>CAWUFW010012113.1:0-563822 GCA_963921515.1 Calotriton arnoldi
ACTGGCGACCGCCAGTAGGTAATATATATATATATATATATATATATATATATATATATATATATATATATATATATATTCACTGAAAAAACCATAGGTTTCAGGCACGTTATAGTTAGAAATTAGCATTTAAAAAACCATTGAAATTCACTGAAAAAACCATAGGTTTCAGGCACGTTATAGTTAGAAATTAGCATTTAAAAAACCTTACAAATTCACTGAAAAAACCATAGGTTTCAGGGACGTTATAGTTAGTTGGACATTTCACTCGTACAAAACCATAGAAATTCCCCCGTTATAGTTAGTTCAGCTAACTATAACTCGCGCCCCCGCAATGCACTGCTGATGACGTCACATATTACATCATTCATGATATGGTCAGTGACTTCACTGATGACATCACTGATGACATCTCAAATGACATCACTGATGACATCATCCAGTGAATGTGTGTTTCTATAAAGTTTAAATATGTATTATATATATGCCAAGGTGTATTGAAGAATGAGTGGGTGTATAAGTGTCTGGATGGAGGACTTAGTAGGTGTGTGACTGACTGTTTAAGTGAGTGATTACATGTGTCTTACTGAATGCACGGGTTAGTGACTGATACAGACATTCACACAGTTTAGTTTGTCAGTTGGTATGTAAGCGGTTGCATGGGTTGGTGAGTAGCTAAATGAGGATCTATATGGGTTATTTATTGGTTGTCTAAGTATCTGTATGGGTGCCTGGGTGTGTGTGCAGGTGCGTGGGAGGTGAGTCTGTGCATAGATGTTTGAGTGGTTGATTCACTGTGTGTACGGGTTCAAGAGTGCATGTGGAAACAGCTGTATGAGTGTGAGTGTGTGTATGGTGTGTTGGTGAGAGAATGGATGTCTCAATGTTACATGACCAAGTAACTACATATATAAAAGGCAGTGTATGTGAAAGTTGAAGTACATAAATGACTATACATGAGAGTCAGTGATTGCGAGAGTGGCTGCATGGATGAGTGTGTACTTGTATCAGTGATTGTAGAAAAGAGTAAGTATGCATTTGTTTCTGTTTGAATAACTGATGTGATGTGTGTATAACTGTATAGGTCAGTAAATGGAAGTGTGATTGATTCTTTGCATGACTGACTAGGTGTGTGAGTAACTCTGGCTGAGTGGTGGTGTGTGAGTGTCTGTATAGATGTATGAGTGCTTATGATAGTGTTGTATTGATGAGTGACTACATCTATGAGTGATTCTATGGGTGAATGAGTGGATGTATATGTAAACTTAGGAATCAGTGAGTGTGTATGTGTCAACTGGTACAGTGGATGTATCAACGGTTATATTACAGTGCGAGGAGGTGGATCAGATGTTCACGTGGATGATGTCATCAGTGATGTCATCAGTGATGTCACTGACCATGTCATGAATGATGTAATATGTGACGTCATCAGCAGTGCATTGCGGAGCGAGAGTTATAGTTAGCTGAACTAACTATAACAGTGGAATTTCTATGGTTTTGTATGAGTGAAATGTCAAACTAACTATAACGTCCCTGAAACCTATGGTTTTTTCAGTGAATTTGTAAAGTTTTTTTAATGCTAATTTCTAACTATAACGTGCCTGAAACCTATGGTTTTTTTCAGTGAATTTCAATGGTTTTTTAAAATGCTAATTTCTAACTATAACGTGCCTGAAACCTATGCTTTTTTCAGTGAATTTCAATGGTTTTTTAAATGCTAATTTCTAACTATGCCTACAAAGTTAGGACATGTGAAGAAAGAGGAAGAAAAGTGCAGCAAGAAGCAAGACAAATGCAGAAAGAGGCAACAGAAGTCCAGAAAGACGAAGAAAAGTGCAGGAAGAGGCAAGAGATGTGCAGAAAGAACCAACAGAGGAGCAGAAAGTCCTCCTGTGCCCCAAACATTTTAGTGATGGGTACTGGTGGTAACTGACTCTGACTAACCAGGACCGGAGCCAGTGCTATGCAAAAAGACACTTAGAATACAGTGAAAACACCTACATACACTAGGGAACACTATGCGTTGGGGTACCCCTTTAATGAGCATGACCTCCTCTGTATTTGCCATGAGTTAGTGCCTGGGTCATTGCATGAGTACATGGGTAGTGACTGGATGATTAGAGTGCTGCAAGGACAGTGCATGGTGATTTTATAACTGCTTGGGTTTTGGCGGAGTGATTGGATATGTACATGATGCTGGATGGGTGATTGGAGGAGTGCATGGGTAGTGACAGAGGGATTTCTGGAGTGCATGGGTACAACCTGGGTAATTGGAGGAGTGAATCAGTACTGTGTAGGTGGTTAGAGGTCTGCATGGGTAGTGCACAGGGGATTGTAGCAGTGCATGTGTTAGTGCCTGGGTCACTCCATGAGTACATGGGTACTGACTGGAAGATTAGAGTACTGCAAGGAGAGTGCATGGTGAATTTATAAGTGCCTGGGTTTTGGCGGAGTCATTGGATAAGTACATGGTGCTCGCTGGGTGATTGGAGGAGTGCATGGGTAGTGACAGGGCAATGGCTGGACTGCATGTGTACTGCTCAGGGTATTGTAGCAGTGCATGAGTTAGTGCATGGGTCATTGCATGAGTGCATGGGTAGTGACTGGATAATTAGAGTGCTGCAAGGAGAGTGCATGGTGAATTTATAAGTGCTTGGGTTTTGGTGGAGTGATTGCATAAGTATACACATGTCACACCGGGCCCCGCCCCCTCCCTTCACCACTGTGCAAACGCACCCCCTGGCAGGTTTTAATTTGGGGAATTTATTCCCCTTGAATCCTGAGGGACCCTGGGGGCCAACTAGCCCACCATGTACCTCCAGTAAGCACCACAGAGCTGTGTTGCAGAGAGGTGGTCCGAGGCCACACCCCTTTTTACACCTCTCTGCAGCGCAACTCTGTGGCGCTTACTGGACGTACCTGGTGGGCTAGTTGGCCCCCAGGGACCCTCAGGATTGACGGGGAATTAATCCCCAAACTTAAACCCGCCACAGGGCCTGTTTGCACACATGTCACATCAGGCCTCGCCCCCTCCCTTCACCACTGTGCAAACACACCCCGTGGCGTGTTTTAAGTTGGGGGATTAAGTCCCCTTCAATACTGAGGGTCCCTGGGGTCCAACTAGCCCACCAGGTACCTCCAGTAAGCGCCACACAGCTGCGTTGCAGAGAGGTGTAAAAAGGGGCGTGGCATCAGACCACCTCTCTGCAACGCAGCCCTGTGGCGCTTACTGGCAGTACCTGGTGGGCTAGTTGGCCCCCAGGGACCCTCAGGATTGAAGGGGAATTAATTCCCCAACTTAAAACGCGCCACAGGGCCTGTTTGCACACAAGTCACATCAGGCCCCGCCCCCTCCCTTCACCACTGTGCAAATGCGCCCGTGGCGCGTTTTAAGTTGGGGGATTAAGTCCCCTTCAATCCTGAGGGTCCCTAGGGTCCAATTAGCCCACCAGGTACCTCCAGTAAGCGCCACAGAGCTGCGTTGCAGAGAGGTGTAAAAAGGGACGTGGCCTCAGACCACCTCTCTGCAACGCAGCCCTGTGGCGCTAACTGGAGGTCCCTGGTGGGCTAGTTGGCCCCCAGGGACCCTCAGGATTGTAGGGGAATTAATTTCCCAACTTAAAACGCGCCACAGGGCGCGTTTGCATAGTGTTGCTGGGTGGGGCGGGGCCTCCGGCGCGATGCCAGCTTTTTTTTAAATTTTGTTTTTTAGTAGGGGGGCTGTGTGGCCCCCCTCCTTTCCTATTTCTTGGGCCCTGGGGACCCCATCCCCCAGGGCCTGACCCCTAATTTGTTAATTTAATTTTTTTTAAACGGAAGGGGGCCGCGCAGCTCCCCTCCCGAGGCCATTTTCGTCCCCGGGGACACCATCCCCCGGGGCATGGCCACTATATATATATTTTTTTAATATATTTTCAAAGGAGGGTTCTGCGTGGCCCCCCTCCTGAGGCTTCTGTTAGCCCCGGGGACCCCATCCCCCGGGGCTCTGCCTCGTTTTATTTTTTATTTTACTGCAGAGGGGGGCCACTTCTGGCCCCGGGGACCCCATCCCCCGGGGCCGGCCCTCTCCTTTGGGGACCGTGGGGGGAGCCCCAATGGCCCCACGGTCCGTGCCGGCTCCCCGCCTCCTGCAGGAGCCGGCATTGCTTTTCCACATGGGGAGCTGCTAACATGCAGCTCCCCGTGTGGAAAAGCAATATGCTTTACTTCATTGAAGCGAGAGCAGGTTTCCCTGCTCTCGCTTCAATGAAGCAAAGCAGAGTTTGCTATGGTAGGGCGGGAGCCGTGCTTCCGCCCTACCATAGCAAACAGCAGTGTCCCGGGGGTGGGCACCCCAGGACACTGCAGGAGCTGGCCCTGGGGGGTGGCGGTCCCCAGGGATATCACGGGCTTCAATTACAAAGCCCCGGGAGGTGGTGGTCCCCGGGGCTCGGGGGTCCGTAACGGACCCCCAAATTTGCATTTTAGTGCCCCGGGGAGGTGGCGGTCCCCGGGGCGTGTGGGGGGGCTCGAGCCCCCCCACACAGGTTTATCTTTTTTTTAAAAAACAAGCCCCGGGGGGTGGCGGTCCCTGGGACTGTGGGGGGGCCATGTGCCCCCCGCAAATAATTAATGAAAGCCCAGGGGGTGGCGGTCCCTGGGGCTTGGGGGGTCTTGGAGGCCCCCCACACATTTAAAAATTTGTCCCGGGGGGTGGTGGTCCCCGGGGCTGCGGGGGGGCTGCGTGCCCCCCCACAACTCATAAATCAAGCCTTGGGGAGGAGGCGGTCCCCGGGGCAGTGTGGGGGGGATTGGGGCCCCCCCACACATTTTTTCAGTGCCCCGGGGACCTGGCCCACCCGGGGGCTTCAATACAACGAAGCGCGGGAGCCCGCGCTTCGTTTTTTTTAAATGTTCTCGGCCGGATTCGCGCACCCAGCGCGAATTCGGCCGATTTAAAAAAAAATAATGCTTTTTTGAGCCCTGAGCAGGCCTAGGGGGTCAGGGTGTTTCTACCCTGCCCCCTTTTCTTGTTTTTCACATTTGTTTGGAGTGTTGACAGCCAATTAGAATAAAGCTCGTGGTCGGGAGGGTCCGCGGATCCACCGCGCCTCTAACTATCGAAACTTGTATTTTTTGATTTTCTCAGCAACTACTGAACGGATTTACACCATTAAAAAAAAGGGCGCTTTCTGAACCAAGCACTACCTTTTTGCCAAATTTGGTGTAATTCCGTTCAGCAGTTCGAGCTGTAGCCGTGTCTAAAGTTTCCTATGGGAAATTCTTTTTCCGACCTCTTCTTTTTGAATTTCTCAGGAACTACTGAACAGATTTACACCATTTAACAAAAAGGGCTCTTTCTGAACCAAGGGCTACCTTTTTGCCAAATTTGGTGTAATTCCGTTCAGCAGTTCGGGCTGTAGCCGTGTCTAAAGTTTCCTATGGTAAATAACATGGAGAAAACACGTTTTGGGACCCACCTTTTTTCATGGCCCCCGCTTGGCGAATCACCCCGAAACTTTCAGGATAGGAGCTGACCGGAGCGGGCCACAAGTTTTGAAAATTTCGCGAATATTCGTCAACCGGCGCCAAAGTTAGCCATCCCTGTGAACAAGGGCCGAAGAAAGCCAGAAACATGTAGGGGAATCGATGGCAGAATCCAGCTATGTCCACGAGTGTGTATGCGGCACTGCCTGGCGAAATAAAGTTTCAAAGACACGCTGTGCGTGGGTCTCCAATTGTGGGTGCTCTTCATTTGGTATATATATATATATATATACACATCCTACTGCTGATAGGTAGTTATAGTTAGGATCATGTTTCCATAGGAAAAGCATTTTTTAACTTGTCTATAACTTTATCACGAAATTTGCCAAAATAATTGTTCAGGTAATTCTAGTTGTACATAGAAAGTTTTGGAGTGTTCCGTGAAGCAGGGGCTGAGAAAGCGGAGGCGTCACAAAAAGTGCATTTCCCATGTTAATTTCCATATGGGTTTTGAAAATGACTCCAGCCCGTACCGCTGGACGGAATTACACCAAATGTGGCAGAAAGTAGCTCTTGGACCAGAAAGCACACTTTTTGTTATTTGGTGTAAATCCATTTTCTAGTTTTTGAGGAATTAACGGAAATCAAATTTGTATATATAGGGGCGCAAATCCTCCGAGGATCTGACAGTCACCTTGCTGAAATCTGATTGGCTGCCAACACTTCAACCAGTTAGTGTTGGCAGCCATCTTGGGACTCAGCTTCAGCCGAGTCCCAAAAAAAAGAAAAGGGGGCAGTGTAGAAATATCCTGACCCCTTAGCCCTGGGGCACCCTGGGAACCAGCCAGGGCAAAAAAGCATTGTTAATTACATTTTTGCCAAAAACGTGACGGATTTGCAAATTCGGCAAAAAACAAACAAAAAAAAACAAGGGCAGTCTCCTGTGCTTGTTCTTAATATTGCCCCGGGGAAGGGCAGATCCCGGGGACATGCAGAGTTTAATTTAAAAATTAACGGTCCCCCTCCAAGGGCTTAATAATGCCCAGGGGACCACCACCTCCCCGGGGCTAATGTCAATATTAAGAGGGGGTCCGCGCGGACCCCTGTGGGCCCTGGGGTCCACCATCTCCCCGGGCCTAAACAGAAAAATTATATAGGGGGCTGCGCAGACCCCCCAAGGCTCTGGGGACCACCACCTCCCAGGGGAGGGGCTAAAATTCACATAAAAGAGGGGGTCCACACAGACCACAGGTGCTGGAGATCACCACCATCAGTGATGTCATCAGCGATGTCATTGACCATGTCATGAATAATGTAATATGTAAAGTCATAAGCAGTGCATTGTGGTGGCATATGTTATAGTTGGCTCAAGTAACTATAACTGCTGAATTTCCCTGTAACCTTTTGTTTTTTGAGTGAATATATATATAAACATATATGTATATATATATATATTCACTGAAAAAACCATAGGTTTTAGGGACAGTTATAGTTAGTTGGACATTGCACTCGTACAAAACCCGTGAAATTCCCCCGTTATAGTTAGTTCAGCTAACTATAACTCGCGCCCCGCAATGCACTGCTGATGACGTCACATAGTACATCACTCATGACATGGTCAGTGACATCACTGATGACATCACTGATGACATCTCAAATGACATCACTGATGACATCATCTAGTGACTGTGTTTCTGTAAAGTTTAAATATTTTTAATATATATAGGGAAAGGCGTATTGAAGAATGAGTGGGTGTATAAGTGTCTGTATGGATGATTTAGTAGGTGCGTGACTAACTGTATAAGTGAGTGATTAAACGTATCTTACTGAATGCATGGGTTAGTGACTAAACTGGGTGAATGTCTGTATCCGTCTGTCTGTTGCTATGTAAGTGGCTGCATGGGTTTGTGAATAGCTACATGAGTGTCTATATGAGTTATTGATTGGTTGTCTGAGTATCTGTATGGGTGCCTGAGTGTTTGTGTGGGTGGGGTGTGTGCGACTCTGTACATAGATGTGTGAGTGGGTGATTCACTGGGTGAGTGCGTCTGTGATGGACTGCTTGGGTGGGTGAGTGTGTGTATGGGTGTGTTAGTGAGTGAATGTATATCTCAGTGGTACATGTGCGAGTAACTACATATGTAAAAGGCAGTATAAATGTGTGTTAGAGTATTTAAAAGGCTATAAGTGAGAGTGTGTGATTGTGAGAGTGGCTGTATGGATGCGTGTGTGCTTGTATCAGTTATTGTATAAGAGCGTAAGAATGTGAGAGTATTTGTATGAGTAAGTGAGCGGGTGTGTGTATAACTCTATAGGTGAATAAATGGGTGTGTGATTAATTTTTGCATGACTGACTAGGTGTGTGAGTACCTCTATGGATGAGTGGCGGTGTGTGAGTGTTTATATAGGTGTATGAGTGCATATGATAGTCCTGTACTGAGTGACTGTAAGTATGAGTGACTGGACGGGTGAGTGAGTAGATGTGTGTGTGTAGACCTAAGAATCAGTGAGTGGGTATATAGTTATTGGTATTGGAGTGTGTATGGTTTTGCGAATGGCAGTCTGTAATTTAGAGTGGGTGTATCAAAAGTTATATTAGGGTGTGAGAAGATGCATGAAATTATCACATGGATGATGTCATCAGTGATGTCATTTGAGATGTCATCAGTGATGTCTTCAGTGATGTCACTGACCATGTCATGAGTGATGTAATATGTGGATTCATCAGCAGTGCATTGCGGGGCGCGAGTTATAGTTAGCTGAACTAACTATAACAGGGGAATTTCACGGGTTTTGTACGAGTGCAATGTCCAACTAACTATAACTGTCCCTAAAACCTATGGTTTTTTCAGTGAATTTCAAAGGTTTTTTAAATGCTAATTTCTAACTATAACGTGCCTGAAACCTATGGTTTTTTCAGTGAATTTGTAAGGTTTTTTAAATGCTAATTTCTAACTATAACGTGGCTGAAACCTATGGTTTATTTCAGTGAATTTCAAAGGTTTTGTAAATGACAATTTTTTAATTGTATTAATTGTTATATTTATTTTTTTGATACTGATTTACTACATTTTTTTAAACTATTTATTTTTAGATATTTTATTTTTTAAATTACATTGTAATTACATTATACATTACATTACAAAATATACTTTCTCAGAATGAATTACTTTAGTTTAAATACTTTGCAAATAGGCAATAGACTTTTAAGTACAGTAGTTACAGTTGTTGCAATGCACAACACAATTTCAAACACAATGCAACATTGAGCTCAATGTGAATTTCTAGTTAAATGCAATTAGTTACTTTATGGATTACTTTTCTAACCACAGGACTGGATCCTAGATTCAGTCCTGGGACATCTCCTGTAAACAGTTGAGTAAAAGCGTTTTGGTTACAGTAGTGATTTTTAAGGAATATTATTGTATTTTAAAAGTTGACAGAAACTTTTTCCACATAGAATCACCAATGTTATCCTATGGGAGGAAATTCACTTAGCAGGTAAGTTGTGTTATCGTTACTTTTTCTTACTCAGTGGTGGATCCTGGATCCAGCACTGGTGCATCTCCTGTAAACAGTTGAAAGAATGCGTTTAAGTCATACAGGCGATTTTTAAGGAATATTTGTAGTTTGTGAAAATCGACACTTTGAAACTTTTCTGCTGAAAACCAGACAATGGATTCCTATGGAAGGAAATACAAGTTACTGGTAAGTACGGTTAGAATTACTTTTCAAGGTCAGTGCTGGGCTAAAAATGCAGCACTGGGTTCTCTCCTGATAACAGGTGAGTAAATTGGAATTCGTAGTTCGGCTGATTTTAGAGGAATATTATAAAGTTCCAAAACTCCACACTTAGAAGAATTTCCAAGTGAAACCAGTCAATGTTAGCCTATGGAAGGAAATTCAAGTTACTAGTAAGTACGGTTAGAAATACTTTTCAGGGTCAGTGCTGGGCTAAAAGATGCAGCACTGGGTTCTCTCCTGATAACAGGTGAGTAAATCGGAATTCGTAGTTCGGCTGATTTTAGAGGAATATTATAAAGTTCCAAAACTCCACACTTAGAAGAATTTCCAAGTGAAACCAGTCAATGTTAGCCTATGGAAGGAAATTCAAGTTACTGGTAAGTACGGTTAGAATTACTTTTCAGGGTCAGTGCTGGGCTAAAAGATGCAGCACTGGGTTCTCTCCTGATAACAGGTGAGTAAATCGGAATTCGTAGTTCGGCTGATTTTAGAGGAATATTATAAAGTTCCAAAACTCCACACAGAAGAATTTCCAAGTGAAACCAGTCAATGTTAGCCTATGGAAGGAAATTCAAGTTACTGGTAAGTACGGTTAGAATTACTTTTCAGGGTCAGTGCTGGGCTAAAAGATGCAGCACTGGGTTCTCTCCTGATAACAGGTGAGTAAATCGGAATTCGTAGTTCGGCTGATTTTAGAGGAATATTATAAAGTTCCAAAACTCCACACTTAGAAGAATTTCCAAGTGAAACCAGTCAATGTTAGCCTATGGAAGGAAATTCAAGTTACTGGTAAGTACGGTTAGAATTACTTTTCAGGGTCAGTGCTGGGCTAAAAGATGCAGCACTGGGTTCTCTCCTGATAACAGGTGAGTAAATCGGAATTCGTAGTTCGGCTGATTTTAGAGGAATGTTATAAAGTTCCAAAACTCCACACTTAGAAGAATTTCCAAGTGAAACCAGTCAATGTTAGCCTATGGAAGGAAATTCAAGTTACTGGTAAGTACGGTTAGAATTACTTTTCAGGATCGGTACTGGGCGCAAAGATGCAGCACTGAGGTCTCTCCTGATAACAGGTGAGTAAATCGGAATTCGTAGTTCGGCTGATTTTAGAGGAATATTTGCACAATGGTGAATAAAGGGGGTGGGGCCTGAGGATACATGTCTGCAAACACGCTGTGTGGCGCGTTTTAAGTTGGAGAATGAATTCCTCCTCAATCCCGAGGGTCCCTAGGGGCCAACTAGCCCACCAGGTACCTCCAGTATGCGCCAGAGAGCTGCGTTGCAGAGAGGTGTTCAGAGGCTACGCCCCTTTTTACAACACTCTGCAACGCAGCTCCGTGGTGCTTACTGGAGGTACCTGGTGGGCTAGTTGGCCCCCAGGGACCCTCAGGATTGAAGAGGATTTAATTCCCCATCTTAAAACACGCCACGGGGCCTGTTTGCACACATGTCACCTGAAGCCCCGCCCCCTCCCTTCACCACTGTGCAAACGTGCCCCGTGGTGCATTTTCAGTTGAGGGATTAAGTCCCCTTGAATCCTGAGGGTCCCTGGAGTCCAAGTAGCCCACCATGTACCTCCAAAAAGCGCCACAGAGCTGCGTTGCAGAGAGGTGTAAAAAGGGGCGTGGCCTCTGTACACCTCACTACAACGCAGCCCCCTGGCGCATACTGGAGGTTCCTGGTGGGCTAGTTGGCCCCCAGGGACCCCCAGTATTTAAGGGGAATTCGTTCCCCATCTGCAAACATGCCAGGGGGCGCATTTGCAGAGTGGTAAAGGAAGGGGGCGATCGTTTTTTTTTTTTTTCGAAGGGGGCAGTGTGGCCCCCCTTCCTTTTCCTATTTTTGGGCCCTGGGGACCCCATCCCCCAGGGCCTTACCCCTTTTTTTTTTTTTAAATTAAACGGGAAGGGGCCGCGTGGCCCCCTCCCGTGGCCGAATCCGGCCCCGGCGACCCCATCCCCCGGGGCATGGACACACTTTTAAATAAATTTTTATGGAGGGGCTGCGTGGCCCCCTCCTCAGGCCTCCTTTTGCCCCGGGGACCCCATCCCCGGGGCAGGCCTTTATTTTTTTTAAAATTTATTATTTTTGGGGAGGGGGCCGCGTGGCCCCCTCCCGAGCCACTACTTGCCCCGGGGACCCCATCACCCGGGGCTGGCCCTATCCTTTGGGGTCCGTGGGGGACCCCAACTCCCCCACGGACCCTGCCGGCTCCCCGCGTCGATCGGGAGCCGGCCTTGCTTTTCCACATGGGGAGCTGCTAACATGCTGAGTCCCACAAAAAATGTACAAAATAAGAAAAGTGGCAGTGTAGGAATACCCTGACCCCTTATGCCTCTTGGGGGTCCCACTAGGACCCCACAGGGCCCCAAAAAGCATCTTTTAAAAAGGATTTTGGCAGTATCCATGGATTTGGCCAAAATATTTTTCTAAAAGAAGCGCGGGCTCCAGCTCTTCGTTCATTATGACCCCTGGGTGGGCCAGGTCCGTGGGCATTATGCACATATATATTGTGGGCACACAGCCCCCCCTGCTGGGGCTTATTAATGCCCTGGGGACCACCACCTCCCCAGGGCTTCTTTATAAAAAATGCAGGGGAGGCCCATATGGCCTCCCATGCTGTCCCGTGGACCAGCACTTCCCAGCAGTTTATAATTTTATAAATGAGGTGGCCTCTTGGACGCCCCAGTCCCAGGGACCGCAACCTCCCCAGAGCTTCACTTGAAAATAATGTGATAAGGCCGCGCTGCCCCGTGGGCCACCTACTCTCTCGGGTTTAATTTGAGATAATGTGGGGGGCCTCATGGACCACCTGCAGCCCAAGGGACCACCACCTCTTGGTGCTCTAATTTGAAATAATGTGTGGGGTCTCGTGTACCACCCGGAGCCCCAGGGACCACCACCTACTGGGACTTCAATTAGAAATAATGCAGTGCGGACCCCCCCCCCCACAGCCCTGGGGCCACTACCTCCCCGGGCTTTAATTAGAAATAATTTGAGGGCAGCACCGCCCTCTTGCAGTTCCAAGGACCACCACCTCCCGGGGCAAATTAGAGCAAAGGAGTGGTACGGGCACCCCTCTTGGAGCCGTAGATGGCCCTGGGGACTGGCACCCCCCAGGGCCAGTTCCTGCAATGTTCCAGGGTACCCAACTCCGGGACATTGCTGTTTGCTATAGCTTGGCAGGAGCGCCATAGCAACTCTGCTATGCTTTGTTCAAGCGAAAGCAGAATTGCTTTTGGACAGAGGTAGCTGCATGTTCAGCAGCTCCCTCTGTTCAAAAGCAATGCTGGCTCTTGCAGGAGGTGGTGATCCGGCAGGGACTGCGGGGCCTTTAGCTCCCCGTGAGAAACTAGGTGCCCTGGGTGGGACCAAGGTACTCAGTATTGTTGAGAGGTCCCGGAGGATGGGGTCACCGGGGCAAAATTGGCCCGGGAGGGGGGCCGCGTAGCCCCCCTTTCTGTGTTAAATAAAAATGTTAAAAAAAGAAAAAGCAGGGCCCCAGGGGATGGGATCCCTTAGGCTGTAATCAGCCCAAAAAGGGGGGCAGCATGGCCCCCTTCCCATTCTAAAAATCCCTGGCCCTGGAGTATGTGGACTCCAGGTCCAAAATCAGCCCAGGGAAGGAAGGCCACATTGCCCCTACCTTTGTTTATAATTTTTTTTTAAAAAGAGAAAGCTACTGGCACAACGCCGGAGGCCTGCCCCCTTTCTGCACCACTCTGCAATCACACCTCCTGGCTCACTGCTGGTTGGGGGATGAAGTCCCTTGGCTGCCGAGGGTCCTTGTGGGCCAACAAGACCTCCTGTTACCTCCAGTGAGCCCCACACAGTGGGATTGCTAAGAGGTGATCAGAGGTCAGGCCATCTTGCTCCACCGCTCTGCAAATGCCCCTCCTGGTGCACTACTGCTTGATGAATGAATTCTACTTTACTCCTGAGGGCCTCAGGACTAAAGTGACTTCTTCCCCCAACCAGTAGTGTGCCCGGAAGCGTGTTTGCAGAGTGTTGGAGAAAGAGGGCGTGGCCTCTTAGCAATCCAGCTGTATGGGACATACTGGCATTAACAGGAGGGGTAGTTGGCCCACAAGGACCTTCTGGAGCCAAGGGGACTTCATCCCGCAGCCAGCAGTGCACCTGGAGGCATGCCTGCAGAGAGGTGGAGAAAGGGGGCCTGGCCTCTAAAGACCTCTTAGCAATCCTGCTGTGTGAGCGTTACTGGAGGTAACATGAGGGCTTGTTGGCCCCAAGGACCCTCTGGAGCCAAGGAGACTTCATCCCCCAACCATCAGTGCACCAGGAGGTGCGTTTGCAGAGTGGTGGAGAAAAGGGGCATGGCCTCCGAAACCATCCCCCTGGTCTGAGGGTACTTCTGGGTGGGTGCCCTCAAGCCCACCCAGGGTGCCCACCAAGCAGGACATTGGGGGCTACGGGGATCTGCAAGGCCCCCGCAGCCCTGCCATCTCCCCATATCCACCCATCCGGGGTGCTGAGGAAGCTAGCATTTGTGCTTGCTCCTGCCGGGTGGGATCAATCTGAGTTTCCCTACCTGCAAGAGTGCAGGCAGGGATACAAAAGTCTGCTTCAACCCAGCAGGAGTATTTTAAAAGCTCCCACTGGGTAGGAGCACTCTTCTTTTTCCTGCCCCTGCGGGCAGTGAAACTATGGTGTCCCAGGGATGTGCTCCCCAGGACACAGTGTATGGGCCGGTACCAGGGATGGGGTCCCCGGGGCATTTTAAGGCTTGGGTAGGGGGACCGTGTTCTGTTTCCCCTATTATTATGTGTTTTGATGCTGGGGGATGGGGTTCCCTGGGCCTTTATAGTCCCGCCCCTTTTTAAAAAAGAGATGTACCTGGGAATGGGGGCCCTGGGGCTGTAATCTGCCAATGGGGTCTGGACCCCCTCTCTTATTCTTAAAGGTCGCCCTGCGGGGTAGGCTCCCAGGGGCCTTGATGAGGTATAGTTTTTCACAGCAGCCACCAACCGCTATTTCATTCTTCTTTATTTAAATGCTATGATCCTGCGAGAGTCCTGTGGGGCTCTCGTTGGATTGTTGCTTTATATGTTTAGATTTTGACCCTAGGGTGGTCAAGGTAGGCAGGGTATCCCTATCCTGCCACGTTATATATTTAAAATGTTTTTATCTCAGGACAGACTACTAAGTCCCCGAGTCCTGCCAATCAGAGCTCTGACTCCGTCCCACAGGAGCATTCAAGGGACTATTGTGAGAGTCTATAACCGCTTAGCTGCTTCGAACGTTCCGCGCCAGTGCGGAACGTTCTATTAAGCGGGCGGGGCCGCGTCGGCCAACGGACGTGCGCAGCACTACCGAGGTAGTGCTCGCGACGGCCGTTGGCCGACGCACGCAGCGAAAGGGTTAAACCTCAACCATTCAGATGAACAAATATTTTTGATCCCTCGTATTTCAAAAACTACTAAACAGATTTCCACCACGTCACAAAAAAGCACGCTTCCTGGGCAAACATCAGTGTGCACAGATGCGATATCTACCTACCTGACACCAGTGCTAGTGAAACATTTGTATGGTGTTAGCAATATATATATATATATTCAGCGAATGGCAAACTGATGGAGAATACATGAAAATACATAGATTTTTTTCTGCAACAATATGTAAAGGATTTACCTTCGCATGTAAGAGACAATGGAGACTTTTTAAAAAGGGTTTATGACATACCTATTGACACAGCTTATGTATTGATTGATATGGATATATCAGCACTATATACAAGCATTGCCCATGAAGATAGTTTGAAAGTCATGCAACATTTCCTACAGAGTAGACCAGTAGGCTTGTATAATCACACCCAGATGTTGATGACAATGGCGAGGAGATGTTTGTAAACCAATTTTTTCTTGTTTGGGGGTGAGCTATATTTGCAATTGTGTGGGACTACGATGGACACCTGTTTCACCCCCAGTTATGCATGTTTACATGTTGGCTGGTTGGAGGAACAGGTGCTCCGCAGGGAACATGCAAAAATATGGGACGAACACATAGTAATTTGGGCCAGGTTCATTGATGATCTTTTTGTGATATGGAGGGGCACGGTACACTCAGCAGGACAATTTGTCAAACTCTTAAACAACAATGAGTTAAATTTGAAATTTACGTATGACATAAGGACAACAAAAGAAACATTTCTTGACATCGAAGTATGTGTACACAAAGGCAAGCTAGAGACTAGACTCCACAGAAAGGACACAGCAGGAAATACAACCCTTCATGCCTCAAGCTTTCACCCTAGCCTCAAGAAAAAGAGCATCCCCTATGGCGAGATGTTGCGATCAAAGAGGAATTGTAGCACTGAGAAAGAGTTGAATAGATGTCAGGATGAAATGACTAGCAGATTCTTAAAGAGAAGGTACAACATCTCGGTGATAGAGGCAGCTCGGAAATCAGCAAATAAAGAGAGGAGAGAAACACTTTTATTTTCCAAAGTAAAACCTAAGAAAAGGGAGGAACAGGCTCCAATGAGATTTTTAACCATATACAATGATCAAGACAAAGAGCTCAGGAAGTTGTTGAGGAAGAACTGGCATGTGGTAAAAGGGGATCCAGTTATAGGCAATTTAATACCCAAACACCCTCCAATCACCTATCGTAGAGCCCCATCATTAAAAGATCCGGTTGTTAAAAGCAGCCCAGAGTCAAGCCGCAAACAGAGCTGGTTACGACCACCACAAGGCTTTAAGAAATGCAGATGTTGTAGGGCCTGCAGTATAGGCCAGAACACTATGACATACCACCCCCATTTGGTAGAGGGGAGGTGAAAATCAAGGGGGCATATAATTGCAAAACGGATTTTGCTGTCTACGTGTTAACTTGCACATGCAATTTAAGATACGTAGGTAGTACTACATTGCCAGCCCATACACAAATTCTCCAACACATGAGGGCAATTGCCAATGGGGACCCCACCTACCCAGTGGCACGCCACTGTGAAACATTTAATCAGAAAGATCCTGAGCAAATAAAGTACTTTGTAATTGATGCTGTACCCATAAGTAAATGAGGGGGTAACCACACAAGATCATTAGGGGAATTGGAAACAAGGTACATAATGATGTTGGACTGTAAGATTCACAATGGGTTAAATTACAATGAGGAGTTGCATTCCTGTTTGCAAATATGAGATCTCTTCGGTTTGCGATAGTGTCTCCTGACAAGATCCCCCACTGCTTGGGTTTGCTAACAGTGGGAGAGTTGTTCAGTATAATTCTGGTGCTACATTTTTCATTTTTAACCTCTGTTATAATCAAATAAGCAATGAAATATGCTTAATTGTATTAGCAAAATCCACACCTGGACACTAGCCCGTAAATTCAATGTGTGACAGTGATTACTATAATACGAATCAGAAGTGAAAACATAGTAAGAATCATGGAATTTAGAACCTTGGTATGGTGTAAGGGTCAACAAAACTACAAGCACTATTGGCAGATGGAATATTTGATTAGGCACTGGCCATTTTAACTAATGTACTGAAATAATATTTACTTCGAGACATAAATGATGCCAGTAGTAAGTGAATGATTCTTGCCCACTTGTAGTATATAATAGGGCACTTGCCCTTATGGTTGGAAATATCCATGTAAATTGGCACTTATGCACTTGCTCGTTTGTAGCATATAATATGGCACTTGCCCGAGATATTGCAAATAGGAACTTATGCACTTTTTTGTATATATTTTTCCCATGTTTTAAATGGATTGGTTGATGAATATTTTTCACACGAGTCGCATTATGTGATAATGATTTATAGATGGATTTTTTTTTAAAATGGAACAATGAATTATAATTGTTTTAGAGAAAAAATACGGAGGTGAAAGTCTTGCTTCTATGTTGTTTGAAACGCAGCACGTAAAATATTTTGCACTACGCATTCATGTCATGTGACTGAGGCCATCGAGGCGGCCGAAACGCGTTATGGCGGACTGAATAAACCAAAAATAAAGCAACCGCAATTGTGTCTGCTCCGTTTGTAATGAGGCGACACCAAACGTAGAGTAAATATATATACACACACATATACACATGTATATACATATATACATGTATATACATAAATATATATTAACGTTCACTTAAAAAACAAAGGTTACAGGGATGTTATAGTTAGGAAATTAAATAATTAAATTTAAATAACCTTAGAATCTCACTGAAAAAAGCAAAGGTTACAGGGACGTTATAGTTAGGCTTAGATTTCACTCATACAAAACTAGTGAAATTCAGCAGTTATAGTTACCTGAGCTAACTATTATTCATTCCCCTGCAGTGAACTGCTTATGACCTCACATATTATATCACTCATGACATGGTCAGTGACATTACTGATGACATTTCAAATGACATCACTGATGACATCATCAAGTGAGTGTAAGTGTTTTTAAGAGTTTATGGGTGTTAATCATATATACTAACCAAATACAAAAGTTAAATTAGTATACAAATTTCACTACTACTGAGTGATACTACTTCTAATATATATTACATGAGTGGCTGTGTGACTTTATCCTTGTGTGTATAGGTGTGTAAGTGGCTGTATGGGTTTATAAGTGGGTGTGTGTCGGAACAGGTAGACAGGAAAAGCCACTAACCTGTTCGAACATTCAGCAGGGATGAAGGATTTCCGCTGAAACCTTTCCTTCCCTAGACGCTGCCACACAGAGAGTAAAACAAAAAGAACACTGACCTGGTAGGAAACGCGTCGGGGAAAAGGGGAAGTGGATAAAACAAAAAAGAAACACTGCTGAGCTTGTAGTGGCGTTGGTCCGAACCTCCTCGTGTCTACTCAGACCCTCAGGACCCAGGAAAACCTCTGCGGGATTGGGGAGACCCTGCTTGCAAGAGAGGAAACTCAACACCCACTGCGTAATTGTGCATCAAAACACACACCATATATTCACAGACAACAAGCAGTGCTGGGTAGGTAATAGAATTCACACGTGTTTTCATGAACCACATGCAAGGATAGTCGTGCTTTACTGAATATTCATAAATTGGAAGCACCAAAGGAAATGCAGGGGTAAGTCACAGAATACAATAGCTGAACTTCAGCTAATCCGTAGGCACTGTACAAAACAGAAAGAACAGGGCAAAAATTGTCATGGAGCTTGAAGCGGACCACTTATGACTCCAGTGGTGCTCTCAAGCGCAGTCTATTACCAGCGTGATGTGCCGCCGGTCGGGAAGCCGAGGACAAAGCAGAGTCCTTCGTGGCGTCCAACACAAGCAGCAGGCAGCGCGGGCACAACAGCCGGAATCTGCCGGCAAACCTACAACAGTCTGCGCAGCACTCCAACACGTAGGAAAGAAAATGAAGAAAACAAGGAAGGGGCTGGGGCCGCGATAGACACTTCTCACCACCACAAGCGTGCCGAAGAGCTGACTCTCTGGACCATCAGGAAACAAAGCAGGCGAGTCTACAGGAACATCCAAAGGAAATGGAACGACAAGCACCGGGTCAGCATAACCGAGGGGCATATATCTGCTGACCGGGATGATGACTTCCTGTGTCAACCCCAGAGGATTCTGGGATTTGTGGTTCTCCAATCACTCGCTCCCCATACATACGGGATTTGCTCATACCCGCCACCACCATGACAGTGTGTGAGTAACTGTGTGGGTGACTGAGATGCTGTGCAAGTGGCTGTATTGGTGAGTGAGGGTGTGTGTCAGTGGATGTATGGGTGAGGGAGTGGCAGTGTAAGTGGATCTATGGGTGGGTAAGTGGTTGTGTAGTGACTATATAGGTAAATGTTTGAATGGCTGTATGAGTGAATTACTTGGTGTGTAAGTGGCCTTATGGGTGAGTGAGTGGCTGTTTAAGTGGGCATTTGGTTAAGTGAGTTGGTGTGTGAGTGGCTGTATTGGAGAGTAAGTGACTGTATGAATGGCTGTATGGGTGAGTGAACGGATGTGTGAGTGTTTTTATGGATGTGTGAATGGGTATATAAGTGGTTGTGTGGGTGTGTGAGTGAGTGTGTCAGTGATTGTATGGGTGAGTGGGCGGCTGTGCTGAGAGGCTGTATGGGTGAGCGAGTGGGTATGTGAGTGACTGAAGGTAAATAAGTGGGTGTGTGAGTAGCTTATGGATGAGTGTTTGGCTATGTCAGTGGCTGTATGGATGAGTGAATGGCTGTGTGAGTAGCTGTATGAGTGAGTGAGTAGTTGTGTGAGTACCTCTATGGAGGAGTGAGTGGGTATGTGAGTACTTGTATGTGTCTGTGAATGGGTATGTGAGTGCTTATGTGGGTGTGTGATTGGGCGTATGAGAGGTTATATGGGGTATGAGTGGTTCCATGGATGATATAGTCAGCGATGTCATTAGTGATGTCCTTTGAGATGTCATCAGTGATGTTACTGACCATGTCATCAGTGATGTAATATGTGCGGTCATAAGCAGTGCATTATGGGGCATAAGTTGTAGGTAGCTCAAGCAACTATGCCTGTTCAATTTCACTGGATTTGTGCAAGTGAAATCTGAGCCTAACTATAACGTCCCTGTAACCTTTGGTATTTTTCAGTGAATTTCTAAGGTTTTTTAATTTCTTTTTCCTAACTTAAATGTCCCTGTAATGTTTGGTTTTTTAAGTAAATTTTGAAGGCTTTTCAAAATCTATTTCCTAACTATAACAGCCTTGTTACCTCTGTTTTCTTACGTGAATTTCTATGGGTTTTTTAACTAGTAGTTGCTTTGGCAGAGTGGTGGAGAATGGTGGTGGGCCTCCGACCACCATTCATGAATCCTGCTGTATGGGACTTACTGGAGGTAACAGGAGGGTTATTTGACCCATAATGTTCCTCAGCATCCAAGAATACTTCGTCCCCCAACCAGTAGTGCACCAGAAGGCACATTTGCAGAGAGGTGAAGAAAGGGGATGGTGTCTCCAGCAACTTACGGGTGGCTTTTTAAAAAAGAATTGGGGGAGGGAGCCAGGCCTTTTTTTGAATGGAGGAAGGAGGGCATGCGGCCCCATCCCCAGGCTGATTTCAGCCGCAGGTAACCCATCCCCCGGGGCCCAACCTTTTCTTTTTTCTTTTAAATTAAAGGGAGGTGGGCTGAGTTGCCCGCCTCCCTGGCTGATCTTGGCCCCCAGGATTCCATCCCCTGGGGCCCGGCTTCTATTGTTAATGCTCTTGCTTGCTGGCAGTGGAGCATTTGCTATGGCTTGGTGGGAGCGGTAAAGCTCCCGCCTAGCCATAGCAAACAGCTATGTCCTGGGGTGGGCACCCCTGGACATAGTAGGAGCCGGCCCTGGGGGAGTGGTGGTCCTCAGGGCCATCTATGACTCCGGGGGGGCACATTGATTGTACCCTGGGGAGATAGTGGTCCCCGTGGCTGCGGGGGCATGGAATCCCCGCATTAATTTAAATTAAAGCCCCAGCAAGTTGGCATCCCCCAGGGCTGCAGGGGGTCCACAAAGCCCCCCACATAGTTTTTCAGAAAAGCCCCATAGTGGTGGTGGTACCCGGGGCTAGGGGGTCCAAGAGGCCCCTCCAGTTAAAATAAATAAGCTCTGAGGAGGTGGTGGTCCCGGGGCAATATTAAGCCCCAGGAGGGGGAACCTTTGCGTCCCCCTCCCTTATTACAAAAATGCCCCCGGGACGTTGCCCACCCGGCGGCTGATAACTAAGGAAGCACAGGAGACTGCGCTTTGTGTTTTTTTAGATCCCTCCAAACTAAAAAAACAATGCTTTTTGGCCCTTCGCGGTCGCTGTCGGACCACCCCCACCAAGAGACTTAGGGGGTCAGGGTATTTCTACCCTGCGCCCTTTTAGATTTTTAAATGTTTTTCTGGGACTCGGCTCAAGCTGAGTTTAAAGATGGCTGCCAACACTTCCTAGTTTTAAGTGCTGGCATGAGATCAGAAGGGGTCATGGATCCTCTGCGTACCTATATATACAATTGGAAATTTCTTTAAATTACTCCGCAACTACAGAATGGATTTAAACCAAATCACAAAAGTGCACTTCCCTGGACCAACATCTACCTTTCTGCCAAATGAAATGTCATTCTATTCAGTAATTCGGGCTGTACCGTGTCAAAAGTTCCTATGGAAAATAACATGGGAAAAATGCTTTTTAAGACCCCCCGTTTTCTCAGCCCTCACTTAATGGATCACCCTGTAACTTTCAAGACAGCAGCTGAAGTGAGCATCAAACTAGTTTTGAAAATTTCACGAGGTTTCATCAAGCGACGTCAAAGTTATTGACAATTGAAAAAACGCTCTTCCTATGGAAACTACGTAATAACTATAACTATCTCCTAGCGACCGCCAGTAGGTAATATATAAATGATAGAAACCAAACCCCTCTTGCTATGGCATGCAGTAAGGTCAAAGGAAGAGACACATTTTACTAGAATAACCATAAAAGACTGCTTGGGTCTCGACCAGGCACATAAACTTCCCTGGCTACAGTACATCAAGGGACAATCCATGGGTACAATTGGAAGCCATATCCAACTGCTCCAAAAGGGACCTCAAGGAGCATCTATTGAAAGTCTGCCAAGAAAAAAGGACATTGTCTGATCACCACAAAGTCACAATGGAAAGATAAATGTTATTGAATGATCAGCATGGATGTAAATTGTATCTCAGTCTAACCAGTAACACTGACCACAGATATCTTTTAACTTGTTTCCATCTTATTATTCACCGCACGGACTCATTTCCAAAAAAGGATGGGTGGGGGCCCATGACCCACAACTGTCCTTGTGATACTAGATCAGAACAGACGACTCAGCACATCACACTTTTTTTTGCAGATTTTCTCTTGAACCTGAGAAGCATTATCTTAAACCCCTTTTTCTAAAAGAAAGTATTGCCAGTTATTATGAGGCCTTTCAGTTCATGTATGATCTAAAAGATGTGTCAGCTTGTTACCACACAACCATGTTTTTCTCAAAGGTCCTTCGTTTAAGAGAAACTTTAATTAATATTGAAAATGAAATGCTACAAGGATGTACTGTAGCAGCTCATGAATTGAGGTAGTACAACAGAACTTTAATGAATTTTTTACAGTGTTTTTATAAATGTGAAACTTGGTTCTTTTATAGGATAGACCTTTTGTCTTTTTTACATGACTTTTATATGTCTATTTTATGGTTCATTTTAAACTCTGAAAGTTTTTGATACATTGCTTTCATGGTTTATCTTGATATAAACCGAATAAAGTGTGTGTGTGTATATATATATATACGCCAGGAACAACCAAAATGGTGGGAGGCGCGCTCCCTGAAAAGGTATTTGGATGTGGGAAGAATCCCCAGGGGCCTTCGTATAATGCTAGCCCCGAGCTATGAGGCGCCCAACCCACTAATGATGGCAGAATGGGGGGAGTGCAACCTCGAATCATCTCGTCGGCTTGTACAAATATTAGTCAAGTACGCGGAGATAGATAGAGGGGAGCTCCAAACAAGAATTGAGGCTCTTGAATACGAAATCAAACAGCAGGAAGGTGACACACGCGCAGGACAAAAACTGCGGGAGGAAATGATGATGAGGCTGGCAAAGGAAGAGGAAAAAATTAAAGCAAGAAAGGCATATAAATTCAAAAGAGACCGTGATGACTATGCCAACGGCCACATTTTTACATTTGCCAGACGTTATGATTCACTCAGAGCAGCAACGGCAAACAGACGCACACAAGTAGGCATCCAAGCAGGGAGCCAAGGGGACAAAAATCAACAACGTGTGGATCAGACATCTCAATCGGATCTAAGCTCAGTAGCAGAAAGCGAGTCTGATAACGAAGGTGCAAGAAGGAACACAGAGCATAATGGGGTCAAGTTCACTCTGGGGGAAGAGTTGGACATTTTAAAACAGGGCAGAAAAGAAACACTGCGACCCCGCAACAAGGGATCAGTCGCAAAACCAAATCACAAAGACGAAGGGGGAGACGCCAGGCCTGCAAGAGGCGCAGAGACCAAGAAACGGGGTCGGGGCCGAGGCAGGTACTAACAAAAGATATGACGGATGATATGACCAGAGAGGGCAATGAGAATATGGAAAGTACTCTAAGAAAGCAGGATGCTAACACTATTATCAATTTGGCAAATATTGATCTCTCAGCAGCGGAAGCCCAATTACTAGCTCTGGGTCTGTCACATTGCCCCAAATCCAATTTCAATTATGTCAGGACAAGAGCGTACATTTACCAGTACATCAGGAAACTGAAGCTCAAAAATTTCATCAGCAAAGGCCGACACCTGACCATACAAGCGTTATAGTTCCTTTATCAAACAGCGTTCACCCCCCGGTCTAACAGTCTCTGATATAGGTCTATATCAGGACCTATGTGAATTGGAAAGTGGCACTGAAATGGGCAACCAGGATCTGTCCTTGTCCCCGATGGGAGTCAGTACCAGACCACCAACACCCTTCAAGACAAAATCCAAGTTTGTCCCAATCATGGCCCGTGATGGCTTGGATGCTTTCAGCGAGCATGTTGTATCTCAAATTAAGAAATTGAATCATGACATCAATGGATTAAAAAGAAAATATACCAACAGGGAAAGGAAATACAATCAACTAATTGTCAAGTTACAAAAGGAAAATGTGGTGATAAGAAATTCGGATAAAGGCGGTAATATCGTCTTATGGCCATTGAAAGAATACATGGAAGAAGCACATAGCCAACTAAACGATCACCAGTGCTATAAAAAAGGTTCTCCACTCAAATTCAAAAGTACACAGGACTCTCTATTCAAACATCTATTGGCATGGAAAAGTCTAGGCCTCCTTAGTTGGGAGGAATATAAGTTCATCAAAAAGGAGCATCCATTGGTCCCGGTAATCTACTTTATACAGAAAATCCACAAGAGCATCAACAGACCACCAGGTAGACCTATTATCGCAGCCTGCGATGGACCATTAGAGAACTTATCTAGATATATTGATTATTTCCTACAGGGGTATGTCAAAAACTTAAAATCCTATGTACAGGACACATGTGACTTTTTACGAAAAATAAGGGACATAAGTTGGAGCACTGACTATTTACTTATAGCTCTAGCTGTATCTTCCCTATATACATGTATTCGAAATAAGGATGGGATGAGAGCTGTGGAGCACTTTTTAAATACTAGATCTATTATATATGCACAGCACACAAAAATGCTTTTGGACATGTTGCTCTTCTGTTTAGAAAATAACATTTCTTTTTAAGGGTCAGATGTTTCAACAGATCCAAGGAGTGGCAATGGGGGCCAGCTTCTCCCCCAGCTATGCCTGTTTGTTCATGGGCTGGTGGGAGGAGCTGGTCCTCATGAAACAGTATGAAGAAATCTATAATACCAAGGTTATCTCCTGGCTACGTTTTATTGATGACTTGTTCATTGTATGGAAGGGAAGTGAAAAAAGTGCCATGGATTTTATTGATCAGATTAATTGTAATGATATTAATCTACAATTCACATCAAGTATAAGCAGACACACAGTAACTTTTTTAGATGTACAGGTCCAAGTTGAAGGTAACGGTCTAGCAACTACCCTCTTTAGAAAACCCACAGCTGGCAATACTGTGCTGCATGCGTCGAGTGCGCATCCTCCCCATCTTATAAGAAGTATTCCTTATGGGGAGATGCTGCGCATCCGACGCATCTGCAGCAGAGATGAGGATGCAGAGATAAAACAAGCTGAGAGTCGTGCCAGGTTTCAGGCCAGGGGGTACAGGACGGAACTCATTGATGCCGCTATAAGAAAGTTGTGGGCTAGGGCCCGGGATGACCTATTAACATACAGGGTCACAATGAGGAAGGATGATATTAATAGTGTGACAGAAGCCCCACAACCTACCAGGCTAATTCTCTCGTATTCTAGACAAGAGAGGCAAATAAGAGCCATAATGAGACGCCACTGGCATTTCATTCAGGATGACCCGGTGATTGGGAGATCAGTACCCAACAATCCCTCCATTACATTTAGGAAAACCATGAGTATGGGCAACATGCTAGTAAGTAATAGTCAGGAGGAACACCATAAAGATATGTGGTTAACGGCCAGAAAGGGTTTCTTTAAATGCTTAAATTGCAAAGCTTGTCAATTTTGCATCAATATGAAATCTTACACAACTGCATTTTCAGCCAAAACTCGAGAGATCAAACAACATCTCACCTGCAAAACAGAATTTTCGGTGTATGTTCTCGAATGCAGTTGTAAATTAAAATACATTGGAAGTACCAAGCTAGCCGTCCACAAAAGAATTCTGCAACATATCCGGAATATAACAAATAATGACCAAAATTACCCAGTGGCAAGGCACTTTCAGGCCTTTCATGATAGCAACCCTAGACATTTAAAATACTATTTCATTGAAGCAATCCCTGTGTCAAAAAGAGGTGGAGACAGGGAAGCCAAGTTGAGACGCCTGGAAACAAGTTTTATACTGGAAATCGATTCCAAGCATCCAGGCGGTCTCAACACCACTGAGGACCTGCACACTTTTCTTTAATTCTGATCTTGCACCAATGTATTTATAATATTTTTAGGCAACATTGTAAATCCCATTGTTTAATGAGCTATTCGTTTTTTTAGAAAAAAAAATATTCTATGAGGTTTATTATTTATTAGTATTGTAAATAGGATTTTAGGGGTATTTATATCTATATTTATACATATTTATATAACTAGATATTTTATTGATTGGTCAATGGCATTTGGTTTTATTCATGGTGCTTTATTTCCGATCTCCAAGATATCGTTTTTATATTTGATTATTTGTGATTGTATTTATAGATGTAATCCTGGACCAGCACTATTGCAATATTGAAATTAGGAAATTAGAATAATCATAGACAGAATGGAACTCTCCATTTCAACCTCTTGACAGTCTTATCTGATAGAACTCACTCAAATTGTAAGTCCCTTCCATTTTCTTTCTCCCAATTCCCTTGCACTAAGCACTTTATGGCATTTGGACACGTTATATTCAGGTACTGTAGCAAATAGTCACCATTTTGGTCTAAATAGGTTTGGGCTGACTTACTGTAGGGTCTGTAATTAAAGACCAGCAGATAATGAAATGAAACCACAATATCATTTGATTACTCAACAGCCACAACAACTTATGAATTTTATATCACTAGGGGGAATCATGTGGTGACTGACCTCAAGAGTACCTGTTCTCCCGTTTAGTATTTATGTAGTTTGACAATTTTAAGCTTCTTTTTCCACTTTTATGATGGGGCACTCTTTTATTAGTCACTTTTATCCGTTTTAACCATAGGCGGGATAATGCTCAATTCAATTTTGCATTTAAGCAGTTATAGTTAAATAATAAACATTGAGACATTTATGTCATGTATATTATGTCGCCAACGGAGATATTTTGCAGTTATATACAAATGATGAACTTGTTTTATAACAATATCAATGTTCGTTTTTAACAAATGTATTTATACAATTAATTGAAGCATGAAGTATTTCCTTTATGTCTATGGAGTTTGTTAAGCACTTGCACTTTAAATAGCGGTGATATTGCCTAAGCTTGTGTCATGTGATCAAGGCCGCTTGGTCGGCTGAAACGCGTCATGGCAGACTTTGGTGAATAAACAAAATTGCAGCACTTACTTGGGTCGACGCTCGTTTTCTTCCGACAAGGTTGGAGCAGTGATGGGGTGTTTTGTATATATATATATATATATATATATATACAGGAACAGTCCACCCGCCAAAATTGTGCCGTCCGACACAATAGAGGAGCACACACAGAGGTAACAAAAATTCCTTTTTAATTAGTAAAAAAACCCCCATGAAGCAACACTGACAGACGCATTTCGCCGCTCTGGCTTTTTCAATGTCAATGTCTGTAATTGATCCCACCATTTTTAAAGTGCAAGACGTGCATCACAAAATAATAAACACAAAAGATGGCACAAATTATATCCATTCCTACATTTCTGTATCGGCCATCTTGTAAAATATACTTTCATGCATATACAATATGTATTACCATTTCATTGGAGATAATATAAAAGTACTCATGCTTGATTCACTTCACAGACCATATAATAAATCAAAGAATATATTGTTATACTTGGTCTGTACTGAATAGGAGCAGGTCAAAAACCAAAACTTACTCAGAACACTCCTTTTTGTTCTATCTATACCATCTATATCTCTACACATGAGTATAACGCCATGAGTACCTACATTAAACAGAACAAATTTAGCCTTGAATAGGCATAGACAAATCAATGGAAAAAATCATACATATTAAACATATTAAAATAAGAGAGAGGTATATCTATACCAATAAGCTGACTCATGATATTCTAGCACTCTTAAGCAGAAATTGTCTGACAAGAACACATCTAGTGATCTATATATAAAAAAACATTCTTCACAGATTAAAAAAGCTAATTTGTATAAAGGACAGATCACACTGAACTTGCGTTTTATTCCAAATGTGCCCATAATTCCTCATTAATGTTCAGACCCTGTGGAGCCATAGTTCCCAATTCTATATTGTATTTTGACTCTAATGAGCGTAGCTTTCTGACTCTGTCTCCCCCTTTCTCATCCTTGGGGATCTGGTCTAAGCAATAGAATTTTAACTTATCTTGATCACTTTGATGGGCTTGTTCATAATGGCGAGCCACAGGGTACGAACTGTCCTTTTTAGCTATCGCTCGCATGTGTTCAAGTACCCGCTTCTTAGCGGGATGTATAGTACTGCCAACGTATCTTTTCTGACAGGGACACTCCAAACTATAAATGGTGAACTCTGAATTGCAGTTTAGTAAACGGTTGATACTTCTAATGGTCTTCCCTCTTTTACCTTGGATCTCATAGGTATTTCTCTTATCGCTGAATTTGCAGGCTTTACACTTCAGACACGGAAAGAATCCCACAACCGGTTCTTTTCTGAGTGGACTAGATTGGAAATGGCTAGAAACTAAATGATCTTTAATGGATTTCGATCTCCTGTAGGTGTTAACAGGATGATTTGAAATTACATCCTTCAGTACATGATCTGTTCTTAGGATGTGCCAATTCTTTCTAAACATTTTCACAATCTCAGATGATTCCGAATGGTAGCGTGTAATCGTACGTACAGGCTCCACTTTCTTAATAGTTTCCGCTGATTTCTGCAGAAATTTCTGAATCAATAAGTCTAACCTAGGGATTTTCTGGACTTTCTCTTCCGCTACATGCAAGATCTTATTAGAATAGCCTCTATTTTTGAACCTTTTAAAGGATTCCTTTTTGGCTATATTGTAGTCACTGGGTGTTGTGCAGTTACGTTTCCTTCGTAAAAGCTCCCCATAGGGTATGTTACTAATCATACTCCTAAAAAAATAATAATAAAAAAAAATATATATATATATATACGTATATATTTATATATATATTCACTGAAAAAAACCATAGGTTTTAGGGACAGTTATAGTTAGTTGGACATTTCACTCGTACAAAACCATAGAAATTCCCCCGTTATAGTTAGTTCAGCTAACTATAACTCGCGCCCCCGCAATGCACTGCTGATGACGTCACATATTACATCACTCATGACATGGTCAGTGACATCACTGATGACATCACTGATGACATCTCAAATGACATCACTGATGACATCATCCAGTGACTGTGTGTTTCTGTAAAGTTTACATATGTTTAATATATATAGGGAAAGGCGTATTGAAGAATGAGTGGGTGTATAAGTGTCTGAATGGATGTTTTAGTAGGTGCGTGACTGACTCTATAAGTGAGTGATTAAACGTATCTTACTGAATGCATGGGTTAGTGACTAAACTGTGTGAATGTCTGTATCCGCCTGTCTGTTGGTGTGTAAGTGAATGCATGGATTTACGAATAGCTACATGAGTGTCTATATGGGTTATTGATTGGTTCTCTGAGTATCTGTATGGGTGCCTGAGTGTTTGTGTGGGTGGGGTGTGTGTGACTCTGTACATAGATGTGTGAGTGGGTGATTCACTGGGTGCATGATTTCAAGAGTGCATCTGTGATGGACTGCTTGGGTGGGTGAGTGTGTGTATGGGTGTGTTAGTGAGTGAATGTATTTCTCAGTGGTACATGTGCGAGTAACTTCATATGTAAAAGGCAGTATATATGTGTTTTAGAGTGTTTAAATGGCTATAAGTGAGAGTGTGTGATTGTGAGAGTGGCTGTATGGATGCGTGTGTGCTTGTATCAGTTATTGTATAAGAGCGTAAGAATGTGCTAGTATTTGTATGAGTAAGTGAGCTGGTGTGTGTATAACTGTATAGGTGAGTAAATGGGTGTGTGATTAATTTTTTGCATGACTGACTAGGTGTGTGAGTACCTCTATGGATGAGTGGCGGTGTGTGATTGTGTTTATATAGGTGTATGAGTGCATATGATAGTCCTGTACTGAGTGACTGTAAGTATGAGTGACTGTACGGGTGAGTGAGTAGATGTGTGTGTGTGTGTAGACCTAAGAATCAGGGAGTGGGTATGTAGTTATTGGTATTGGAGTGTGTATGGTTTTGAGAATGGCAGTCTGTAATTTAGAGTGGGTGTATCAAATGTTATATTAGGGTGTGAGAAGATGCATGACATTATTACATGGATGATGTCATCAGTGATGTCATCAGTGATGTCATTTGAGATGTCATCAGTGATGTCACTGACCATGTCATGAGTGATGTAATATGTGATGTCATCAGCAGTGCATTGTGGGCGCGAGTTATAGTTAGTTGAACTAACTATAACGGGGGAATTTCTATGGTTTTGTACAAGTGAAATGTCCAACTAACTATAACTGTCCCTTAAACCTATGGTTTTTTCAAGTGAATTTCAAAGGTTTTTTAAATGCTAATTTCTAACTATAACGTGTCTGAAACCTATGGTTTCTTCAGTGAATTTCAAAGGTTTTTTAAATGCTAATTTCTAACTATAACGTGCCTGAAACCTATGGTTTTTTAAGTGAATTTCAAAGGTTTTTAAATGCTAGTTTCTAACTATGCCTACAGAGGTAGGACATGTGAAGAAAGAAGAAAAAACACACAGAAAGAAGCAAAAGAAATGCAGAAAGAAGCAAAGGAAATGCAGAAAGAAGCAATAGAAGTCCACAAAGACGAAGAAAAGTGCAGGAAGAAGCAAAAGATGTGCAGAAAGAACCAACAGAGGAGCAGAAAGAGGCCTTGTTCCAAAATCCTCCTGTGCCCACAACTTTTTCCAACGTGTACTGGTGGTAACTGACTCTGACTAACCAGAGCCAGTGCTATGCTAAAACACACTTAGAATACAGTTAAAACCTACATACACTAGGGAACACTATGCGTTGGGGTACCCCTGTGATTAGCATGACCTCCTCTGTAAGTCCCTAGTTCATAATTGGGCAGGGGGATTAAAACTACCTCTTAAAATGCGCTACAGGACGCGTTTGCACAGTGGTGAAGGGAGGGGGTGCCTGAGGTGACATGTGTGCAAATGCGCCCCGTGGCACGTTTTAAGTTGCGGGATTAAGTCCCCTTGAATCCTGAGTGTCCCTGGGGCCCAACTAGCCCTCCAGGTACCTACAGTTAGGACCACAGAGCTGAGTTGCAGAGAGGCGTTCCGAGGCCACCCACCTTTTTTCACCTCTCTGCAACGCAACCCTTCATTAGTAAAGCCCCGGGGAGGTGGTGGTCCCCGGGGCTTCGGGGGTCCGAAACGGACTCCCACATTTCTTTTTTAAGTGCCCCGGGGAGATGGCGGTCCCCGGGGCGTGTGGGGGGGCTGGAGCCCCCCCACACAGGTGATTAAAAATTAAAAAAAGAAGCCCCAGGGGGTGGCGGTCCCCGGGGCTGCGGGAGGGCGGAGAGCCCTCCCGCACCATTTTTTTTAAAGCCCCGGGGGGTGGCGGTCCCCGGGGCTTGGGGGGGGCTTAGAGGCCCCCCATACATTAATTTAATAAATCCCCGCATGCCCCCGGGACTTGGCCCACCCGGGGGCCAATTAACAACGAAGCGCGGAAGACCGCGCTTCGTTTTTTTTTTTCTCGGCGGGTTCTGCGCACCCTAAGCGCATCCCGCCGATTTTTTTTTATTTTTAAAAAAATGCTTTTTTCTGCCCAGGGGGTCCTTGTGGGACCCCTGAGCAGACCTAGGGGGTGTTTCTACCCTGCCCCCTTTATGAGTTTTGCGACTTGTTTCTGTGCCTTCGATTTTTTTTTATCACAGCGGGATCCGCGCACCCTAAGCGCATCCCGCTGATTTTAAAAAAAAAAAAATATTTTTTTGGGCCCTGGGTGTCCTTGTGGGATCCCCTGAGCAGGCCTAGGGGGTCAGGATGTTTCTACCCTGCCCCCTTTTTGCATTTTGCGCGTTAGTTTCTCTGATTTCTTGTGCCTCGGTTCTACCGAGGCACAAGATGGCTGCCAACACTTCCTGGTTTGGAGTGTTGACAGCCAATTAGCATGCAGCTCGTGATCGGGAGGGTACGCGGACCCTACGCAGCCATAGATATATATGTGATTTTACTTTTGATTTTCTCAGGAACTACTGAACGGATTTACACCATTTAAGCAAAAGGCACGACTCTGAACCAAGGGCTACCTTTTGCTAAATTTGGTGTAATTCCGTTCAGCAGTTCGGGCTGTAGCTGCGATGAAAGGTTCCTATGGAAAATTGCATGGGGAAAACACGTTTGGGACCCCCTTTTTCTCGGCCCTTGCTTGACGAATCACCCCGAGACTTTCAAGATAGGAGCGGACCGGAGCGGGCCACAAAGTTTGAAAATTTCGCGAAGATTCGCTCAACCGGCGCCAAAGTTATTTCAAATAGAATGTTGTGGATTTCCTATGGAAAATAGGTCCTAACTATAACTATCTACTGGCGACCGCCAGTAGATAATATATATTACCTACTGGCGGTCGCCAGTGGGTAGTTATAGTCAGAACCTAGTTTCCATAGGAAAAGCATTTTTTTATTTGCTAATATCTTTGGCATCGTTTAACGAATCTTTGTAAAATTCTCAAAAAAATAGGTCTATCCAGGTCAGCTCCTATCCTGAAAGTTTGGGGGTGATTCATCAAGGGGGGGGGCGGAGAAAAAAGGGGGGTCCCAAAAAGTGTTTTTCGTGTTAATTTCCATAGGAAATTTTGAGACAGGCTACAGCCCGAACTGCTGAACGGAATTACACCAAGTTTGGCAGAAAGGTAGCTCTTGGTTCAGAAAGCTACCTTTTTTTCAAATGGTGTAAATCCGTTCAGTAGTTGCTGAGAAATTCAAAAAATAAGAGTCAAAAAAATCAATTTTCCATAGGAAACTTTAGGCAAGGCTAGCCTGAACTGCTGAACGGAATTACACCAAATTTGGCAAAAAGGTAATGCTTGGTTCAGAAAGCGACCTTTTTTTTAAAATTGTATAAATCCGTTCAGTAGTTTTTGAGATATTAAAGAAAAAAATATATATATATGTGGGCGGAGCCTAATCCCCGAGCACGAGCTTGGCTCTGATTGGCTGCCAACACTTCAAACCAGGAAGTGTTGGCAGCCATCTTGTGCTCGGACCGAGGGAGAAAGAAAAGGTGAGGAAAAAGATAAAAAAAACAAGAAAAGGAGGCAGGGTAGAAACACCCTGACCCCCTAGGCCTGCTCAGGGCAAAAAAAAGCATTTTTTTAAAAATAAAAAAATTGGCCGAATTCGCACTGGGTGCGTGAATCCGGACAATTTTTTTTAAAAAAATGAAGTGCGGGCTCCCGCGCTTCACTTAATTGAGGCCCCCGGGTGCGCCAGGTCCCGGGGGCATTTGTAACAAATATATGCGGGGGCCCCCGCAGCCCCGGGGACTGCCACCCCCGGGGCTTTCTTAACATTATGCGCGGGAGGGCACTCGGCCCTCCCGCAGCCCCCGGGGACCGACACCCCCGGGGCTTCTTTTTTAATGTGTGGGGGGCCTCCAAGCCCCCCCAAGCCCCAGGGACTGCCACCCCCGGGGCATTTATTAATTATTCGCGGGGCACATGGCCCCCCGCTGCCCCGGGGACCGCCACCCTCCGGGGCTTTTAAAAAAAAAATTAATAAACCTGTGTGGGGGGGCTCAAATCCCCCCACATGCCCCGGTGACCGCCATCTCCCCGGGGCACTAAAGTGTAAATGCGGGGGTCTGTTATGGACCCCCAAGCCCCGGGGACCACCACCTCCCCGGGGCTGTACACTAGTTGGGAGGGGGGCAGCGCGGCCCCCCTCCAGGAGCCCTCGATGGCCCTGGGGACCGCCGCCCCCCAGGCCCGGCTCCTGCAGTGTCCCGGGGTGCCCACCCCGGGACACTGCTGCTGCAGGCAGGACGGAGCCGTGCGGCTCCCGTCCTGCCATAGCAAACACTGGTTTGGATTTGGAGGCGAGAGCAGGTTTCTTCTCTCGCTTCCAAAATCCAAACCAGATTAGCTCCCACACGGGGAGCTGCATGTTAGCAGCTCCCCGTGTGGAGAGCAATGCCGGCTCCCGCAGGAGGAAGGGAGCCGGCGGGACCGTGGGGGCATTGGGGCTCCCACACAGTCCCCAACAGAGACGCCAGGCCCCAGGGGTAGTCCCCGGGGCCAGAAGTGGCCCAGGAGGGGGGCCGCGTGGCCCCCTCCTTAAGTCATTAAAAAAAATGTTTTTTAAAACTGTTGCACAGCCCAGGGGGATGGGGTCCTCGGGGCCACTTGAGGCCTAAGGAGGGGGGCCACGCAACCCCCATCCTTTAAAAATAATTTAAAAAAAAAATCAAAATGTGGCCATGCCCCGGGGCCGAAATTGGCCTTGGGAGGGAGGCCGCGCGGCCCCCTTCCCGTTTTTTATTTTTTATTTTTTAGTAAAAAAAGCAGGCCCTGGGGGATGGGGTCCCCAGTGCCCTAATTAATGTAAAAGGAGGGGGGCCACACAGCCCCCCTTGTAAAATTAAATAAAAAAATAAAAAAGCTGCATCGCGACGGAGGCCCCGCCCCCTAACTGCAGCACTCAGCAAACGCGCCCCCTGGCGCGTTGTAAGTGGGGGAATTAATTTCCCTTGAATACTGAGGGTCCCTGGGGGCCACCTAGCCCACCGTTCAGTAGTTTTTGAGATATTAAAGAAAAAAAATATATATATGTGGGCGGAGCCTAATCCCCGAGCACGAGCTTGCTCTGATTGGCTGCCAACACTTCAACCAGGAAGTGTTGGCAGCCATCTTGTGCTCGGACCGAGGGAGAAAGAAAAGGTAAAGAAAAGATAAAAAACAAGAAAAGGGGGCAGGGTAGAAACACCCTGACCCCTAGGCCTGCTCAGGCGTGCGAATCCGGACAATTTTTTTAAAATGAAGCGCGGGCTCCGCGCTTCCTTTAATTGAGGCCCCCGGGTGGGCCAGGTCCCGGGGGCATTTGTAACAAATATATGCAGGGGCCGCGGGGGCCCTTCAGCCCCGGGGACTGCCACCCCCAGGGCTTTCTTACCATTATGCGCGGGAGGGCACTCGGCCTCCCCCGCAGCCCCGGGACTGCCACCCCGAGGCTTCTTTTTAATGTGTGGGGCCTCCAGCGTCCCGCAAGCCCCGGGGACCGCCACCCCCAGGGCTTTTATTAATTATTCGTGGGGGCACACGGCCCCCCGCTGCCCCGGGGACCGCCACCCCCCGGGGCTTTTTAAAAAAAATAATAAACCTGTGTGGGGGGGCTCGAGCCCCCCCATACACCCCGGGGACCGCCACCTTCCCGGGGCACTAAAGTGCAAATGCGGGGCTCCGTTACGGACCCCCAAGCCCTGGGGACCACCACCTCCCCGGGGCTGTACACTAGTTGGGAGGGGCCGCGCGGCCCGACTCCAGGAGCCCTCGATGGCCCTGGGGACCGCCACCCCCAGGGCTGAGCCTCCTGCAGTGTCCCAGGGTGCCCACCCCCGGGACACTGCTGTTTGCTATGGCAGGACGGAGCCGTGCGGCTCTCGCTTCCAAAATCCAGTCCAGATTGCTTTCCACACGGGGAGCTGCATGTTAGCAGCTCCCCGTGTGGAACATGCGCCGGCTCCCGCAGGAGGCAGGGAGCCGGCAGGACCATGGGGGCATTGGGGCTCCTCTCATGGTCCCCAACAGAGAGGCCAGGCCCCGGGGGGATGGGGTCCCCGGGGCCTGGCCCCCCTCCTTAAATTAATAAAAAAATTATTTAAAAAACTGTGGCACAGCCCCGGGGGATGGGGTCCCCGGGGCCACTTGAGGCCTAAGGAGGGGGCCACGCAGCCCCCTCCTTTAAAAATAATAATAAAAAATCAAAATGTGGCCATGCCCTCGGGGGATGGGGTCCCCGGGCCGAAATTGCCCTTGGGAGGGGGCCGCGCGTCCTCCTTCCCGTTTTTTAAATTTATTTTTTTGTAAAAAGCAGGCCCTGGGGGATGGGGTCCCCAGGGCCCTAATTAATGTAAAAGGAGGGGGCCCTTGTAAAATAAAATAAAAAAATTAAAAAGCTGCATCGCGACGGAGGCCCCGCCTCCTAACTGTAGCACTCAGCAAACGCGCCCTGGCGTGTTGAGGTGGGGACCACTTCCTTGAATACTGAGGTCTCGAGTCAACCAGCCCACCAAGTACCTTCTAGCAGGCAGCCAGGAGCTGTGTTGCAGAGAGGTGTTCAGAGGCCACGCCCCTTTACACCTCTCTGCAACGCAGCTCTGTGGCGCTTACTGGAGGTACCTGGTGGGCTAGTTGGCCCCCAGGAACCCTCAGTACTCAAGGGGAATTAATCCCCCAATTTACAACGCACCAGGGGGCGCGTTTGCACAGTGGTGCAGGGAAGGGGCGGGGCCTGACATACCAAGTGTGCAAATGCACCCCTGGCACATTGTAAATTGGGATTAAGTCCCTTCATCCTGAGGGTCCCTGGGGCCAACAGGCCCACCAGGTACCTTCCAGTAAGCACCAAAGTGCTGCGTTGCAAAGAGGTGTAAAAAGGGGCGTGGCCTCTAAAGACCTCTCTGCAACGCAGCTCCCTGGCGCATACTGGAGGTATCTGGTGGGCTAGTTGGCCCCCAGGGACCCTCAGGATTAAAGGGGACTTAATCCCCTAACTTAAAATGCACCACAGGGTGCGCTTGCACACTTGTCACATCAGGCCCCGCCCTCCCTGCACCACTGTGCAAACATGCCCCGTTGCACATTTTAAGTTGGGGATTAATTCCCTTCAATCCTGAGGGTCCCTGGGAGCCAACTAGCCCACCAGGTACCTCCAGTAAGCGCCACAGGGCTGCATTGCTGAGAGGTGGTCCGATGCCACGCCCCTTTACACCTCTCTGCAAAGCAGCTCTGTGGCGCTTACTGGAGATACCTGGTGGGCTAGTTGGACCCCAGGGACCCTCAGGATTTAAGGGACTTAATCCCTCAACTTAAAACGAGTCATGTGGCGCCTTGCACAGTGGTGAAGGGAGGGGGCGGGGCCTGATGTGACATGTGTGCAAACATGCCCTGTGGTGTGTTTTAAGTTGGGGAATTAACTCCTTCAATCCTGAGGGTCCCTGGGGACCAGCACACCAGGTACCTCCAGTAAGCACCACAGGGCTGCGTTGCAGAGAGGTGGTACGAGGCCAGACCACGCCCCTTTTTATACCTCTCTGCAACGCAGCTCTGTGGCACTTACTGGAGGTACCTGGTGGGCTAGTTGGACCCCAGGGACCTTCAGTATTCAAGGGGACTTAATCCCCCAACTTAAAACGAGCCACGTGGCGCGTTTGCACAGTGGTGAAGGCAGGGGGTGGGGCCTGATGTGACAAGTGTGCAAACGTGCTCCGTGGCGCGTTTTAAGTTGGGGGATTAAATCCCTTTGTATCCTGAGGGTCCCTGGGGGCAACTAGCCCACCAGGTACCTTCAGTAAGCACAACAGAGTTGCATTGCAGAGAGGTGAAAAAAGGGGCATGGCCTCGGACCACATCTCTGCAACGCAGCTCTGTGGTGCTAACTGTAGGTACCTGGTGGGCTAGATGGGCCCCAGGGACCCTCAGGATTCAAGGGGACTTAATCCCCCAACTTAAAACGCGCCACGGGGCGCGTTTGCACACTTGTCACATCAGGCCCACCCCCTCCCTTCACCACTGTGCAAACGGGCCCTCTGGTGCGTTGTAGGTTGGGGGATTAAGTCCCCTTGAATCCTGAGGGTCCCTTGGGTCCAACTAGCACACCAGGTACCTCCAGTAAGCGCCACAGAGCTGCGTTGCAGAGAGGTGTAAAAGGGGTGTGGCCTTGGACCACCTCTCTGCAACGCAACTCTGTGGCGCTTACTGGAGGTACCTGGTGGGCTAGTTGGACCCAAGGGACCTCAGGATTCAAGGGAATTAACTCCCCAACTTAAAACCTGCCAGGGGGTGCGTTTGCAGAGTGGTGAAGGGAGGGGGCGGGACTGATGTGACATGTGTGTACTTATCCAATCACTCCGCCAAAACCCAAGCACTTATAAATTCACCATGCACTCTCCTTGCAATACTCTAATCATCCAGTCAGTACCCATGCACTTATGCAATGACCCATGCACTAACACATGCACTGCTACAATACCCTGAGCACTACCCATGCAGTCCAGCCATCGCCCTGTCAGTATCCATGCACTCCTTCAATCACCCAGCCAGCACCATGTACTTATCCAATCACTCCACCAAAACCCAAGCACTTATAAATTCACCATGCACTCTCCTTGCAGTACTCTAGTCTTCCAGTCAGTACCCATGTACTCATGGAATGGCCCAGGCACTAACACATGCACTGCTACAATCCCCTTAGCACTTCCCATGCAGACCTCTAACCACCTACACACTACTGATTCACTCCTCCAATTACCCAGGTAGTACCCATGCACTCCAGAAATCCCTCTGTCACTACCCATGCACTCCTCCAATCACCCCGCCAGCACTATGTACTTATCCAATCACTCCGCCATAACCCAAGCAGTTATAAAATCACCATGCACTGTCCTTACAGCACTCTAATCATCCAGTCACTACCCATGTACTTATGCAATGATCCAGTCACTAACACATGCACTGCTGCAATCCATTGAGGACTACCTATGCAGTCCAGTAATCTCCCTGGTACTACCTATGCAGTCCTCCAATCACCCAGCCAGTCCTATGTCCTTATCCAATCACTATGCCAAAACCCAAGCACTTATAAATTCACCATGCACTCTCCTCGCAGTACTCTAATCATCCAGTCACTACCCAATAAGTCATGCAATGATCCAGGCACTAACACATTGACTGCTACAATCCCTGTGTACTACCCATGCAGTCCTCTAACCACCTACACACTTCTCATTTGCTCCTTCAATTCCCCTGGTAGTACCCATGCAGTCCAGCAATTACCCAGTCACTTCCTGTGCAGTCCTCCAGTCACTCAGCCACTACCATGTACTAATCCGAACACTCCGCCAATACCCAAGCACTTATAATTTCACACAGGCACTCTCCTTGCAGTATTCTAATCTTTCAGTTAGTAGCTATGTGCTCATGCAATGCTCCAGGCACTACCTGATCACTGTTACAATCCCATATGCCCTACCCATACAGTCCTGTACCCAGTTACACACCTCTCATTTGCTCCTTCAATTCCCCAGGTAATACACATGCAGTCCCGCAATCACACTGTCACTCCCTGTGCACTCCTCCAGTCACCCAGCCACTGCCATGTACTAATCCATACACTCCTCCAATAGCCAAACACTTATAAGTTCACCACGCACTCTCCTTGCAGTACTCTAATTATCCAGTCAGTAACCATGTACTCATGGAATGACCCAGTCACTAACACATGCACTGCTGCAATACCTTGAGGACTACCTATGCAGTCCAGTAATCTCCCTGGTACTATCTATGCAGTCCTCCAATCACCCAGCCAATCCTATGTGCTTATCCAATCACTGCGCCAAAACCCAAGCACTTATAAAATCACCATGCACTGTCCTTGCAGCACTCTAATCATCCAGTCACTACCCATGTACTCATGCAATGACCCAGGCACTAATTCATGGCAAATACAGAGGAGGTCATGCTAATCACAGGGGTACCCCAACGCATAGTGTTCCCTAGTGTATGTAGGTGTTTTCACTGTATTCTAAGTGTCTTTTAGCATAGCACTGGCTCCGGTCCTGGTTAGTCAGAGTCAGTTACCACCAGTACCCGTCAGTAAAAAGTTGGGGGCACAGGAGGACTTTCTGCTCCTCTGTTGGTTCTTTTGGAGGCGAGAGCAGGTTTCCTTCTCTCGCTTCCAAAATCCAAACCAGATTGCTTTCCCACACGGGGAGCTGCATGTTAGCAGCTCCCCGTGTGGAAAAGCAATGCCGGCTCCCGCAGGAGGAAGGGAGCCGGCGGGACCGTGGGGGCATTGGGGCTCCCCACACAGTCCCCAACAGAGACGCCAGGCCCCAGGGGTAGTCCCCGGGGCCAGAAGTGGCCCAGGAGGGGGGCCGCGTGGCCCCCTCCTTAAGTCAATAAAAAAAATGTTTTTTAAAACTGTTGCACAGCCCAGGGGGATGGGGTCCTCGGGGCCACTTGAGGCCTAAGGAGGGGGGCCACGCAACCCCCACCCTTTAAAAATAATTTAAAAAAAATCAAAATGTGGCCATGCCCCGGGGCCGAAATTGGCCTTGGGAGGAGGCCGCGCGCCCTCTCCCCGTTTTTTATTTTTTATTTTTTAGTAAAAAAGCAGGCCCTGGGGGATGGGGTCCCCAGTGCCCTAATTAATGTAAAAGGAGGGGGGCCACACAGCTCCCCTTGTAAAATTAAATAAAAAAATAAAAAAGCTGCATCGCGACGGAGGCCCCGCCCCCTAACTGCAGCACTCAGCAAACGCGCCCCCTGGCGCGTTGTAAGTGGGGGAATTAATTTCCCTTGAATACTGAGGGTCCCTGGGGGCCACCTAGCCCACCGTTCAGTAGTTTTTTAGATATTAAAGAAAAAAAATATATATATGTGGGCGGAGCCTAATCCCCGAGCACGAGCTTGGCTCTGATTGGCTGCCAACACTTCAACCAGGAAGTGTTGGCAGCCATCTTGTGCTCGGACCGAGGGAGAAAGAAAAGGTAAAGAAAAAGATAAAAAAACAAGAAAAGGGGGCAGGGTAGAAACACCCTGACCCCCTAGGCCTGCTCAGGCGTGCGAATCCGGACAATTTTTTTTTAAAAATGAAGCGCGGGCTCCCGCGCTTCCTTTAATTGAGGCCCCCGGGTGGGCCAGGTCCCGGGGGCATTTGTAACAAATATATGCAGGGGCCGCGGGGGCCCCTTCAGCCCCGGGGACTGCCACCCCCCAGGGCTTTCTTACCATTATGCGCGGGAGGGCACTCGGCCCTCCCGCAGCCCCGGGGACTGCCACCCCCCGAGGCTTCTTTTTTAATGTGTGGGGGGCCTCCAAGGCCCCGCAAGCCCCGGGGACCGCCACCCCCCAGGGCTTTTATTAATTATTCGTGGGGGCACACGGCCCCCCGCTGCCCCGGGGACCGCCACCCCCCGGGGCTTTTTAAAAAAAAATTAATAAACCTGTGTGGGGGGGCTCGAGCCCCCCCATACACCCCGGGGACCGCCACCTTCCCGGGGCACTAAAGTGCAAATGCGGGGCTCCGTTACGGACCCCCAAGCCCTGGGGACCACCACCTCCCCGGGGCTGTACACTAGTTGGGAGGGGGGCCGCGCGGCCCGACTCCAGGAGCCCTCGATGGCCCTGGGGACCGCCACCCCCCCAGGGCCGGCTCCTGCAGTGTCCCAGGGTGCCCACCCCCGGGACACTGCTGTTTGCTATGGCAGGACGGGAGCCGTGCGGCTCTCGCTTCCAAAATCCAAACCAGATTGCTTTTCCACACGGGGAGCTGCATGTTAGCAGCTCCCCGTGTGGAAAAGCCATGCCGGCTCCCGCAGGAGGCAGGGAGCCGGCAGGACCATGGGGGCATTGGGGCTCCTCTCATGGTCCCCAACAGAGAGGCCAGGCCCCGGGGGATGGGGTCCCCGGGGCCTGGCCCCCCTCCTTAAATTAATAAAAAAATTATTTAAAAAACTGTGGCACAGCCCCGGGGGATGGGGTCCCCGGGGCCGAAATTGCCCTTGGGAGGGGGGCCGCGCGGCCCCCTTCCCGTTTTTTTAAATTTATTTTTTTGTAAAAAAAGCAGGCCCTGGGGGATGGGGTCCCCAGGGCCCTAATTAATGTAAAAGGAGGGGGCCCTTGTAAAATAAAATAAAAAAATTAAAAAGCTGCATCGCGACGGAGGCCCCGCCCCCTAACTGCAGCACTCAGCAAACGCGCCCTGGCGTGTTGAAGTGGGGAACTAATTTCCTTGAATACTGAGGGTCCTGGGGTCAACTAGCTCACCAGGTACCTCCAGTATGCGCCAGGGAGCTGTGTTGCAGAGAGGTGTTCAGAGGCCACGCCCCTTTTTACACCTCTCTGCAACGCAGCTCTGTGGCGCTTACTGGAGGTACCTGGTGGGCTAGTTGGCCCCCAGGAACCCTCAGTACTCAAGGGGAATTAATCCCCCAATTTACAACGCACCAGGGGGCGCGTTTGCACAGTGGTGCAGGGAAGGGGCGGGGCCTGACATACCAAGTGTGCAAATGCACCCCCTGGCACATTGTAAATTGGGGGATTAAGTCCCCTTCAATCCTGAGGGTCCCTGGGGGCCAACAGGCCCACCAGGTACCTCCAGTAAGCACCAAAGTGCTGCGTTGCAAAGAGGTGTAAAAAGGGGCGTGGCCTCTAAAGACCTCTCTGCAACGCAGCTCCCTGGCGCATACTGGAGGTATCTGGTGGGCTAGTTGGCCCCCAGGGACCCTCAGGATTAAAGGGGACTTAATCCCCTAACTTAAAATGCACCACAGGGTGCGTTTGCACACTTGTCACATCAGGCCCCGCCCCCTCCCTGCACCACTGTGCAAACATGCCCCGTTGCACATTTTAAGTTGGGGGATTAATTCCCCTTCAATCCTGAGGGTCCCTGGGAGCCAACTAGCCCACCAGGTACCTCCAGTAAGCGCCACAGGGCTGCATTGCTGAGAGGTGGTCCGATGCCACGCCCCTTTTTACACCTCTCTGCAAAGCAGCTCTGTGGCGCTTACTGGAGATACCTGGTGGGCTAGTTGGACCCCAGGGACCCTCAGGATTTAAGGGGACTTAATCCCTCAACTTAAAACGAGTCATGTGGCGCCTTTGCACAGTGGTGAAGGGAGGGGGCGGGGCCTGATGTGACATGTGTGCAAACATGCCCTGTGGTGTGTTTTAAGTTGGGGAATTAATTCCCTTCAATCCTGAGGGTCCCTGGGGGCCAACTAGCACACCAGGTACCTCCAGTAAGCACCACAGGGCTGCGTTGCAGAGAGGTGGTACGAGGCCAGACCACGCCCCTTTTTATACCTCTCTGCAACGCAGCTCTGTGGCACTTACTGGAGGTACCTGGTGGGCTAGTTGGACCCCAGGGACCTTCAGTATTCAAGGGGACTTAATCCCCCAACTTAAAACGAGCCACGTGGCGCGTTTGCACAGTGGTGAAGGCAGGGGGTGGGGCCTGATGTGACAAGTGTGCAAACGTGCTCCGTGGCGCGTTTTAAGTTGGGGGATTAAATCCCTTTGTATCCTGAGGGTCCCTGGGGGCAACTAGCCCACCAGGTACCTTCAGTAAGCACAACAGAGTTGCATTGCAGAGAGGTGAAAAAAGGGGCATGGCCTCGGACCACATCTCTGCAACGCAGCTCTGTGGTGCTAACTGTAGGTACCTGGTGGGCTAGATGGGCCCCAGGGACCCTCAGGATTCAAGGGGACTTAATCCCCAACTTAAAACGCGCCACGGGGCGCGTTTGCACACTTGTCACATCAGGCCCACCCCCTCCCTTCACCACTGTGCAAACGGGCCCTCTGGTGCGTTGTAGGTTGGGGGATTAAGTCCCCTTGAATCCTGAGGGTCCCTTGGGTCCAACTAGCACACCAGGTACCTCCAGTAAGCGCCACAGAGCTGCGTTGCAGAGAGGTGTAAAAAGGGGCGTGGCCTTGGACCACCTCTCTGCAACGCAGCTCTGTGGCGCTTACTGGAGGTACCTGGTGGGCTAGTTGGACCCAAGGGACCCTCAGGATTCAAGGGGAATTAATTCCCCAACTTAAAACCTGCCAGGGGGTGCGTTTGCAGAGTGGTGAAGGGAGGGGGCGGGACTGATGTGACATGTGTGTACTTATCCAATCACTCCGCCAAAACCCAAGCACTTATAAATTCACCATGCACTCTCCTTGCAATACTCTAATCATCCAGTCAGTACCCATGCACTTATGCAATGACCCATGCACTAACACATGCACTGCTACAATACCCTGAGCACTACCCATGCAGTCCAGCCATCGCCCTGTCAGTATCCATGCACTCCTTCAATCACCCAGCCAGCACCATGTACTTATCCAATCACTCCACCAAAACCCAAGCACTTATAAATTCACCATGCACTCTCCTTGCAGTACTCTAGTCTTCCAGTCAGTACCCATGTACTCATGGAATGGCCCAGGCACTAACACATGCACTGCTACAATCCCCTTAGCACTTCCCATGCAGACCTCTAACCACCTACACACTACTGATTCACTCCTCCAATTACCCAGGTAGTACCCATGCACTCCAGAAATCCCTCTGTCACTACCCATGCACTCCTCCAATCACCCCGCCAGCACTATGTACTTATCCAATCACTCCGCCATAACCCAAGCAGTTATAAAATCACCATGCACTGTCCTTACAGCACTCTAATCATCCAGTCACTACCCATGTACTTATGCAATGATCCAGTCACTAACACATGCACTGCTGCAATCCATTGAGGACTACCTATGCAGTCCAGTAATCTCCCTGGTACTACCTATGCAGTCCTCCAATCACCCAGCCAGTCCTATGTCCTTATCCAATCACTATGCCAAAACCCAAGCACTTATAAATTCACCATGCACTCTCCTCGCAGTACTCTAATCATCCAGTCACTACCCAATAAGTCATGCAATGATCCAGGCACTAACACATTGACTGCTACAATCCCTGTGTACTACCCATGCAGTCCTCTAACCACCTACACACTTCTCATTTGCTCCTTCAATTCCCCTGGTAGTACCCATGCAGTCCAGCAATTACCCAGTCACTTCCTGTGCAGTCCTCCAGTCACTCAGCCACTACCATGTACTAATCCGAACACTCCGCCAATACCCAAGCACTTATAATTTCACACAGGCACTCTCCTTGCAGTATTCTAATCTTTCAGTTAGTAGCTATGTGCTCATGCAATGCTCCAGGCACTACCTGATCACTGTTACAATCCCATATGCCCTACCCATACAGTCCTGTACCCAGTTACACACCTCTCATTTGCTCCTTCAATTCCCCAGGTAATACACATGCAGTCCCGCAATCACACTGTCACTCCCTGTGCACTCCTCCAGTCACCCAGCCACTGCCATGTACTAATCCATACACTCCTCCAATAGCCAAACACTTATAAGTTCACCACGCACTCTCCTTGCAGTACTCTAATTATCCAGTCAGTAACCATGTACTCATGGAATGACCCAGTCACTAACACATGCACTGCTGCAATACCTTGAGGACTACCTATGCAGTCCAGTAATCTCCCTGGTACTATCTATGCAGTCCTCCAATCACCCAGCCAATCCTATGTGCTTATCCAATCACTGCGCCAAAACCCAAGCACTTATAAAATCACCATGCACTGTCCTTGCAGCACTCTAATCATCCAGTCACTACCCATGTACTCATGCAATGACCCAGGCACTAATTCATGGCAAATACAGAGGAGGTCATGCTAATCACAGGGGTACCCCAACGCATAGTGTTCCCTAGTGTATGTAGGTGTTTTCACTGTATTCTAAGTGTCTTTTAGCATAGCACTGGCTCCGGTCCTGGTTAGTCAGAGTCAGTTACCACCAGTACCCGTCAGTAAAAAGTTGGGGGCACAGGAGGACTTTCTGCTCCTCTGTTGGTTCTTTCTGCACATCTCGCTTCTTCCTGCACTTTTCTTCATCTTTCTGGACTTCTGTTGCCTCTTTCTGCATTTGTCTTGCTTTGTTCTGCGCTTTTCTTCTTCTTTCTTCACATGTCCTACCTTTGTAGGCATAATTAGAAATTAGCATTTAAAAAACCTTTGAAATTCACTGAAAAAACCATAGGTTTCAGACACGTTATAGTTAGAAATTAGCATCTACAAAACCATTGAAATTCACTGAAAAACCATAGGTTTCAGGCACGTTATAGTTAGAAATTAGCATTTAAAAACCTTACAAATTCACTGAAAAAACCATAGGTTTCAGGGACGTTATAGTTAGTTGGACATTTCACTCGTACAAAACCATAGAAATTCCCCGTTATAGTTAGTTCAGCTAACTATAACTCGCGCCCCGCAATGCACTGCTGATGACGTCACATATTACATCATTCATGACATGATCAGTGACATCACTGATGACATCACTGATGACATCTCAAATGACATCACTGATGACATCACTGATGACATCATCCACGCCAAAATCTGATGCACCTCCTCACACTCTAATATAATCTTTGATACACCCACTGTAAAATACAGACTACCATTTTCGAAACCATCGACACACCAATACCAGTTACTACATACGCACTCACTGATTCCTAGGTCTACACACACACACATCCACTCATTCACCCATACAATCACTCATACATACAGTCACTCATCAATACAACACTATCATATGCACTCATACACCTATACAGACACTCACACACCGCCACTCATCCATGGAGTTACTGATACACCTAGTCAGTCATGCAAAGTATTAATCACACTCCCATTTCCTCACCTATACAGTTATTCACACACCACCTCACTTATTCAAACATATACTAACACATTCTTACTCTCTTATACAATCACTGATACAAGTACACACTGATCCATACAGCCACTCTCACAATCACTCACTCTCATGTATAGTCATTTATATACTCCAACTCTCACAAACACTACCTTTTACATATGTAGTTACTTGGACATGTACCACTGAGACATCCAATCTCTCACCAACACACCCATACACACACTCACCCGCCCATACAGCTGTTTCCACATGCACTCTTGAACCCATACACCCAGTGAATCAACCACTCACACATCTATGCACAGAGTAACACACCTCCCACCCACCCACACACACACTCAGTCTCCCATACAAATACTCTGGCAACCAATCAATAACCCATATAGACACTCATGTAGCTACTCACCAACCCATGCAGTAGCTTACACAACAACAGACATACTGATACACACATTCAGACAGTTTAGTCACTAACCCATGCATTCAGTAAGACACATTTAATCACTCACTTATACAGTCAGTCACGCACCTACTAAATCCTTCATCCAGACAGTTCTACACCCTCTCATTCTTCAATACACCTTTGCATATATATATAAAACATATTTAAACTTTACAGAAACACACAGTGACTGGATGATGTCATCAGTGATGTCATCAGTGATGTCATTTGAGATGTCATCAGTGATGTCATCAGTGATGTCACTGACCATGTCATGAATGATGTAATATGTGACGTCATCAGCAGTGCATTGTGGGGGCGTGAGTTATAGTTAGCTGAACTAACTATAACGGGGGAATTTCTATGGTTTTGTACGAGTGAAATGTCCAACTAACTATAACGTCCCTGAAACCTATGGTTTTTTCAGTGAATTTCTAAGGTTTTTTAAATGCTAATTTCTAACTATAACGTGCCTGAAACCTAGTGAATATATATATATATATATATATTACCTTATTAACGCACAACCCCAAAACCCTAAAAATACCCTTGCCACCCAAAATCCTATACCACCTAAGCCCTAAAAATACCCTTTCAACCCAAAAATCCATACCCACCCATAATCCTAAAAATGCCTTCGCCACCCAAAAACACGCACCCACCCTAAACACTAAGAAATACCCTTGCCACCCAAAAACCCACACCCACCCAAATCACTAAAAATACCCTTACCACCCAAAAACCCACACCTACCCTACACCCTAAAAATACCCTTGCTACCCATAAACCCACACCCACGCTAAATCCTAAAAATACCCATGCCACCCAAAAACCCAAACCCACCCCAAATAGACTGACCTGTGATTGAACATTGACCCCGCGATCCGCAGTCAGTCACTCTGACCGCTGTGCCACACCTTCCCCACAGATCTCCAGCTGTACACTATGGCTCAGAAGAACACTGTCATCATGTTTTGAGGACAAGTCAATCAGGTATGGAAGAGAGAATCTCCCTTCATTAAACCGCCCCTGACCATCTTCTGTTTGTGGATTCTTTATAGATCCAAAAAAAGATCTTGAAAACTCGTTTGTAGCCCAAAGTTCAAGATTCCCAGGGAGCACTGAATACAAAAGGATGTTAGATTGATCCACTATATCCTCATCCTTTTCTAGATTCCACAAAATTTATTTATCGCTTAATAGGTTGAAATCGGCAACCAGGTTCTCTTCATATTTAAGTTCCGATTTCCCCTTTATTTGATTCTGACTTCAGTTGGCTCCTTTGTTGTGTCTGAGGCAAAGCTCTGTCCAAAAGTTTTATACAGTACTTCCATCTGGACCAGATTCTGTAGCCATATCAAAATGACCCTCCACTTGCACTTTCATTGTAAGCTTATTTCCTGGCCAGGGAACTACGATTGGATTTAAGGACTTAGCCACCTAGTCTCTATATATAACATGGTTGATTATTTATTCATGTATTGTTGATAGATCTTTATTGCTCTGGCCCTACCTCTAGGGCAACCGTATCGCACAATATAGGTTTACAATCAGGATCTTAAACCAAAGCTTTCTAAATATCTTGGATTTGTTCTTGTACTTGTTCTGGGACTTTTTGAATGTCTTGTCCATTGTGCACACGATTGTTTAGTGAAATAACCCCTTTTTTCACTTTAAGTTTCACTTAGTCCCCGATTAGTTACTTGGTTGCTTTTGCAACAAATTCTCTCTTTATTTACTCCTTTCTTCTCACTACTCTTGATCTTAATACCCGTAGTGGACTGTGGGTCCAATGATAGTTATCCCTTTGATTATTCAGTGAGGCATCCACTGTTGGTATCATAGTTGCGTGCGAACCTACTCCTACCATGTGCAGTTTGGGGTATGTTTAACCATCTTATAACCAGTTTTTTATTCTCTGAGGGACAAAATATCTGTTAGGAGACAACAAAGGTCAAGACCAAGCACAAGTCCACTCCAGGCCTCACGTCCTGCACTAGTCCCACACAGACTATCCACACAGAGAACCAACCGTTGCTGCTGGTAAGGAAGATTCAAGTAAGCTCAAAATTATCACAGATAAGGGCATAAATAAGGGCAAATAGCTAAAGTCTAATAGTTCATAGCCATACTGATAGGATGATAAACTCCGATCCTCGCTGGTTGTAATTCCCAGAAGGCTGGCTAGTGTTTTTCCAGAATAACGAGAGCTTTTGAACTTTTGCCCAGTTTACCAGTTCCAGTTCCAATTTCCGATTGTGTGGTGACCTCAAGCCACTGGCAGTATTGGCAGATCAACAGTATGAATTAGCAGCTGAAAAAGATGCTTTAAAATCACAACTCAATGATCACAGTTCACAGACCAATTGAACAACCACAGCTACCGCTACTGCAAAAACTGAAATGCTACTTTTCAGGACAGGAGTGAGCTCATTGCCTCTGTGTCTGCAATCGATTTACCATAAAGACCCAAATAGATATCTGGGATTTAGAATATCAGAAATTCTTGGGGTTTTATGTATAATAAACTATACCCTTCTTATGGGTAAGATCGAGTCTATGTTCGATAGATGGCATAATCTACCAATATTGAATGTAGGGAGGTTGGTGATGGTTAAGATGCACATTCTACCTTTATAGAAGTTATTGTTTTTCTGCAATCTCGGTACACTTAACAACTGAATTCTTTACTAGATTAAATACAAAGATTACTAGATTTATTTGGAACAAGAAACCACCATGGATGGATCTAGAGAAGTTAAATCTTCATCGAGAAGAGGGAGGGATGCCTCTCACAGTTTGGACAACCCATTACCCAGCAGCCTTTCTAATCTCACATGCTAGATTGTACAATATAATGGATGCACTAATCTTTGATAACGTTTTCTTGCCAAGTTAAAGTAGCATTTGCTTACCCTAAATTTCCAAACTGGTTAGGTATACAACGGTATTTAGACAGAATATTTAATTTAAAATATCGTTGTACATAAATATCGTGTTTTAAATTTTGTTTTTTCAAAATATCGTGGTATGTAATATCGAGATCAATAATATCGAATTTAGGTGCTGTATTAAATATCGATGTTAAAAATATCGATATAGAAAATGTCTGTTAAAAATATCGTTTTTAATGTTATATACTTTATTTGTTTAGCTTTTTTTTGTACAGTAATTAATTTTTTATATTTTTTAAATATTTTATTATTTTTTTGGTTTATTAATTTTTTTAGGAGCGGGATGTTGGGTTTATAGGGGATAAGGGTAGGGAGTGTTTTAAAATATGTATATAAAATTTTTAAATATTAAAAAAATATATTTATTTATTTATTTTTTTAAATATTTTTAAGAACGGGATGTTGGGGTTATAGGGGATAAGGGTGAGGAGTATTTTAAAATATGCATATAAAAATTTCAAAATGTAAAAATTAAAAAAGATTTTGTCACTTTTTTATTAAGGGATGTTGTGTTTATAGTGGATAAGGGTAAGAGTTTTGTAGAAAATGTTAGGATAAAAAGAGAAATTATTATTTAATAAACAATATTTATTTTTACTTAGGGTATAATGTTTGTGATATATATTTTTTAAGCTATGGGGATGTTTGTTATTTATAATTTAATATTTTAAAAATGTTTTTAGTTCTATTGTTTTAAAATTAATTTGTTGTTAGGTTGTGTTCTTGATATTGTTTTTTAATAAGATTTTGGGAATATTTAAAAGGAATGTTTTGTTAAAAATAGTGGTATATTTTTTATTTTTGAATATTTTATAATTTTGTTTTCTTTAAAATGTAATTGTTTAAAAATGTTGATTGAATAAAAAGGTAAAAAATGTTTTTCTGTTTATATTTTAATTATAAATTTATATGGGTTAAAAATTGCTGATAGTTTTTTAGGTAATGTTATTTGAGTTTGGAATTTGAATTTTTTATTTTTCGTTATTTTCAATATTATGATTAATATTATTATAGTAACATATTTAAAAGTATTTTAACAAATATGATAGTTTTTTTAAGGAAATACAAAAAAGTTTATTACATTTTTGGGTAACAATATTTTTGAATAGTTAAATTTATATTGTTTAATTAAAAAGATTTTATAATCATTTTTTGTTGTAATTTTTAAAATTATATATGTGTAATGTTTGTTAATTTTTTTAATTGTTATATATGCTGTAATTATTATTTATTTTGTTTTAATATATTAATGTGCTGGTGTCCAGCACCTTCACTTATTTGATGTAGTTTGGAGTGGGAATAGTTAATTGTATATGTTAAGGGCCCAATTCCGATGTCGGACAGACCGGAGCCCGTCCGACATCGGTCACGAACTGTAACCGACCGACCGCCTGTCGTCGGTTACAGACCTGCAAGTAGAATGCGACCGAACAGGGTTCGGTCGAAAATCCTATACTTAACAATGGGAGCATGCATTCCGAACGGACAGTTTCCCACTGCCTTTTTGTGCCGGAAAGACCAGCACAAAAAGGCAGTGGGAAACTGCCATCGTACTCCCTCGGCTGGAAAGAGGTGGCCGGGGGAGTATTGAAGGGTTTCCGGATGGCGGACGGGCTCTCTGAGCCCGTCGTAAGCCATCCGGAAAACCGAGTCGGATTCCTTTCCGACCGAGCCCATCAGAATGGCTCGGTCGAAAAGGAATCTGAATGGCACGTTACGATGCGGGCAGGAGGGCTCTGACCGACGGTCGGAGCCCTTCCTGCCGACATCAGAATCGGGCCCTTAGTGTCCAGCACCTTCCCTGAGTTAATGTGGTTTGGAGTGGGAATAGTAAATTATATATGTTTAGTGTCCAGCACCTTCTTTGAGTTACTGTGGTTTGGAGTGGGAATAGTAAATTATATATGGTTAGTGTCCAGCACCTTCCCTGAGTTAATGTGGTTTGGAGTGGGAATAGCAAATTATATATGTTTAGTGTCCAGCACCTTCTCTGAGTTAATGTGGTTTGGAGTGGGAATATTAAATTATATATGTTTAGTGTCCAGCACCTTCCCTGGGTTAATGTAGTTTGGAGTGGGAATAGTAAATTATATATGTTTACTGTCCAGCACCTTCCCTGACTTAATGTAGGTTTTAATAGTAATAGTATATCATATATGTTTATTAATATAATAATTAAAAACAGGTTTTGCATTTTAGTGAATGTTTTTATTGCAATTATGACATATGTGAATTAAAATAGTTAGTAAACAAATAAAAAGATTTAGGGGTTGATTACAATGGTGGACGGACCATACAGTGCCTGACACATGGTTCAGTGATATGTAGGGGGGCACCATAGGTGCCCCCCTGGTTCCATGTCTGGGGGCCAGGGGGAAAGGGGGGCCCCGTAGGTCCCTTCCCGCCTGCTTGTTCATGACAGGTAAACCCGCCATGAACAGGCAGGCGGAAAGGGATATCATAGGGGCCGATTACGATGGCGGTCGGAAAACCATTCCGCCCGCCGTGGCAATGGGAAAAGACCGCCCGCATGGCCTGCGGCACCACCGCCGATCACATTACGATGCACCGCCGGAAAAATTCGACCGCCGCAGTCGGAACCCAAGAAACACCGGCGGCGCATGTGCAGAAAAGGCGAAATACCCTCCACGGCGGTCGTATTCACTGCGGAAAGCTCACAAACCGCCGATACACAAGCGGAATTTCCACAAGTGCAATTATGATCTTACCGCGGTGCCTGCGGTACGACCGCTTGTTTCCGACCGCCGCGATTGACAGCAATGATGAATGGGAGAGCTGGAGGAATGACCATTGCAGTCCGACCGCGGTGTTCGCGCGGAAATAGTAATGGCGGTCGAAAGCTACTACACCACAAAACCACCAAATGTGGCTGTGTATCTGGCTCACCAATAAAAACAGCTAACACACCCCATTGACACATGCCCCTGGCAAATAAGAACTACAAATCCCAGCTCAACACAGACAACACACCTGACATGAATACTCAGGGGCCGATTCCGATTCGGGCCGGAAATCACTCCGACCGAGCCGGACCCGGAGAGATTTCCGACCGAATTGGACCCGTGCAGCCCGACCGAACGAGTACGATGCGTCCGTATGCTATCGGACTCGATTCGGTCGGACTCCATTGAAGTCAATGGGAGCCTGTTGTACGACGCGTACACGGGCTCCCATTGACTCAATGGGTGCGATGCGGACAAGGGCGCGCCCCACAGCGTGTAACGCTGCAAAGCGATTCGCCCCGCACACGCACAGGTAGGGGGACCCATGGGTCCCCCTGTGTGCGACTCGCGCGGCTACGCTGCTCAGGGGGTCCGACACGGACCCTCGAAGCACGGCTCCGACAGCTCTTCTGAGCCGGGAGTGTGCGGCTCGGTCGGACTGCTCGCGGCGCGCATCGCACTCACCCGGCCGCGAAACGTCTCCATTGCGCGGTGCGAGTCGAGTCCGAGCGAGTCGGTCGGTGCTGTTCGAGCCGGAACGAGTCGGTCCTAGCGGTCGGGATGCCCGGACGAGTCGGTCGGCGATTTCGCATCGTACTCGCTCGTCCGGACGCGCGTACGGTTCGGTCGGGAAACAGGGCTCCGAATCGGATCCGGTAAAGCCGAATCCGATTCGGAGCCCTACCGGCCGAGATCGGAATCGACCCCTCAGTTTGGACCCACCCACATAGCAGACCATAAAACCAGCCCCTGCATGACCACAATTCTTTGCACGACTCCAGAACTGAAGGGCCCAACAATATCACACAAAGGATAGGCAACCCTGCACACATCACACCATCACAAACACACACACACCACACACATCACCACCACCACCACCTTCACACCTACACTCTTAACCACTCAGCACATCACACACCATGGCACAGAAGATGCCCAAATTCACTGATGGTGAGTTGTCAGTCCTGGTGGATGAGATAATAAGAGTTGAGCCATATATTTTAGGAAGCAGGGTCCAACAGACCCCATCAGCCAGGCAAAATCAAATGTGGCAAAGGATAGTTGACAGAGTCAATGCTGTAGGGCAAGTTCCACGCAACAGGAAGGAGATCAGGAAGAGGTGGACTGACCTCAAGAGCAAGGTCAAAGAGAAGAACAGCAAGAACCGTGAGCTGGCAAACCGGACTGGCAGTGGCCCTCCCATTCCACCAAGAACATTCAACGCATGGGAGGAGAAGGTGCTTGGCATACTGCACCCAGAGAGTTGCACTGGAATTGAGGGGGAATGGAGGCTGGTAAGTACCAACAAAAGTCTGCCATAACACTGCTATGTAGTAGCTTGCACAACTAAAAAGCAACACCTCCTAGGCCCAAATGTACTCATGTCCACCACACCACCCCCAAACATGTCTCACAGATCCCACAATAACTCCCTCTCATTCACCACAAAGGTACATAACAATATTTACATGGGGGCACATGTACAGGCAGCCAGCACTGCAACTCCCAACAGGCCCCCTTGTCCCACAGCTGAGTAGGATGGAGCATTCCCCACACCCACAAGCATGGGTCAGCCATTTCCCTCCAATGTGTAACCTTACAGGTAGGTAGCCATCTCAACAGGGAGGGGTCTTTGTGGCTGAGAAGTCTGCGCTACAACTCTCAACAGGCTCCCTTGTCCCACAGCTCAGCAGGATGGAGCATTCCCCACACCCCCAATCATGGGGCAGCCATTTCACTCCAATGTGTAACCTTACAGGTAGGTAGCCATCTCAACAGGGAGGGGTCTTTGTGGCTGGGAAGTCTGCACTGCAACTCCCAACAGGCCCCCTTGTCCCACAGCTCAGCAGGATGGAGCATTCCCCACACCCACAAGCATGGGCCAGCCATTTCCCTCCAATGTGTAACCTTACAGGTAGGTAGCCATCTCAACAGGGAGGGGTCTTTGTGGCTGGGAGCTCTGTACTACAACTCCCAACAGGCCCCCTTGTCCCACAGCTCAGCAGGATGGAGCATTCCCCACACCCCCAAGCATGGGCCAGCCATTTCCCTCCAATGTGTAACTTTACAGGTAGGTAGCCATCTCAACAGGGAGGGGTCTTTGTGGCTGGGAAGTCTGCACTACAACTCCCAACAGGCCCCTTGTCCTACAGCTCAGTAGGATGGAGCATTCCCACACCCACAAGCATGGGGCAGCCATTTCCTCCAATGTGTAACCTTACAGGTAGGTAGCCATCTCAACAGGGTGGGTCTTTGTGGCTGGGAAGTCTGCACTACAACTCCCAACAGGCCCCATTGTCCCACAGCTCAGCAGGATGGAGCATTCCCCACACCCACAAGCATGGGCCAGCCATTTCCCTCCAATGTAACCTTACAGGTAGGTAGCCATCTCAACAGGGAGGGGTCTTTGTGGCTGGGAGGTCTGTACTACAACTCCCAACAGGCCCCCTTGTCCCACAGCTCAGCAGGATGGAGCATTCTCCACACCCCCAAGCATGGGCCAGCCATTTCCCTCCAATGTGTAACCTTACAGGTAGGTAGCCATCTCAACAGGGAGGGGTCTTTGTGGCTGGGAAGTCTGCACTACAACTCCCAACAGGCCCCCTTGTCCTACAGCTCAGCAGGATGGAGCATTCCCCACACCCAGAAGCATGGGGCAGCCATTTCCCTCCAATGTGTAACCTTACAGGTAGGTAGCCATCTCAACAGGGAGGGGTCTTTGTGGCTGGGAAGTCTGCACTACAACTCCCAACAGGCCCCCTTGTCCCACAGCTCAGCAGGATGGAGCATTCCCCACACCCCCAAACATGGGGCAGCTATCGCATTGCTCACCCAAAACTTACACGTAGGTAGTGACTACATGTACACCGCCATCCTTTTCTAAATGCATGTAGCCACATAACCACATCAGCACTAACATGTTAGCCAACTTGGCATAGTTTTAAATGCCACATCCAGTGTGCAGACATCTAAGTGCACGTAACTGTCACATATTTTGTACTCATACTCACCAAGTCACAAGTGAAACAAATGCATCCCACAATTATGCACAGCAGAGAATGCAATGTGGAAGTGCCATGGTGTCTGAGCATGAAGGCCCATCTCAACACCGAACATGCATGGTCTACATGAAAAAAAAGGAAAGTACATGTGATTTCAAAGGTATGTATAACATGACAATGGTTCCTTCTAGCTCTGTTGAAATAGATTACATGAACAGCTAAATGAAAAGACGCACAACAGAAAGTTGATGTCACGCAATTAGGTAGATGAGGACATGTCCGTGTAGTTACACTATCTGTACACTGCACCAAGTTTCAATTCACAACAGACACCATGGACTAATAAGGTATGTACCTCAACGTCATGTCATGGTGCACAGTATATAGCAGGCATACAAAGTCATTGCATTGTAAAGTGTGTGTTGTATCAAATGTCTCAAACAATTGTCTAACATCAAGCTTGTTGCGTGCAACTCAATTAAAATATGACCTCTGTTCAACAGGAGATCAACAACTAACTGCAGAGGATGACACCAACATGTGGAGCCAGTCTCCCCCCCTGGAACGTGGACTCTCGGATGCAGATTCCCCAACATTCTCGGACAAGGATTCTTAAGCTGGCCCCTCTGGTGTGGCAGGGACTAACATGTCTCAAGCCCTCATTGTCCCCACCACCACCACCACCACGGCAAGAACAACTGTGCTGCCCCCATCCACTACAAGCTGTGTGGCCTACACCACCACCACCACGGCAAGAACAACCGTGCTGCCCCCTGCCACTACGACCTGTGTGGCCTCCACCACCACCACCACCACGGCAAGAACAACTGTGCTGCCCCCTGCCACTACGACCTGTGTGGCCTCCACCACCACCATCACCACTGCTGCCTGCAACACACGCCCTGCCACGGTGGTTACCAACACCACCACACAATCACAGCATGCCAGGGAGAGTGTGCCAGTTCGTCGGGGGACAATGCCACAGGTCCGTGTCAGGAGGGCAGGTGGGAGTACAACTGGGGCAGAGACACAGGAGGACAATGACCCTGAATCCCTGGCCACCATTATAAGAGTCCTTGGTGCCTACCAAGAGAACCATGGAGTAATGGGCCAGCTTGCTGAAGACATGCATGAGATCCGCCTGCTGCAGCAGTCCATGGACACACGGATGGGCCAACTTGTCGACCTTGTTGGCCAGCTAGTGGGTGTTCTGAGGGACAGACTCCCAGCCCCAAGTACAGCTCCACCCCCCTCCAGTGGATTGCCTGCTGTGCAGCCCAACATTCCAGCTGCAGCCACAGAGAGGGGTGTGCAGGAGGAGAGTGAGTTATCAGACACCACTGACCCTGCAGCAGATGCCCCCCCTCCCAAACGCACCAGGGGCCGTCCGAGAATCCACAGGGGAGGATTTGGTGGCAGGCCACCATACTAACGCCACTCACAGAGCCAGCCATGATGGCATCTTGCTATTCCCCTTTGCATTGACTATGTTGACTATCCTTGCCCACATTGCCATGTTGATGGCCTGAGTCTGTTGGACTGTGTGACTTCAGCTTTGTGGTGACTACACTATTTGTCTCAACTACCATGACTGACAACTCATTTATTCACTGTTCACATTTATGTACATATCCCCTTCACTTGCACAAAAACTAATTTCAAATAAACACTCTTGAGCTACATGTTTATTCCAGTATGTACAATGACAAATCAGATTTCAACGTTCCAACAGCTCTGAAGCAGAGGAGGCATTGAGAGGGTGAATGAACCTAGAAAGACACAATAGAATGACATTTACTTATCAGGTGACGCCTTTACAGCAGAAACACAACACTAGGCATCAAGGTACAAAAACAAGCACCCATAGCAATGGTCAACAACCTCAACATACACATGATGTACCTGGATACAAATACCCTATGCCACACACATCATCCCTTATCACACACACAACAACAGCCAGCAGTTCTCTATGCCTTGATACTAACATCCAAGCAAACACACAATGTCACTTGTCCACAAAGTCACTTACATTCAAGGGAAGTAGTTGGCAATGAGCTGTTGACACAGGTCAACATCTTCCTCTTCACCACTATTGTCCGCACTGGAAGTGTGTGGGTGTGCAGGAGGGGGCATCTGCTGCTCATCGTCATCCATGATCAGCGGAATGGCTTTGCGCAAGGCAAGGTTGTGTAGCATGCAGCATGCTACAACTATCCGGCACACCTTTCGTGGGGAATACAACAGTGCACCTCCGCTCTTGTCCAGGCACCGGAATCGGGACTTCAGGAGGCCAAAAGTGCGCTCCACCACACGTCGTGTCCTACTATGTGCCTCGTTGTAGCTGACTTCACCCGGGGTACTTGGAATCCGCAGTGGGCTCAGCAACCACGGCCTGTTGGGATACGCTGAGTCACCTAGGTGTGACATACACAGAGAAATGTTGTGATACAAACAGTTGACGAGAACAGCATGTCACACACAGCACACTACTTGACTCAGTGTACTCACCTACAAGCCATGCACGCTCTGGATGTAGATTTTCCATCAGCCGGGTACAATGCTGTTCCGCAGGATATAGGAGTCATGGGCGGAGCCAGCAAATCGCGGCACAAACATGGCTGATGATCATATCAGCTTGGCATACCACCTGCACATTTATGGAATGGTAGTGCTTCCTGTTCCTATACACCTGCTCACATGCCTGTGGTGGGACAAGGGCAATGTGTGTGCCGTCAATGGAACCAACTACATGAGGAATGTGGCTAAGGGCAAAAACCAGCCTTCACAGCAGGCAAATCTGCTGTATTTGGGAATCGTATGTATTGGTCCTTGTATAGCATCATTGTGGACACCACATCCCAGAGCACCATGCTGAATGTGGCTTGCGACATCCCACCGGCGCTGGCCACCATGTATTGAAAGAGCCCATAGAAAAAAATGCAACGCTGCCATGATCTTCACTGTTGGGGATAGGGCAGTTGGATATGTTCGTTGAGGCCTCAGATGGGGCTCCAACTGAGCACACAGCTCTTGCAGTGTAACGCGATCCAGACAAAATTTCCGGATGATGTCCACATCCTCCACGTCCGCCAGGACTGTGAAAGGCCGGTGCACATTTGGTCGTCGCCACATGAAATGGAAGAGGACTAATGTTATTCAAATTACACAATGAGATGTGTCCGACTTCTCACATCTTGACTCACGCAGCAGAAACAATGAATGTACTCCAACAATTGCTTAATCCACAACTCAGATGCAGAGACACCTTCACCACATGTGTTTTACAAGTGGACATGTTGTACATACTGACTACCCCAAAAACATATTCAGAGGTTGTGAATGGTACACCAATACATCTGGTGTCCCCAGGCCTAGGAGTAGGTGACACAGCAGAGGTATGAGACAGCAACACTGCTGACTCATATGTAGCTGCTTTACCTGCCACACCTTCTTGCTTAAGTTGCACAGACCACTAGTTATCATCACAATGTGCACAGTGTGTGTAAGCTGATCACATATCCTACTTAGATCAGCTATGGGCACAGTAAAATACCACCATTATGCGTTCAGGCAATCATTACTGTTGTTTGATTAGCCATCTCACACATTAAGTTGATTTCAAAGATGAGACAACATCATACAACCAATAGATGTACATCCACACACATATCATAGGTGACGTGAGTAAGTGCATGTCAATGCATGTCACATTTTCCACAGACATGGCATGTGTAGGCATCAGTGAGTTGAATGTCACACCAGCATTCATTGTACAAAACAAGTGCAGTAAGACACTATGGAGGCATAGTGTTCAATTGTTAAAATTGACCATTGCCATTGCTAGTGCATAATGTGTCCATAACCGCGGCAGCCGTGCACCGCCACCGCGGGGCCGCCCATTGGCCACACTTGCAAGATGCAGCATAGCGGTAGCGACCGCCTGTCCTCCGCGGTGTGACACCACCAATGCCATTGCAGACAATGGGACCCGCGATCGCGGTAGTGAAATGCTACTTTGGAAACCGCGGTAGGCGTGCACCGCCACCACGGGGCCGCTCATTGGCCACACTTGAAAGATGCAGCATAGCGGTAGCAACCGCATGTCCTCCGCGGTGTGACACCACCAATGCCATTGCAGCCAATGGGAACCGTGATCGCGGTAGTGAAATGCTACTTGAAACCGCGGTAGGCGTGCACCGCCACCGCGGCCGCTCATTGGCCACACTTGAAAGATGCAGCATAGCGGTAGCGACCGCCTGTCCTCCGCGGTGTGACACCACCAATGCCATTGCAGCCAATGGGAACCGCGATCGCGGTAGTGAAATGCTACTTTGGAAACCGCGGTAGGCATGCACTGCCACCGCGGGGCCGCTCATTGGCCACACTTGAAAGATGCCAGCCAGGTGGACCAATTGCAGCAGCTGCCTGCCACTGATACCAACCCAGGGGCCTATAAATCTCTGTGGGAGAGCCACACATTTCACATGCATTCAGACACTGCTGACTGCCATTCCTCTACAACTGCATATTTTTCTGTATCCTGGACCCAGTGATGGCGAGAACAGAGAATGTCAGGGCCCGTCTCTTCACTACAGAGGAGCTGGAGCTTCTGGTGGACGAGGTCCTTGCACAGTATGGGAGGCTTTTTGGTACGCCAGATGTACTGGTAAGTGTTCCTGATTCCAAGTGTGAGAGTGATCAAAATGATACCATGATGTTGCTGTGCAGTAGTATGTGCAAGTCGATGTACAGGCATCCTAATAGTTACCATGGCATGCTCCATACATGTTCTGTGGAAATTGAATTTGATAATGTGTAGAAAATGGACACTCCTACAGCCATTCTTGCACAAACTTAATGAACATGTTGGTCTGAGACTAGGTGATGTAAATGTGTGTTACACTGCCATGCATGCTAACTTCATGTCAATGGTGTCTGTAAGCTTATTTCCACACCTACATAAGTTGATTGAAGGTAGGGGGAGACATGCATTGTTTAAACAGCCACACAGATACAATGGTGTTCTGAAACAGTACAAGTCGGGACTCATTTTTACTGTGCCATGTTATGTAACTGTCCACTCACTCTTCACAACCTCATATGTGACTGTTGAAATGTATATTGGAATGGAGCACTAACTTATGTGTGTTGAATATTTCTTAAGTGCACTATGTTGATGTGAGCATCATGCACAATAGTCCAATGCATGAGTGGAACCCACTTGATGTTAATGCAACTATGACACTTCACATCAATGTAAGTAGTAGATGTAATCCTTACATTGATTTGAACATGTGTTCAGTCTCGCATGTGTTGGCACTTTTCACCCTCTCATGCTGTACATCCATGTGATTTATCTGAGGGACCATGTTGAACCGCAGTATGAGTTCCTCTGGCCTGCACAGACACTGTCCAATGTTACTCTGAGCCATGCCTAACTGGACTGAGGCAAACATGTGTTTAGTCCACACACCTAATACTCACTGAGCCATCAAAGTCCTGAGAATTGCACAATAGAGGACTTAACATTGTGAGAAGGGCGTGATAATTCAGATTATGTCCCAATATGTTTCCTGAAAAATGCATTGAGCCATTCACAGGCCAAGGGCATCGAGGGGTGTGTAGTGGTGACACAGTGAGTCTGCCACTACACTTCATTAGCACTGTATTGCATGTCATGTTCACTCACATACTGCATCACAGATGAGGGCCTTCTGCACATAGCTGTCTGTGCTGCCATTGTGCATGTGTATGAGATGGCCATGTACTGTGTGCCACGTCATACATGCATTCATTTCTATGTAGTATTGTAATGAACATGTACTATGTGTCATGCTGTATGGCCTCTGATGAAGATGTAGTGATTTGTGTGCCATGCATTTATGTTCTCCTGTGCTGCCACACAGTGTGAATGACACAGGGTCCCTGATACTTCCTTTCTTGTCTCCTATGCCTGCAGCTGAAGGTCCACCAGCGTAAGGCCACATGGAAGAACATTGCACGGAAGGTGCGGACTCTGGGTGTATCCAACAGACGGCACACACACTGCCACAAGAGGTGGGACGACATCTCCCGTCTGAGCAGGACCGTGGCAGAGATGACGGTGGGGCTGGTCCTCGCAGTGGCAGGTTGGCGCGCCGAACCATGACTCCACTAATGTCCCACATCTTGTCTGTGACACAGCCAGAGCTGCATGAACGTTTGAGGGACCATCAGCAGGGAGTTAGTGGTGAGTATTCTCCATAGGCTGACTTTGGGTGTGAGTGACTGCATGAATGGCGACCGGGAGCCATTGCTGATCTTGCTGCTGTGTACATTTTTAGGAACTACTTCTCAGTGGCCTATGTGTTGAGTGCAGGTGTCATGTATTTTCCCATAGATGGACTTGAGCATGTGTTTCATACAATGGCCCTTGACATTGCATGATGAGATGTGGCCTTATGACATCTTCTGCATTCTGGGTGTCATGGACATCACCAGGCAGTGTACAGCAGTGTGCATCATGTCAGTGTGCATTTAATGATGTGTGCACTGCAGGACTTGTAAATGGAGTGAACTACACATCTGACACCAACGTGCAACAGTCTGCGTGATGAATTGCTCAACTTGTTAGACATCAGTAGCTCATGGACATTCTTAAGTACAAATTTGAATCTGTATCTGTGTTGTCCCCTTACAGTGACTCCATATGTGACAGAGGCAACATGCTGAGATGTATGCCTCTCTCACATACAGGCACGTGGGTATGCTTGCAGAGATGTTTATGTTGGATTACAAGGTGGCAGGGACCTGCTATTTGCCGGTGTGAACCTCACATGGCTCATTGATGTAAACAATGCATATTTCCATGTATCTTCTGTGTTTAGCATGATTGTTGCACATGCAGACTGCACAGGGTGTTGTGCAACTTGGGGTTGTCATTATCTAGTCTAGTTCTGTGCTTGCATTTGATGTTTGTGTGTATGGCACTGTACTAAACCTATGTCTCTGTCCATTGCAGCATCTACTGAGTGCACGGAAGGCCATGATATGGACACCAGTGCTGAAGCATGTGGCACGCATGATAGCCATGAGATCACTGACACTGAGGTGACCAGCGCCTCGGAGGGGGACAGGAGTGTCCTTGAGGACTCACGCGCAGAAAGCACAACCTCAACATCATCGGACTTCAGTGGGGAGTCAGCGACAATGGTGGTCACAGGGAGTGACAATGCTGCCTCTTCCTCCACCACACATCGGACAGTGCCCACCATCCCGACTACTACCACTAGTGCTGTCCGTACCCGCAGGGCTGTTAAGGGTAGAGTCGCCTTCACCCCAGGCACCGCTGCCCCTGCCCCTGTCTGCCCTGCTGCCCTCAGTGTTGAGGCGGTAGAACTCTTGCGCCAGCTGTGTGTGGGTCAGACAGCTCTCCTAAATGCTTTCCAGGATCAGGACAAGAAGTTGGGACAGGTTCTGGCATTTATGGAGGGCATTCATTCGGACGTGGGTGGGCTACACAGGACTGTCCAGGGTTTGTCCTCCACTGTGATGGCAGCCATTCAGCTATCACAGCATCCAAATCCAGCCCCAATGCCTTCACCAACCACCCTGCCAGTGGCAACCCCTGAGGAGAGTGACCACACAACTGAGCCCTCAGGCCCCGAGTCGTCGACACCCAGCACACGACAGCAGCGCTCCAAGCGTGCCAGACCACAGACACCATCCCCAAAAAGTGACACAGGCACACAGGGACGCAAAGAAAAAGCCCTTCACATGACACTCAGGGCATCAGGCAAAGAAGCAGGCCTCTAGCTCACGGTCCACAAGATTGCACCCATCACAAGAGACTCCCATCCACACAACTGCTCCAAGTGACAGACAAACAGTTGAGCATGCCTGCTGTGGTGCTGGTGCCGCTGAAGGGAAGCCCACAAAGCAACCTAAGACTGCTTCACCCAGGACCTCTACTCCCACCCACACCCCTGTGAAGAGTGGTCAGGAGAGCAATGTGAGTGGTTCACCAGGACCACAGGGGATGGAGGGCAAAAGGCAAGCTAAAAGCAAGGCTAAGTCCATATCCAGCAAATACCCACAAGGAGGGCCACCTGCACCTGTCACACCTTTGGTGGAGAGGTACTCTGTTGTGCCAGCCACACTTCCCACTACTCCCAAGACACTTCTGCAATATCGGATACCCAAGAAGTGTAGAGGCAGCCCTCAACATTCACCCTCACCCACTGTGTCTCACGGCAGCGTCTCTCCGCCTCCACGTGCCACCATGCCACCCGGTCCGAGCAGCCCTACACCTGCCACAGCCACTACTGCCTCTGTGTCTCATGGCAGCATCTCTCCACCTCCATGTGCCACCATGCCACCCGGTCCAAGCAGGCCTACACCTGCCACAGCCACTACTGCCTCTGTGTCTCACGGCAGCATCTCTCCGCCTCCACGTGCCACCATGCCACCCGGTCCAAGCAGGCCTACACCTGCCACAGCCACTACTGCCTCTGTGTCTCACGGCAGCATCTCTCCCCTCCACGTGCCACCATGCCACCCGGTCCAAGCAGGCCTACACCTGCCACAGCCACTACTGCCTCTGTGTCTCACGACAGCATCTCTCCGCCTCCACGTGCCACCATGCCACCCAGTACGAGCAGGCCTACACCTGCCACAGCCACTACTGCCTCTGTGTCTCACGGCAGCATCTCTCCGCCTCCACGTGCCACCATGCCACCCGGTCCAAGCAGCCCTACGCCTGCCACAGCCACTGCTGACTCTGACTCTGATGATCCTCTCTCTCCCAGGTCCAATTCCGCCAGTGGCCATGACAATCAGCCACCTCCCAGTCCAACTAACAGGCAAGTCTGAGGCACAGACCCCCTCCCATACCCATCTCTCCCACAGCGGTGCCTGGACTGAGCTTTGATAGCTCCGGTGCTTTGGTCATTCACATGGCAGTGTACGGTGTTACACATTCACTGTAAACATTTTCATGCACACATGTGCATTGGTTGGACTGTGGACTGGCCAATGGCCTTTTATTTGTTTGACATTTTGTGACTATCAGGATATTTTGCAATAAACACTGTTACTCCTGTCGTATCGTTTGTTACTGCCCTTGCTTAATTAAACATTTTGATGTGTGGGTATGGATAAATGTGCCACATGCTCTGCATGGCACTTCCACATTGCCATTTACTTCATTCACTTTGTCATTGTTTGGCAAACATAACACACACTTTTGGTCTGCTTGACTCTGAGGTTTGGGGGTGCAATGATGTTTGTGGGTGTTGATGTACTCTTGCAATCATCATTCGCTGTTGATTTTAGTATGATTGTACACATGTCATGTTAGGGGCTATACCACAACAGAGGTGAATTCTACACACAGTCTAACTTAGTGGGTGTCCAAGGTTGGTGATGTCTGTGTGATCTGTTTGGATGTGTGAACAGCAGTGTGTGTGTGGTAATCTTGTGTAGGCCTGTCTTCGTACTCACATGGGTATATTTGGATGTGTGCAGTTGAGTGGTCACACAGTGTGCTTGGCCTGTCCTTGTCAGTGGTGTTGAGGTGTATATGGCCCTGTATATGCCAACTACAGACATGTTTGTTCCAGGTGTGGTTTGCCCCCTCATACTCATCTTGGCAGTGGCAGGAGGGGGGTTTAACACCACAAGCACCTTTTTGGCATTACTTTGCAGGTGGGGTTTGCCCCCTCATACTCATCTTGGCAGTGGCAGGAAGGGGGTTTAACACCACAAGCACCTTTTGGCATTACCTTGCAGGTGTTGTTTTTCCACCTATTACTCATCTTGGCAGTGGCAGGAAGGGGGTTTCACATCACAATCACCTATTTGGCATTACTATGCAGGTGTTGTTTTGCCACAATACACCTGTGAACTTGTTCACATACATCACTATCCCTGGATATCAGATGGGCACACATTTTGATGTTGAACAGCGTGGGATGGTAGGAGCTGTGATGGTATCAGGTAATGACAGCTGCTACCAACAGAGGCACACAATATACATTTGGCCCAGGGCCAACACAATCCTTACACGTCCCTGTGACTGCCCATGCGTGCCGCTGGACCTGCCTACTGGATTGTGCGGAACTTTTCCCGCGTCTTCACCGCTGCGGTGACGTGACCGGGAGGATGCGGTGATGACGTTGTTGATGGATGACCCCGATGCGGAGGTGTGGCATTGACGTACCTGCGGTGTTGTCGACGGTGGCGGCGTCTTTGTTGATCGTGGATCAGGAACAGCAGCGGTAGGGCTTGTAGAGCAGGATCTATTGCGGTAGCGAACGCGTGGAGTTGTGTGTTATTGCCGTTTTCCTCCGCAGTATTGCTTCTGCCGTGTTTCAATGGGTGGTTTCTCCGTTGCGGTCCGATTGCCTATTTGAGGCATTGTGATTCGGACGGCGGTCTACACGTCATTCCGCACGGCGGTCTCCCGCTATTGGCTACGTCCACCCTCGTCACGGAACCAAAGTACTGGCGGTACTAAAAACACTGCGGCGGTAGGTATTTGGCCTATGTCTGCCCATCGTAATATGGCGGTCGGGGATTCGCGACCGTGATTGGCAAAACAGCACCCGCCAGGCCACCATTGTAATCGGCCCCATAATCCCTACGGCAGTGCCTGGCAGGCACCACCACCATTGTAGGGAATATGAATCCCCTCGACGCACCGGCAGGCTCAAGGAGGCCGTTGGATGCATGGCGGTATCTCCCCCGCCCACCATTGTAATATGGCGGGTGGGAAACATCTATCCGGTGGCGGGGAGATCGCCACCGACAGCCTGTCGGTGGCGGTCTCCCCGCCATCATAATCAGGCCCTTAGATTAAATTTTTCAATTTATCTTTATTGAAAAAATGAAGAAAAGAAATGTAGTACACTTTATTTTATGTACAATATTTTGTATGCATTTTTATAAAGCAAGACAATAATGCATTTTTTATTTTTTGTAATGTTACATATTTTGTAATTATTGTAACATAAATAGTAACATTTTTAAACATATTTAACATTTGACAATTTTATTTTATATAATGAAAAAGTTTGGAAACGAATATTTTTGTCAAATGTGACAATGTTAATTGTTTTTTTTGCACACAGATATTCATTTAATTATTATTTTGTAACAGTTATACAATTGTTCATATTTTTAAAATATATATTAAATAATTATACAAAGTGTATGTTATTATTTAATATATTTTTAACATTTTTGTATTATATTTTCTTTTTATAATATGTTTGATATTAAATAATATTATAGTTGTTATAATATTATTTAATGTATGAGAAAAATAAACACTATGGGCCCGATTCCGATCTCGCTCGGAAAGCCCTACGACCGACTCTGTCCCGTAGAGCTTTCCGACCGACTCGTGCTCCGGGGCTCCGAGTGACAGAGTATGATGCGCTGCAGCGCTAACGGACTCAGGTCACTCGGAGCCCCATTGAAGTCAAAGGGAGCCTATTGTATGTCGCGTACACAGGCTTCCATCGTGAAAAATGTATGTCTTGGAAAAGGGCGACCCCTGTCGCATGTTTGCGTCGGTGCCCCCCGCAACGTACATGCATGGGTGAGGGGGACCCCTGGGTCCCCCCGCTGTCGGAGTCGTGGGGCCCCGGGTGAAGGGGGGTCCGGCGCGGACCCCCGAAGTACGCTTCCAGGATCTTTTTCGAGCCGGAGGCTCCGACTCGCACTGGCTGCTCGCAACGCGCATCGTACTTGGCCGGCCGAAAACCGTACGCATTGCACTGTACGCGTCGGACAGCTTTGAGTCGCTCGGGAGGCATCGCTGACGGGTACGAGTCGGTCGAAGCGCAAGGCTTGAAGCGCATCGTACTTGCTCGCTCGTACAGCTGTACGAGTCGCACGGAAATCACGCGTACGACTCGGACTCGCTACTGACGGATGCCGCTAGGAGCCCTTCTGAGCGAGATCGGAATAGGGCCCTATATAGTTAGGAAAACATTGTGTAAAAGTAAATTCTTTTCAACATATTATAATTTTTTTTATATTTTTCTAAACAGGAAATAAAAATTTGTTATAACAAAACAACATAAAATATTTTTTATTGTAGATTAAAAAATATGATGTAAATTGTAATATTTATTTCTATATATTGTACAATTTTTAACATATAATAAAAAATATTTTCAAAATTTGTTACATTGGTATATATTTTATATACATTTTTTTATTTAAGATTTTTATTTTCCATTGAGTTCAATGGGGAATAGTCTTTTTTTATTTCAATTAGGCAGCTATTTTTGTTTTCAGTAACTATCGGTGTTGTTTTTGGGTCATTTCTGAAGGGAGAGGCACGCGGTTGGAAGCTGCGTCGCTTGGGTTAAGGTAAGCTTATTTTAATTTCTTTTTTAAGGTAATTTAAGAGTAGGGTGAAGGTAATTAGGTACTGTTTAGGGCTTGTACTTTGTGTTTTTGTTGTTTTTGTGTGGTGAACTAGGTAGATTGTTTTATTTGAGGTATGGTTAGTGCGTCTTAAGTTTAGTGTTTTGGTTTGTTTTAGAGTGTTACTTATGTGTAGGGTAGTATGTGCTAAGTAGTTGTAAGTATGTTTTTGTTTGTTTTATACTATTATTGTATGTTTGTGCAGGAGGGATTTGTGTTATTTAGTTTTTCAAGTACTGTTCGTTTCAGATTTGGTGTTGGAAGAAGGTTTCTTTTTTTTTTTAAGGAAATGTGTATTAGTTTCGAGTAAACTAATAATTATTTTACATTTCCTTTATTTTTTGGGTTTTCATGGAGCGTTTCTTTTTTAAAATCTATTTTTCGGGTTTTTTATGCATCTACCCTACGGATATTGTGTTGGAGGATTTTGTTTTGGACAGTTGTATTTTTCAATTTTTTGGGGGTTCTTTTTCATTCAGTAAAGGATTTTTGACAATTTTGGATTTTTCCTTGCTTTGTGGATAACATTCTTCAGCTACGAAATCGTAAGTAGTTTTAAATTATTTATAGTGGGTGGGAAATGTGAGTTATATATTTGTTCTTGTTAATTATTTTAATTATGTGTTTATATTTGTTTTCTATATAGGTAGGATTGTTATATATTTTGTTGTTTGTTGTGCTTTTAGATGATATCTATATATTTAGATATTTTTAAGATATAAAATATTATTGTTATGTCAAATATTTTTTTATATGAATATATTATTTGACATCATATATATATTTTATATCTTAAATTTAAAATTAAGGTTTTGTTAGAAATTAAATTAGAAATTGGTACTTTTTAGGAAGGTGTGGAAGTTTTTTAGAGTATGGATTTTGCAATGGTTTCTAAGTATTCTAGTCCTTTAGTGTTTGGGTAGAGCCTTACTTTGAGTTGTAAATGCTCATACATTGTTTTAGTTTGTTTTGTTAATTTGGGACATAGTTGTGTTACAGATTGCTCTAGTCTTAATTGTTGGTAGCTTTGTTCTTTATAGATCGATTCTAGTAATTTATGTAGGGTGGGTTCTTCCCATTGTGGCTTGAAAGGCATTATGCCATCCTTCCACTGCATTGTTAGTTTTTGCTTCCTAGTTTAGTGTATTGTTGTACACATTCCACCATGGAATGTGGAATTTTGGTTGTCTTCTATGTCCAGATAAATGTAGTCTTCCCACCCATGTAGCCTCAAAATAGTCTAGTAGGGGACTTAGAGCCTGATTATGATGACGGTGAACCCGCCAGCGACAGGCTGTTGGTGGCAGGCTCACCGCCATCGTGAGGCCATTTTCCGCCCACCAAATTTTAAGGGCGGGCAGTACCGTGCATCTGACGGACTCCTTGAGCCCGCCGGTGCTGCTGAGGCCCTCGTTTTCCCATAAATGGTGGCGGTGCCGACCAGGCACTGCCGTTGGGATTATGATGGTCCATCCCCACCAGCCATTCCATGGCGGTTCACCCGCCATGGAAAGGCTGGCGGGGATGGACTTTGGGTACCCGTAGCAGGCCCCCCTTTCACCCGGGCACTTTAGTTTTGGGGTTGGGGGCACCTATGGTTCACCCCTACATTTCCCTGCACCATGTGGCAGGCACTGCATGGTGCCTGCCGCGTAGTGCAGAGAAATATAAAAAGTGAATTTTTTATATTGCGGTGGGTGCTGCAGCCAGCAGCACCTGCCTCAATGTAATGTATGGTGAGTGTGGCCACCCTGGTGGTGGCTGCATCGTAATACACCCTGTGGGACCGCCGCCTTGTAGGTGGGCGGTCCCACTGCTCGAGACGATGGCGGATGGCGGATGGACTGAAGTCCGTCCGCCATCGTAATCAGCCCCTGTTCATTGGTTTTGTAATAGGGGCTTTCAATTAATAAATTGTAGTGTTCAGCAACTTCTGTTATTGGGACGTAGGCTAGTGTGATTCGTTTTTTTATTTCATATGCAAAGTTGGCGTTAGCTGCATACTCTACACTAAGGGGGTCACTAGGATGGCGGGCGGACTCCAGTCTGCCCGCCATCCTAGTGGTAATGGGACCGCCCGCCTGCCATGCGGTGGTCCTGCCACCTAAATTATGATGCGACCGCCACCGCGGCAGTCGCATCTGGCATTTAACATTGCGCGGTGCTGCTGGCTGCAGCACCCGCCGCAATAGGAAAATGCCATGTTAGTATAAGTCCATGCACAACGTGGCAGGCACCACGCGGTGCCAGCCACATTGTGCATGGACATGTAAGGGGGTACCTATGGTACCCCCCAAGTGCACCCCCCACCCCCCCCTGGGGCCCGCAACGGGCCCCAAAGCAAATCCCCACCAGCCTTTCCATGGCGGCATCCTCTCTACATCCTAATATGGCTGGCGGTGCCAGCTAGGTACCGCCACCATATTTGGGCCCCTGCTCTGCCCGGCCGGCAATCGTAACGATTGCCGACCGGCGGAAAAGCGGCAGACGCACGCGATACCCACCGCCATCGTAATATGGGGGTGGGTAATTCACATGGCGGTGGCGATCGTTATGCCATCGTAATGACTCCCTAAGGGTAGATTTTTGTAAGTGTCTTCATATATTTATTGCTAACCGCGCTTAGCGCGTTATTTGTTAACGCCACCTATCGCTGGAAATTATCGCTGAGATAACACCCTATTAGTAAGGTTTATCTCCATAGCGATAATATTTCCAGCGATATGGCAAATGCGAGAATATCGCTGGAAAACCAGCGATATTCTCGCATTAACGCTAAGGTGGATCTCAGCATTAGAATCCACCTCCTATACTTCAAACAGGTAAGTCATCCTCACTAGCAGGTGTTAAATTCTAGCGATAAACGCGCTTAGCGCGAATTATTATATCGCTTCGCCTGCCTTGCTAATAGGGGTAGTGGTGTTAGCGACTGTTTTCAGTCGCTTTAGTAGGGAACGCCTTCCTTGCATGTCATTAGCGATAATTATCGCTGACATGCAAGGCGATGGAAAACGCGGCCTCTAACGCCTGAAAGCTGTCGCTAATGCCTGTTAGCGACAGCTTGCTAATAGGGCGATAAAATTAACGCCGCTTTAGCGGCAAAAAGTGCCGCTAAAGCGGCGATAAAGCCCTTGATAATATGCCCCATAGTTTTAATCTAGGATTTAGTGCTATGCCTTTTTTAACAAATCTTGGGCTAAAATTACCAGATGGATAGAATCTGCACACAATGTATAGCATTTTTATTAATAACTTTAATTAATGAACTTTACCTAAGCTATGATATTATAATCTGTGTAAATATTTAAATCTTGGAATCTTGGCCTATATAGAGTGTGGTCCTGTTTTAATAAGTTTTAATGAAATCTTATTAACTTTTTTCTAAGCAATTATTTTAAAAATGAAACTTTTTATCTAAAGTTATCTATATGAGGTTGCACAGGTAAAACAGTATTATTAGCAAACTATTTGTTACATTGTTTTAAGGAATTTTTAGTATTTTATTTGAAACTAAGGGGCCTATTAGGATGGCGGACAGACTTCAGTCCTCCCACCACCCTAGCGGTGCTGGGACCGGCCGCCAAGGGCGCAGCAGTCCTGCACCACCACTTAGGATGCAACCGCCACCCTGGCGGTCGCATCCCGCATCTCATCATTGCGGCGGGTGCTGCTGTAAGCAGCACTCCGCCGCAATGCCAGAGGCATGTTGTGTATTGCCATGCACAACGTGGACAGGCATCGCGCGGTGCCTGGCACCTGAGCATGGTAATGTAGGGGTACCATAGGTACCCCCAAGTGCAGCCCCCCACCCCACTCCCCGGGGCCCGCAACGGGCCCCTACAGCAGCCTTCACCAGCCTTTTCATGGCGGCATCGCCGCCATGAAAGGGCCAGAACCGCCAGGCATCATGATATGGATGGCGGTGCCTTCCAGGCACCGCCACCATATTATGCCCGAGTTCCGCCCGGCTGGCAATCGTGACGATTGCCGACCGGCAGAAAAGCGGCGGACGGACTTTCCGTCCGCCGCAGCACCCCCCACCATAGTAATATGGCGGGGGGAAATTATGTTGTGATGGCGGGCGGATCGCCACCGCCGGCCGGGCGGTGGCAATCCGCCCGCCATCATAATGACCCCCTAAATTGTTTAGATAGCAATGTAATGCAACTTATTGTATCTACCTCTATGAAGCAAGCTTTTTATCTATTTACCTTTCTGCATTTTTTTTCTTTTAAATGCGAAAATAAAATTATTGAAACACAATAGGGTTGGCTGTAGAATGTCTTTATACGTGTACTCCTCATCAAGAAGCACTCACAGTAGTTAAAGGTCTTCTGGAGGGCAATTGCTACGTCTTCAGACGTACTGCACCAATTTGTCTACTTATATAAGCATCCAAAAATTTGAGCAATGAACTCAGACAAAAAACATATCAGAAACACATCATTGACAGAGCTCACAAAAGAGCCAAGAACAATAATATAGATGATCTGTTAGAGGATATCCCAAAACAGAATACAGAAAAACTGCCCTGTGTCACTATTCCAGTTTTTCAACTACAATTAAGCTTTTAATCAATAGACACTAGTATTTATTGAATACAGGCAAACAGCATTTTGAAAACTCCTGTTCGCTTTTAAGCGCAGTAAAAATCTCAGGGATTTACTCGTGCATACACGACCTAGAATCACCAAGACCCCCACACACACAGAACTTTGGTGTCACCCAAGAGTGAAGGTACCCATTGGTGTTGTTCCTGTTCAATATGTCATTTGACCAATGCAACATGTGAATTCGACTTGTGTTTGAATACTCCTTGGGAGTTACCTCAATTTACCAATAGCAATAGTGAAGGTGTTATCTATATGATTACTTGTCTATGTTCCCTTCGCTATATAGGCAGGACCTCCTGAAATATAGCATATGAATATGTGAACCCAGGAGCACTATACGGTGCAGAAGGGGCAATACTAAATTAACAAATCATTTTGTCAGTTTGAATCATACTGAGGAGGACCTTACCTGGGTGATAATTGATAAACCTGATTTGAGTGGTGATCAAACGAGAAAGAGGCTCTCTTGATAAGGGAACAAAAGTGGATATTGTGCTTTCATACTGACAAAGTTAGTTTGAACGATTATGTACCTTGGATGACCCTAGCTACAGTGGTGGCTCGCATAGGGCGTGCTGCGGGGTGGTGAGGCGGGGCGGGGGAGGGACAGGGTGGGGGGGTAGTAAACTCGGACATACGACTGAATGGAGGAAAATAATTATTACGTTCCTCCGTTCCGTCGTATGTCCGAGTTTACTACCCCCCCACCCTGCCCCTCCCTGCCCCACCGCCCCACAGCACGCCCTATGCGAGCCGCCACTGCCTAGCTACGATTCGTAGGTAAATATAACAATAGTTTCCAGGACCATACAGTAAATAAGGGTGGAATCAATAGTTGCTTTTGGTATTTCTACGAGATTGATAAAATTCAGCACGTGTCATTGGGGATGCAAAAGGATAATGTAAGCGCTTTGCTATTTATATGATTATGAGGGCATGTTACACGCAGTGTATTGTCTTGAGCGTGTTTCGCTTAACTGTTTTAACAAACATCCTCAATAAGAAAAAGAACAAAGCGAATACTCTCATCGACATAAACAATTTAAATACATCTTAAGACTGAGTGAGATATATTTTGATTTAGACATATCTTTACAAGATGATAGGTTAATGAGTCTCATGGGCGGTACTAAACCATTTGAGGATGAATTGCATTATTTCACTCCGTATAGATTAACTGGCATCAACAGGATACTTAATAGAACTACATTTCCCAGCATTCCTGCATGCATGAATGTAGATGCGTACAAAACAATCCTACATTGCAGTAGGCGTCTGTCCCCCAATGTGAGGAGATGCCATTGAGTGGAGGTTTAGATGACAAATTAGTAAGACCAACTCACTAGTACAATTTTAGGTTAGGGAGTTTCATATACATTGAGTAAATGAATCCTAAGCTGCGGGAACATTTAACACACTGCAATGACCAGTGGGTTTATGTTGGGTAACACATATTTTTTGTACGAGTAAAATTAAAAGATATAGGCTTTCAAAATGCTTGATATACTTCACAATGCACCAAGTCTCTTTATTAAATCAAAGTATAAAAAGGATTTTAAAAATTGTAAAGGCATGGAATTAGTTTTTTTTAAAATAAGTAATTTTCAAGAGGGGCTTAATAGAATTTAAATGATTAGTATCGGCTATATTGACGACGAGTAATTGGTATGCTGCTTTTCAGAGTCATGACCTATATACCTCAAAGTCGGGGATGCAAATAAATAACACAACTATTGCAGTAAGACTTGCATGATGTCAGTATAGTGGTTGGTGGAACAGTATGCAGGTTACTTCACCTAACACATGATAACTGTTTTTACAACCACACTGTGGGTATGTTGCATCACGAGATAAGATTGAAATATTGACCTATGATGCCAGTTTCATTAATTTTTTGGAATGTTTGGCATTGCTATACATACATTTAGGAACATACATCCCCTGGAGCTCCTGATACTTAAGCTGGGTAGTAGCTCAACACCCTCTCCATTTGGAAGGGTGTTAGGACAGAGATGTTTAAAGGCATGGGCAAAGTGGGCTCTGGCCCAGGGCTCCAGCCATTGAGGGGGCGCCCAGATAGAGCCAGCTCTGTTCTGCAGAGTCTTGTCCTGATGACCTTGAATAGTTCTTAAACATATTACTTTAAATACCATTTTTCTTTAATTCATTTTACTGTGGGTGATGTGTGAGAGTCTACTACAGACATTTTGCAAAGAAATGTTTTGTTTATGATTCATCCAACATTCATAAAAAGTTATTTTAGATCAAAACAGGACCTCACATATAAGAAATGGGAGGGTGTCATGGAGATTATTTACAGTGATATTAGTGAGCTGCTGCTGTGTCACAATATTGAAAACACACATCACTAGCCCTTAACCCCTTCCATGCGCACGACGGCCGGGAGCCGTCGTGCGCAACGGTGCTCGTGTGTGCACAACGGCTCCCGGCCGTTATGACACATGGCCTCAGAAATCCCTCTGGTGCAGGCACCAGAGGGATTTCTATTACTCCTCTGTAGCCTCGGGAGCTGGGAAGAGATTCCCCAGCTCCCGAGGCCCCCCCGTTTCAGTGAAATGACGATCAGCGCGCACGTCACGCTGACGTCATTTCCCTGAAACCGAAAGTGAAATGAGCCTTTAGGCTCATTTCAGTTTCACTTTCTACGTGCTCAGGGGCCTATCTCAGCCCCCTGAGCACGTAGAAAAACGGGAGAGGTATCATTGGAAACAGGGCCGGACTGGGAACTGAAACCGGCCCTGGCAAACTTTCAGTTTCACTTTCTACGTGCTCAGGGGCCTATCTCAGCCCCCTGAGCACGTAGAAAGACGGGAGAGGTATCATTGGAAACAGGGCCGGACTGGGAACTGAAACCGGCCCTGGCAAACTTTCGGCCGATTTTGTTACAGGGGGCCGATATTGCCGACCCCGGTAACAAAACCGGCCCCCAGGGGCCCAAAACCGGCCCCCACCCTAGCGGCCCACCGGGGAAACGCCCGGTGCCCGCTACGGCCAGTCCGGCCCTGATTGGAAAGGGGAGAATCTCCCCTTTCCAATGGTACCCCTCCCCAGTGGATCCCTGCTTGGGGATCACCCCAGGAGGGCGATCCCCAAGCATGGATCCACGACTAGACACCAGGGGGGGGGCGGCCCCTTGGGCAAGGGCCATTGCTCCCCCGCAAAACAAATTGGCCATATTCAGTCTTTCTGCCCCCCCTGGGGGGCAGAAAGCCCACTGGATGCCAGGGATTTTTTGTACACAATTTCAATGAGGGTGGGGGCTGCCCAAAACGGGCACGCCAATGCCCCCACTCCCCCGCCACCATTACAGCCTTTCTGCCCCCCCGGGGGGGCAGAAAGCCCACTAAACACCAGGGAGTTTTTTTGGTGCATTTGTTTTTAGGGTGGGGGCTGCCCGAAACGGGCACCCCAATGCCCCCACCCCCATTACAGCCTTTCTGCCCCCCCCTGGGGGGCAGAAAGCCCACTGGACGCCAGGGATTTTTTTTGTGCAATTTCAATGAGGGTGGGGGCTGGCCAAAATGGGCACGCCAATGCCCCCACCCCCCTGCCACCATTACAGCCTTTCTGCCCCCCCCTGGGGGGCAGAAAGCCCACTAAACGCCAGGGATTTTTTTTGGTGCATTTGTTTTTAGGGTGGGGGCTGCCCGAAACGGGCACCCCAATGCCCCCACCCCCCACCACCATTACAGCCTTTCTGCCCCCCTGGGGTGCAGACAGCCCACTAGGCGCCAATGATTATGCTGGCTTTTTTTATGCGTGGGGGTGGGGGCTGCCGAAAATGGGCATACCAATGCCCCCACCCCCACAAAAAAATAGCCAATGTCCTACCCCACAGCGTTCTACTTAGTGTCCCGAGTAAAATGATACCTCATTTGGTTGGGTGTCCAATGCAGAATTGGCTAAAAACGTATTTTTAAAAAAATGTAGCGCTTAGAATTCTCGGTGCTATACCTTTATTCCCTATGTTGTGGGCTCTTCCCAGTCACAGGCCCTTGCCCCACCCACACAAGTGAGGTATCATTTTACTCGGGAGACTAAGGGGAACGCTGTGGGGTAGGACATTTGTGCCGGCACGATGATTCCACCCAAAAATATGTGGACAGTGTGTTTTTTTCAGCTAAATTTGAGGTTTGCAGGGCATTCTGGGTAGGAAAACGTTGGGGGATCCATGTAAGCCATACCTCGCTGGACTCCCCCTGGTGTCTAGTTTTCAGAAATGTGTGGGTTTGGTAGTTTCCCAAGATGGCTGCTGAGCCTGGGGCAAAAACCCAGGTGACCCCCTTGGAAAACCAGGTTGTTTTGTGATAGGTCATTTTGATGTCTCCTCAATACGTTTTGGGCCCTTGCCTGTCGCGGGTACTTGACCCATCCACGCGAGTGAGGTATCATTTTTATCGGGAGACCTGGGGGAACGCTGGGTGGTAGGAAATTTGTGGATCCACGTAGATTCCAGAACTTTCCCACACAGAAATTTGGAAAAAAAGTGATTTTTTCAGCTAAATTTGAGGTTTGCAGGGCATTCTGGGTAGGAAAACGTTGGGGGATCCACGCAAGCCATACCTCGCTGGACTCCCCCGGGTGTCTAGTTTTCAGAAATGTGTGGGTTTGGTAGGTTTCCCTAGATGGCCGCCAAGCCTGGGACCAAAAACCCAGGTGACCCCCCTTGCAAAACCAGGTTGTTTTGTGATAGGTCATTTTGATGTCGCATCAATAGGTTTTGGGCCCTTGCCTGTCGCGGGTACTTGACCCACCCACACAAGTGAGGTACCATTTTTCTCGGAAGACTTTGGGGAACGTGGGGTGCGTTGAATTTTGTGTATCCACGCAGATTCCAAAACTTTCCACCACAGAAATGTGAGGGAAATGTGTTTTTTTTGGACAAATGTTTAGGTTTGCAAGAGATTCTGGGTATCAGAACCTGGTGAGAGCCAGTCAAGTCACCCCATCCTGTATTCCCCTGGGTGTCTAGTTTTCAAAAATGTATAGGTTTTCTAGGTTTCCCTAGGTGCCAGCAGAGCTAGGGTTAAAGAACTACAGCTAGGCACTTTGCAAAAAAAGGGTCATTTTTCACTGTGAAAATGTGGTGTGTCCACGTTGCGTTTTGCGCCGTTTCCTGTCGCGGGCACTAGGCCTACCCACACAAGTGAGGTGCCATTTTTCTTGGAAGACTTTGGGGAACGCGGGGTGGGTCGAATTTTGTGGATCCACGCAGATTCCAGAACTTTCCACCACAGAAATGTGAGGAAAATTTGTTTTTTTTGTCAATTTTTTATGTTTGCAAGGGATTCTGGGTAACAGAACCTGGTGAGAGCCAGTCAAGTCACACCATCCTAGATTCCCATGGGTGTCTAGTTTTCAAAAATGTATAGGTTTGCTAGGTTTCCCTAGGTGCCGGCAGAGCTAGGGTTCAAAAACTACAGCTAGGCACTTTGCCAAAAAAGGGTCATTTTTCACTTTCAAATTGTGGTGTGTCCACATTGCGTTTTGCGCCGTTTCCTGTCGCGGGCACTAGGCCTACCCACACAAGTGAGGTACCATTTTTCTCGGAAGACTTTGGGGAACGCGGGGTGGGTGTAAATTTGTGGATCCACGCAGATTCCAGAACTTTCCACCACAGAAATGTGAGGAAAATGTGTTTTTTTGGACAATTTTTTAGGTTTGCAAGGGATTCTGGGTAACAGAACCTGGTGAGAGCCAGTCAAGTCACCCCATCCTGGATTCCCCTGGGTGTCTAGGTTTCAAAAATATATAGGTTTGCTAGGTTTCCCTAGGTGCGGGCAGAGCTAGGGTTCAAAAACTACAGCTAGGCACTTTGCCAAAAAAGGGTCATTTTTCACTTTCAAATTGTGGTGTGTCCACGTTGCGTTTTGCGCCGTTTCCTGTCGCGGGCACTAGGCCTACCCACACAAGTGAGGTACCATTTTTCTCGGAAGAATTTGGGGAACGCGGGGTGGGTGTAAATTTGTGGATCCACGCAGATTCCAGAACTTTCCACCACAGAAATGTGAGGAAAATGTGTTTTTTTTGACAATTTGTTAGGTTTGCAAGGGATTCTGGGTAACAGAACCTGGTGAGAGGCAGTCAAGTCACCCCATCCTGGATTCCCCTGGTTGTCTAGTTTTCAAAAATGTATAGGTTTGCTAGGTCTCCCTAGGTGCCGGCAGAGCTAGGGTTCAAAAACTACAGCTAGGCACTTTGCCAAAAAAGGGTCATTTTTCACTGTCAAATTGTGGTGTGTCCACGTTGCGTTTTGCGCCGTTTCCTGTCGCGGGCACTAGGCCTACCCACACAAGTGAGGTAACATTTTTCTCTGAAGACTTTGGGGAACACGGGGTGGGTGGAAATTTGTGGATCCACGCAGATTCCAGAACTTTCCACCACAGAAATGTGAGGAAAATGTGGTTTTTTTGACCATTTTTTAGGTTTGCAAGGGATTATGGGTAACAGAACCTGGTGGGAGCCAGTCAAGTCACCCCATCCTGGATTCCCCTGGGTGTCTAGTTTTAAAAAATGTATAGGTTTGCTAGGTTTCCCAAGTTCCGGCAGAGTTAGAGTTGAAAAACTACAGCTAGGCACTTTGCAAAAAAAGGGTCATTTTTCACTGTGAAATTGTGGTGTGTCCACGTTGCGTTTTGCGCTGTTTCCTGTCGCGGACACTAGGCCTACCCACACAAGTGAGGTACCATTTTTCTTGGAAGACTTTGGGGAACACGGGGAGGGTGGACATTTGTGGATCCACGCAGATTCCAGAACTTTCCACCACAGAAATGTGAGGAAAATGTGGGTTTTTTGACCATTTTTTAGGTTTACAAGGGATTCTGGGTAACAGAACCTGGTGAGAGCCAGTCAAGTCACCCCATCCTGGATTCCCCTGGGTGTCTAGTTTTCAAAAATGTATTGGTTTGCTAGCTTTCCCTCGGTGCCGGCAGAGCTAGGGTTAAAAAACTACAGCTAGGCACTTTGCAGAAAAAGGGTAATTTTTCATTGTGAAAATGTGGTGTGTTCACGTTGCGTTTTGAGCCATTTCCTGTCGTGGACACTATGCCTACCTACGCAAGTGAGGTACCATTTTTATCGGGAGACTTGGCGTAATTCAGATTTGTAAAGCAACTGTTATTACCTATTGACTTTCCATGCATTTCAGCCTTCCAAATGAAAGACAATGTGTAAAAAAGAAGTCATTTTGAAAAATGACCGGTAATTCTCATGCTAGTATGAGTATTCCTAATTTCGGAAATGTGCAAATATCTACTGTTTCTAAACTCTATATTTTGTTCCCATTTCAGAAATACATAGGTGTCTTTCATACCGATTTTTCCATGTATACATTTTCCCAGAATAATTGCTATATACCCGGTACATATTAAAAAACCATTGCAAGTCGCTGCTCAGTTTTTGGCTCTGGGTTCGTCGAGTTCTTGGTGAATCTACAAGTCATATATATCCCCACAACCAGTAAGGTCCAGTGGATGTAACGGTATATTGATTTCAAAGAGCTGTCATAATTAGAAGAAGTTACAGGTGAAAACGTTGACACAAATAGCTGTTTTTTTCAACTAATTTTCAATTTTTTCTATATTAACTGTTAGTTTCTATAAAGAAACCTTGAAGGATCTACACAAATGACCCCTTGCTGAATTCAGAATTGTGTCTACGTTTCTAAAATGTATAGATTTCCAGGATCCATTATTGCTTTCATACCCATTTCTACCATTAACTGGAAGGAGGTTGAAAGCACAAAAAATAGCAAAAATAGGCTATGTCCCAGAAAAATGTCAAAACTATGTAAAATTGTTTGGTTTTCTGACAAAAGTCTGTCATTCCCTAAAATCTGGGAAAATGGTGATTTCAGCCCCACAAACCCTTTTTTAATACCATTTGCAGGGAAAAAGCAGACGCTTTCATTTGCAGCACTTTTTTCCCAAAAAACCAAAATGTAGCTGTATTTTGGCTAATTTCTGGGTCCCCTCCAGGGGAATCCACAAACCCTGGGTACCTTTAGAATCCCCATAATGTTGGAAGAAAAGGACGCAAATTTGGCGTGGATACCTTATGTGGTCAAAAAGTTACAGAGGCCTAAGCGCGAACTACCCCAAATAGCCAAAAAAAGGCTTAGCACGGGGGGGGAAAGGCCTAGCAGCGAAGGGGTTAATATTACATGTAAACACATTTAGAATTTGGAAAAGTGTGCCTGTACACTGTCAGTGACATGGCCAAAGAGGGCATGAAAGATCTGAAATTGGATCCTAAATTCAAAGTGTTCCCAACAGGAGCCCCAAAATATATCTGGCCAATGGCCTCCAGAATCCTTAAGATGTATCTGTGCTAGGCACCTTTTACAACTGTGGTGCTACTTGTGATGATCAATCTAAGATTCCGGAGGTCTGATTTAATAATATTTAGTAATCAGTATGCTGCTATGTATATATGTACTTTAATGGTTTTCTTCTATGGCTGCTCAATGGAAAAGTATATGACATGTATACGTTTTTCTTCTTTTATTTTTGTAACATAGCTTTTGGTCTGCTCTAACAAAAAAAAAAGAAAATTATGATCAGAGACCAGAATGAAAGAGGTTTTAAGTCAAAGTAGAGGGCAACTTTGGCAGTTTTTTTTCCTTTTGCTGTTTCCTTTAGAACCTATCTGGTTGCTGTTCTATGTTTGTTCATCCTGATCAGAGAGAATTGAAAAGTAGTGCACAATTTTATGTCTGTTGCAAAATGGAATGCTGATAAACACATTGTGGCTGGTCCCATTGAAGTATATTGATAGCATTTCACTTGTCTGGAGTCTAAAGTCTAGTCCAAGAATGGTGGCAAGTTCCAAATGAGTATGAGTTGAGTGGACTGTCTAAGACGTTTTCCATTCCCACTACACATAAAAAGATAAGCTTGTGAATTGGCCTTTAATTAACACTTACATAATCATGATGTGTAATTTGCCTGCTACGTTATATTCATTATTCTCAATCTTTTCATTCTGCAGGGGGTCGATGGAGCAAGCTCAGTCTGTGAAGGTGGCGATACAGACCCTGAGATAGCTGTACGAGCCCACATGTACTACATGCTGCAGGGGTGGCTGCAGGGAGCACCTATGCCTTTTTCAGACGGTTTAGACATGTGTTATGGACCTCATCAAATTCAATCCACCATAGTAATGGTACGTGTTGCTATAGTTCTTACTTTGACAATTACAGGCAAATGTATGTATAAGTTAGGCCCTGTTCTGCGAAGGACAGTGCTGCTTTCCCAGCCACATAATTTTGCAAGTAGCTATAATAGGGTGGAAGGGATATAATGTGGCAGAGGCATCACAATGGCATGAGCCGTGATTAGAAGGGGCAGGGGCAGAGGAATTGAGGGGCATATTATCAAGAACGGCGTTAAAATTATCGCCGCTTTAGCGGCAGAAAACTGCCGCTAAAGCGGCGATAATGGGCTTGATAATATGCCCTTGAGAATTCCAATAGAAGCCCATGTTGACACCAGAACATGGGCTTCTATTGGAATTCTCAAGGGCATATTATCAAGCCCATTATCGCCTCTTAGCGGCAGTTTTCTGCCGCTAAAGCGCGATAATTTAACGTCGTTTCTTGATAATATGCCCCACAGTGCTTCTGTTAATCAGATGTTCTCTGCCACATTAGACTGTGAGAAACCTTCATTTCATCATCAGGCAGTCCCCTTAGAGTAGCCCACGCTTATTCCCATTTGGTGGGTCTTTCTTTTGAAATAGTTTCAACTACTCAGCTTCTAAGGCCTCACTAGCTGTACGGCAAGAGAAGCTAGAGAAGCTGCTCATCCCACTAAACATGGCATACTGATGCACCTTCACATGAAGGGTTTCATGAGAACTTCAACAAGGAACATGAGAGGCCACTGGCAGGTTATGTGTAGAAAAGAAGATAAAGCCACATAGGACTCTAGCAAATCTTTCACAACATTTGAGGGCAGTTGTTCATAGGCAGACGCCAGGAGAGTCTCTGTGAGGTGCACATAGATCTCCATTCAGGTTGTTTGGTTAAGTTGACAACATAATAGTCTCAAAGTGTTCATAGATGTAAGAAAGAAGCATATTGTTATCTTGCTATTGAAGGTCCAAAGAAAAATATAACATAGTAAAGATGCTTTGACTCTTGTATCCAAAAGGGAACGGTGAAAATAAGAGCATGATTAAGCTGAACATTATTTGTGGTGTGGGGCATAAAACAGGATTATTGTAACTGCTACTTATTGCAAATGTGTACATCTTGTGTACCTTAATATTGAGCTGCTTTTCTCTATAGTTAGTAACTGCTAACTACAAATGTATATATCTTTTAAATGCTTTAGGGTTATATTAAAGGCAGCCACGCATGTAGAAAGCTCTCACATGCCTAACGTGTTAATTATATAATTTCTCTTCCACTAGTAATTGTTGTCTAAGTTCTTATCATATTATCTTTTGTTTTATGGAACAAATCTATTTTATTAGACATTTGAAAAAACGATTTTTCAGGTGTACACAGCCTTCTGCCTACAACCACAGGGGCCGGCGGCTACAAACAATGCAATCAAAGATGTACGAAAGGTGCTGCATTAAGGCCAGCAACCCGACAGCGGGCTACCAGTAGAATCAGAACTAGGGAGGCCCAACGGCCAATGCCATCCGAAAATCTGGGTGGCGCACAACAAGATTCTACATGGAAGAAGAAGGATGAAAGAAAAAGAAAAACGAAACCCCACCCTCCCGCCCACCCACCTCCCATACTAAGAAAGGGAAAGGGGAAAAGGAAAAGAGGGAGGGAATTCCGTATCTTAGTAGCAGGGGCTGTAAGGGAATCTTACTCTATCTGCCCGCCCATGTCCGTTCCTCCTATCGGGGGTCAGTGCGGTGCTCCGTAGGGGGTATCAAATGCAGTACTTGCAGAAGTTTGGGGCAAGTGACCTCCCTGACGTCTTTCGATAGTAGTGAGATGAATGGTGCCCAAAGGTCAGCATATTTCTCGCTTCTCTGCGCCTGGATGAGTGAAAGCTGTTCCATTGCCAAGGTCATCCAAAGCCTATGGAGCCAAGTCGAATGATCCGGAACTGTGGCAATACCCCATAGCAAAAGGATCGCCTGACGCGCTGCAAGGAGAGCTAATGCTATCTGCCTACCGCGCAGTGACCGCAGAGGGAAGGTGAGTGGGTTCGATAAGCCTAACCGGGTGTACGCTGGGAAGCGGGGAATTTCCGTATCAAAAGCCTCGTCAATGTCATTGAGGACCAATGCCCAGAACCGCTCCAACCTCGGGCAGTGCCAGAGCAGATGCTCAAGAGAGCCTGACATTCCACATCCTCGCCAGCACTCCTCCGTGTGATTTTTGTCCCATTGGTGTATCCTTGCCGGGGTGAGGTACCAATATGCCGCGACCTTAAACGCGGATTCTTGCCCCGCAGTATTGTAGGCTGTGTGATGTGCTCTGTAGTGGATGTTATCCCATTCTTTGTCCGTGATGGCCCTGCCTAGCTCCGCCTCCCATCGGAGTTGCCCCCGAGTGCGAGTCCCTTTCTGTTGCGGTGTGAGAAGTGTGTACAATTCGGATATGAGGTGTTTATCGTCTGTTTTCTTCGCCACCCAGTGTTCAAAAGGGGTAAGAGTGCGAGAGGCCTGCACCAGGCAGGACCGGGATGTGGCCCAGTGTCGCAGTTGGAGGTAATAATATTCGTCTGATCGGAGAAGGTCAAGATCGAGACGCATACGGCTAAATGGAATGATGCCCTTGAGATCAAAAAGATGGCCTAAGCGCTTGCAGCCTGTTTCTCTCCATCTCTGTGCCACAACGGACTTGACGCCTGGAGGGAAGTCTGGGTTGTCTAGAAGAGGCGTCATCGGGGAGGGAAATGTAGTGAGGCCTTTAGCCAATGCCACGTTATCCCAGACTTTCATGGTGGCTGCCGTGACCGGGGAAGAGTAGAGGCCCCACGCTCGCAGGCGGCGAGGGAGCCAAAGTTTGCGCCAGAGGTTCACCCCCACTACTGCTTGGTCCATAAAGGTCCAGTGTTTCTCCGATAGCGGGCGATTCCATTCTAGTACGTAACGTAGATGCGCAGCCTGCATGTATCTATGTAGGAGGGGTAGCCTCACTCCACCCTCGTCCCTGGAGCGCGAGAGCTGTGCCACCGAGAGGCGTGCTTTCTTGTTTCCCCAAATATAATTATTCAATGCCAGTTGCAATGACCGCACAGTTCCAGGCGGCGGAGTCATCGGAAGGGTCTGGAATAGATACAGGATACGTGGTAAGACCATCATCTTAACCGCCGCTATGCGTCCGAACCAGGACAGAGTGTGTTTAGTCCATCCATCCAAGGCTCTTCGCGTTTGTGCCACCAGAGCGGAATAATTCACCTCCAGGGTGCGTGGCAGTGAGGGAGTCAGCAGGATGCCCAGGTAAGGAAGCGGGTCGCTAGTCCATTTGAGAGGGAGAGACCGTTGAAGGTCCTCCGCCTGTGGGTGCGGCATTGAAAGGTTCATGACCTGGGATTTGTTAAGGTTCACTTTAAAGCCCGATATTCGGCCAAAAGTCTCAAGCTCTTCTACCAACGCCGGAAGGGAGGCCAGTGGCTGCGTGAGAGAGAGAATAATGTCGTCGGCATAGAGGCTGACCTTATGGTAATCGCCCCCAAATTTGATGCCCTGGATATCCGGATGGTCCTGAATTTTCTGTTCCAGGGGTTCCAAGTATAGGGCAAATAAAAGGGGCGAGAGGGGACATCCTTGCCTGGTTCCCCGGGCATTCGGAAAGGGAGTGGAGGATACCCCATTAGCCCTGACGAACGCGCGAGGGGCGTGGTATATGCATCGTACCCAAGTAAGAAAACGAGGGCCGAAACCAAAGCTTCAGAGGGCGTCGACAAGTATGGCCAGCTAACTCTGTCGAACGCCTTCTCCGCGTCAACCAAAAAAAGCACTGCCCCAACCCGGGAGCGGTGAATACTATCAAGGAGGTGCAGAAGTCGTTTGGTATTGTCACTCCCTTGTCTGGTGGGGATGAATCCCGCTTGATCAGGGTCTATGAGACCTGCCATGAGGGGATTCAGCCGTGCCGCTAGAATTCCTGTGAACAGTTTCGCATCTATGTTGAGTAGCGATATTGGGCGGTATGAACTGCAATGGCATGGGTCTTTGTTAGGCTTGAGGATGACAGAGATCGCTGCTTCACCCATCGATTCCGTCATCGCTTCACTATCTTGAAACAAGTTAAATAGCCGCGTGAGAAGGGAGCTAGTTCGTGACAAAGCGTTTTGTAAAAAGGGCGGGATAGCCGTCGGGTCCGGGTGATTTATCTACCTTCAGTTTCGCAATGGCGGAGATAACCTCCTCTATTCGAATAGGGTTTTCTAAGGGGTCTGCTTCCACCTTCGGGAGGCGGGTAAAATTGCTAGTCGTTAAATAATCCCTAGCCTCAGGAGTATCTTGCTGATCGGTGCTGTAGAGGGCGCGGTAGAAAGATCGGAACTCTTCGACAATCTGAGAGTCCTGGTGCAGTTCCTCCCCAGTTGGGGTTCTGAGAAAAGAGATGGACCCTGTAATAGCTCTGGCTCGCAGCCTCTGCGCCAACACTTTCCGGCACTTGTCACCTCCCAAATAGAACCTATGCCGCAGGCGCACCAAGGCGTATTCGGCCCTGTCCAGATCTAAACGCTTGAGGAGCGTCCGTTTCTTCTCCATCGCGCGCCAAACACGAGAGGCCCCTGTGCGCTTATGTATCGCTTCAAGTTCCGCTACTTCCTGCTCCAGCGCCCCGCGCGCTTCTCTACGTTGACGAGCCTCTGCAGAAGAAATAGCCATAAACTCTCCTCTTATTACCGCTTTGAGCACCTCCCACACTGCCGCCAAGGAAGCTGTACCATTGTCATTGAGTTGGAGGTATGTCACAATCTTATCACGAACCTCCTTCACAACAGCAGGGGAGTGTAAAAGGCCTACGCGCAGCCGCCATCTAGAAGGGGCATGCTGAAACCCATCAAAGCGCAGGGAGAGCGAGACATGCGCATGATCCGATAGGGATCGCACTGCTATGGAAGCGTCCTGTACCTTAGGGAGAAGTGTACTCGAGACTAAAAACATGTCGAGCCGTGCGTAGGATTTATGGGCAGCTGAATAATATGAGTAATCGCGCGTGTCTGGCTGTCGCATGCGCCATACATCAGGCAGACCATTCTCTGCTAGCCAGCGCGTCCCTTCGGGGGAGAGGGCTCCTATCTGTATATGACGTTGCCCAGATCGGTCCTTCTCGTTATCCATTACTAGGTTGAAGTCACCCCCCACTATTATTGCTGGGTCCGGAGAGGCCAGCCCTTCCGTGATGTGTCTGCGGAGGAATACTTCCTGCTGTGTATTGGGGGCGTATATGTTGAGGATAGTGAAGACAGTGGAGCCCCACTGGATCCTGAGTGCTAAGACCCTCCCCTTGGACTCATAGAAGGTAGATAGGACCTTACCCTCAAATTTAGCCCCCAATAATATGGCCACCCCATTCTTTTCGTTACCCCGAGGGACCAAAATTGGCGCGGGAAGCGTCGGGAGCGCATGCAATGGATGTCTTTAGCTAATAGATGGGTCTCCTGTAGCATACAAATATCGCCCTCTGTCTGCTCAAGGAGTGAAAGAATCGCAGTGCACTTCGTGGGGTGGTTCAGGCCTCTGACATTAAGGCTGATAATTTTCAAGTCCCTAGGCATCGGCACTGGTGGGGATCATGCTCATTGGTCTGCTAGTACGCTGGGGATAGTGCGCAGGTGGTGGGCGGGAGCGTGCGGGGGCCCCTACAGGAAGGCCCTGGTCCCTAAGTGTGATACGGACGATCCCCAAAAAGAAAAAGGAACAAAAACCCCAACAAGAATACAACATAGAATGTCCAGCCCGGCCGGGCGGCGTCTCAAAGGAGGACAGTCTTCTTAAGTGGCCTAAGGAAGGACCACAGAAGCTCCACCAGCGCGTGAGTCAATAAAGAAGAGGAGGAGACTAGAGTCTGTCTCGTAGGGAAGATCAGGGGGGGAATGAACCTACCAGAAGTAGAATACCAGGCGGCGTGCACGCAGCAAGGGGAAGTCTAGGACGTCGGGAAAAGTGGACCACTGATGAGCCCCTCCGGCTCCGGCCCAATACTCCCATTCCCCAGATGGAGATCGGAATGCTGCACGGGGTGCTCAGTCAGTCCTGGGCCTGAGAGAGGGTAGAGAGCACCGCATCTCGCTCTTTTGCTATTTCCTCTGGGCCTGGCTTTGTGGAGGTCGAGGGCTTGCCGAAGGTCTGCCAGCGGGGAAGACGTTTCCTTTCACGAGGTGAGGGACTGACACTTGGCATCGGGGTCGTGTCTGCTGCCAGCCCCAGGAGATCCATGGTGTCGGCCAGGGAGCGCATCTGCCTCAGCTTCCCCTGATGTTTAAAAATGATGCGGAAGGGGTGTCCCCATGAGTACGGTATTCCTTTATCCCGTAGATGGGACGTGACTGTTCGGAATTCTCTCCGCTTGGCCAGTGTCGATGCCGCCAGATCTTGGAAGAGGGCCGGAGTGTGCCCTCGAAACTGAATTGGTTCGGACCCCCTGGCCTTGCGCAGGATCAGTTCCTTGAGTTGAAAGTCATGGATGCAAATGAGGACATCAGGCGGGGGAGCCTTGCCGCCCCATGGCAGACCCACCCGGTGGACACGGTCCATCTGGATCTCTCGCGTACCCTCCTCGCCCAAGATTTGCTGAAAGAGAGAAGAGACATAGCCTCGCAGATCCTCTCCCTCCTCCTTCCATGGTATTGCTCGAATGCGGATGTTATTCCTACGGGATCTGTTTTCGAGATCTTCCGCGTGTGTCTGAAGGTCTAGGTTCTGGTCCCGTAGGCGGAGGACCTCCTGTTGGAGTTGATGCATATTGTCTTCCCTCGCCAACTCGTGTTCTTCCAGGGCGGCGACTCTCTCCCCTACTTCGTCGACGTCGCGGCGTACCTCCCTGAGATCGGATGCCAACTGGTTCTTCAGCTCCTGGATATCTTCCTTGATGGCCGAGAATAGTTCCAGCATAAAGGCCTTTGTGGCTGGGCTATCTGCCTCTGTAATAGAGTCTGTGTGCCCCTGAGTTTTGGAGGGCCCCTGAGATACCTCTGCGCTCCCGTGCTGCTTCAGCAAGAGTTCTTTGAGGGATTTCTCCTTTCTTGCATGTGCATTAGCCATCGTTGCCGCACGAGGAGTGAAAGGCGGACGGGAGTGCATGCCAGCCAGAGGCTGTATCGCAGCTATCGCTGCGGTGGCACACCAGGAGTCCGGGCAGTGCAGGACACGTAGGGGCCCACCGCAGCCCGGGGGCTTCTTAGGAGGCCCCAGTGGTTCCTCCCGAGGGGCCTGTCTCAGGGACACTCTTGTACTGCTGATCCAGGTGGTCAACCGTCTGCACTGCCGAGGGGCACCGCAGGCCAGCCGCCACCCCAATGCTGATCCTCCTCTGCGCCTGAGCTGGGTCCTGCGCGCTATGCCAAGTGGGGGGGGCCAGACCCGCAATGCGCCTCTGAGCTGGATCCCACTGTGCCTGTGTGGAGGGGGAGCGGCGGCTCACCAAGACGCTACTATGCCAATGTCTCCGGTCCCAGTATCATCCAGAGGGAAGCCGCAGGGCCGCGCCAGGAGATGTAGGCCCCCGCGCCCGGGCAGTGCGCCACTCACCGGGTTTTATCCGCCAAAGTCAGACAGCCAGGTCCCACCGCAGCCAGCATGCACCGCGGTCACCCACAGCGGAGAAGAAGGGCACCGGCCGTCTCTCTCAGGAAGTCCGCCGCCAATGGTCAGGAGCTGTGCGAGCGCTCTCAGGGCCCTCGTCCGGCGCCCGCGACACTGTACCGGGCACCCAGGGGCCCTCAGCCACAGGTCATGGGGCGAGTCATCCGTGGCTGCCGCGCAGCTAGGTCCCACGCAGTCAGGACCCTCAGCCCACTCACCCCCAGGTCGTGTAGGGGAGGCTCCAGCGTCACCAGCCACAGTCTGCCGTGATGCAAAATGGCGGCCAGGCCTCCAGGAGGCCTCCTCCAGTGCTCGCTTAGGTCAAAGCAAGCAGAGCCGCTCCTCGGGCCAGAAGCGGGAGTCCCCATGCTCCCAAGACTCTCAGTCGGCGATGTAGGCAGTCACCAGTGTGCAGAGGGCGCCCCAGATCATGTGCGTGTGGGGTGGAGCGCACCTGCGGGAGCTCCCGGCCTAGTCCGGCCCCGGGCCCGATGGGAGAGAGCCACTGCCAAATAGATGGGGCCGACCGGCGTCTACACCAGCCAAATCCCGAACGGCGGTAAGATGGCAGCCGACCTGCAGATCGCGTCCGGGATCCGGTCCAGCGTCCCAGGACGCGCTGAGGCCCAGGCCCTCCGGGCCCGCAAAAGACAATGCGGGCAGCAGCTGACGCGGAGCGGGGTCTCCGGGGCTCTCAGGAGCCGCGCCGCATCACCGGAGGTGGAGATCTCCGCAGCTTCGATCCCGCGGCCTCCGCCTCAGCCGAGGAGGTCCAGCGCAGCCCGCCGCAGCAGTAAGCAGGAGCGGTCCGGTGGCAGAAAGCGATCTTTTCAGGCACCAGGGATAGCAGAAGTCGGTGCGCTGCTATTCCGGTGTGCGAAGGTACAGGGATGGGGCAAATACAACGCTAAGTGTTCAGCGGGGCCGGAGGAGCAGAGTCCCGCGTCCTACCGTGCCGCCATCTTGGCCACGCCTCTTATCTTTTGTTTTAAAGCGACCTGTCACCCTTTGAAGTCTAGCAACACAATTTCAAATATTAAAAAAAATATAAAATATAAATAAATAAGGGATCAATTAGGGGCTTAGCAGGTGCAACAGACACACAGATACAGAATGCCTCTTCTTTTCCAGGTCTCTGTGCAGGAACCAGGCCCAGAACAACCCTAATATTTGCTATGACAGATGCATCCTCTCTCCTTGAGTGCTTTAAGACTGCCTTGGCCTAGGAAGTGTTTTTATGCAATACCCATTGGTAGGGAACCTTCATGACATGTCTATAAATTGAACATGTGCTTCTGCAAGTGCAATGCTCCCTCCACCTCAGACAAGAACATCACAGCTAACAAGTGCATGATACAAATATTTATAAACATAAATACAGTTCAGGCTGTAGCAATATGTGTTCCTAGCAGAGAATGGGCATTGTACAGCAGAAACCATGTTAGCATCTCTCAGTCACTGAACAAGAGTGGCCAAGCAGCTATATTGGTATTATTGGACATGTCGGCCGCTTTGATACGGTCAATCATAGGACCTTGATTAAAAGATTAATGGAGGCTGGAGTTGTGGGAAGGGCACTGAACTGGTTTCGGTCGTACCTAACAGGGAGACAGCAGGCAGTGGCCATGTCACCTTTTATTTCTCACAGTAGCGATATAAAACATGGGGTCCATGCAAGGCTCAGCCATAAGTCCCATTCTCTTTAATCTTTACCTGCGTCCACTCATGTACATTGTTAAGTCTTTTGGTATTGAAGTGAGTTAACTATGCAGATGATACTCAACTTGTTTTCTCTTTGAAGGGAATCAAGCAGTATCACTGGATAAATTTCACAGCTGTATGCGTGAAACTGCAGGTTGGCTTAGGGAGAACTCGCTGCAATTCAATGGAGACAAGACTGAGGTTATATACTGTACAGCAAAGAAAATACCCCGTCCATTGCCAGTGGACTTCTGGCCGGTTTCTGCGAACAATCCACCACGGCCAGCCAAGACAGTGCGTAACTTGGGGGTGTTTCTGGATAGTAATCTACAGTTAGAATCCCAAGTGAATAAAACAGTGAATACATGTATTTCTCTACTCCGAGCTCTACGGAAAATACTCCCTCTTTTACCAATTTCGGCTAGACCCCAGGTGGTAAGGAGTATTATTATGAGTAGACTGGATTATTGTAATGCACTGTTTCTTGGAGCACCGGTGACTCTAACAAAAAGGCTGCAAAGAATACAAACAATTGCGGCTAAAATGGCACTAAAAAGACAACGCAGATCTTCTGCGTCGTTAGCACTAAGGGATCTCCAGTGGCTGCCTATTCTGCAAAGAATTCAATTTAAGGCACTTTGCATTGTTCATAAGGCGGCACACAAAATGGGGCCTAAACCATTACAGAGAATGTTTACTTGGTACTCCCCAGCTAGAAGTCTTCGTTCCTCGGCAGCCCACCTAGTATGTACCCCACGAGTTAAGAAAACCCGACTAGGAGGTAGATCATTTGGCTATGCAGCCGCAAGGCTATGGAATGAACTACCAAGCGAACTCAGACAGACTGACGACTTACTGCAGGTTAGAAAAAAGCTAAAAACCAGGCTCTTTCCAAGAGAATAGCCTTGAGAGATCGGCGTGTGATGATTCATAGTTTTATAGCTGCACAGTGATTTAGGTAATCTCAGCGCCAGGATGCCCGTTGGGTGACAGCTGCGCTATATAAATGCTACTTACATTACATTACATAAGTTCCCTTCCAACTAAGGGCCCGATTCCGAAGCGGTTTGGAAATCTTCCCGACCGAATGGATTTGGGAATGGTTTATGACAGACTTGGATCGGGAGAGTATGACCGACCGAGTTCGATGCATCCGGATGCTTCCAAATACGATTCGGTCGGACTCCTATTGACTGCAATGGGAGCCTTTGTTCCCACCCAATGCATAGGCTCCCATTGAAGAAAGGGGTGGCGTGGAAAAATCGGCACCTTGTGGCGGACACCTCCTGGTGCCTGCCACACTGTGCATGACTGGTAATGGGGGACCCATGGGTACCCCCACAGGCCCGATTTGGAAGGCTCCAGGTGCAGAGGGGCCCGGTATGGGCCCCGAAAAAGTCTGATCCCGACTGCCGATTCGAGTCAGACGGCATGATTTGGAAAGGCTGTCCGAATCCAGCATCGTACTCGGTCGTTCGGAAACGCGGCCCATAGAGACGTACGATTCTGCTCCATACAGCTCGGTCATTCTGAAGGCCATTGGGTTTGGATTGGGATATTCCTAACGGCTTACTCGCATCGTAGTCGGGTGGTCGGAAACCTTTCACAGTCGGTCGGAAAGACACGTTCCGGATCCGATTTGGAGGGAGCAAATGCCGTCAGGAGGCCTTCCTAACTGCATCAGAATCGGGCCCAAAGACTGGGTCCAAATTGAAAAGAATCAGAGCAAGCTTCTTTTATAGGCAGGAAATAGGTAGCTGGGCATCAGTGCAAGCTTTCCCTGCCCACAGAACAGAAACACTATGCTAGATATTGTGATAAGTGCTTGAAGCCTGATCTGGACGATTGTGTCAATTTCTCGATACTCCACAAACCGCTCGTGTTAAGAAGATGATGGCGGTTTTAACGGCATTGACTGCTCATGGAAATACCCCAGCTTAATGTAATCCAATAGTTATTAAGAACTTCGTAGCATCAGGGTGGCTTACTATGAGGGAATCGAATGACCAGGCATAAGAGGAAGGTACACATCGGCAATCAAACAGCAGGCAGCCCATGTAGGCCCCTGCCTCCCACTACCAACCTGGCAGTCTCCTTCACCAAGGCACATACATGAAAACGGGCAGACATCACAGTAGTCTAGGGCGGGGAGGAAAAACTATTATAGATCAGGAGGAAGGAGGAAAATAAAGTGGTTTTGATACCAACTGGGGACATAAACAACTGCCCTTCCACGAACCTCTGATCCTGACACCTGCTGGGAGAAGGGCCTTGGTGTAGCCTGGGATCCCTGATAAGATATTGATAACTAATAAGTACTCAACATAGGTAAGTAATGTGTCCTGTGGTTGATTTGTGCAAGGAAAAACCAGGAAATTGGAATGAAGCTCTGTCTCAATGAGGTGGTTTATCAGCGCCTTGAGACCCTCGCGGGTATGTAGTGCGCTTTATAAGTGACATGATTGATTGATTGATTGATTAGGAGGAATAGTACAAACATGTAGATAGTGACCAATAGAAAAGACCAGGCATGCCCCTAATGAAGGCAAGGAATGTTCATAGTGGCAAGGGAGTGTGCTGCATATTGTGGCCATGCACAATGAACGTTCAAAAAATGAAGCCCTTTATTCGGAAGAACCTGGGGTATAAGCTTGTAAAGAAGCAATATTTTCGTGGGAAACTCTTCAAAAACACTGTAGGGTGATGGACAGCATTTAAACATCTTCTTACCCCAAAATATCTAAGAAATGTATCAACGTGCCAATATATAATATCAGTGTAATAATAAAGATAGAAGGGCTGCATATAATACATCTATTTGTAGTACATGACTGCTGTTATATTAATTTATTCAAACATCAAAATATAAGGTAGTAAAAAATGTTTGCCCTCTTTACAAGACTGAGCTCTGTATGTTTTGCTTTTATTCCAGCACTTTTCCCCTGACACTCTTAATTCCAACCTAATCTGAATTTAGCCCTTAATTCGTAATGAGGGCCTTAGAGAAATGATGGATAAGTGCTCATGTGCCCAAACGTAGATAATACAAATGAATGACATCGTACAAAAACTAAAAGGGAAGATGTGCTGTCTTTCTATGGTTCATCAGACAACTGTGAAATAATCCTCAATCCTATCTCTTTACAACTAAAAGTGTAGATAGCCAAAAATTGTAATTATTGGCATTTTAACCCTGTTAACAATTACATTGAGGGAGGTTGATCAGAATGGTGCTCAGTGGCAATCTGGGCAGCTCTCTTGAAAAATTTGAGTGGTAATCAGTCGCTTCAGAAAATTAGCAATGAGAAATACGAAGTACTGCTAAGGGATGTTAGGAGGGTAAGCGAAGCATATCATAAATTGTTGTGAAATGAAGTCTCTTACGAAATTGCCAATTGAAATTGGTCTATAGACCACCATCTCTGTCAGATGATAGAACAAATGACAAGATGTTTTGCTCACCCTCCAAATATCCCTGTAGATGATGTGGGCCAGTGGCTGCCACTGTTTGCACAGTAGAACCTAGGCGACAGTAGGGTAACGTTTTGCTGTGGTCTGATATCCCACACAGGTAGAAACAAGCATCAAACTTCAGAGCATGGGTGCAGTTTACTACAAGGCGATAGGACATACTTGGGAAACCTAAGTTAAAATGAGGCCACATTTTGTAAAAATTCCTCATCCAGGTGAGAATTCTGGGTAAAACGTACTTCAAGCAGCAGTAGTTAACACTTGATTCTCCAATGTTCTCTTGTAGCGGCACGTCAGAGATCTAATGCACATCTAGAATGCTAACTTTCCATATTCAAGATAAATTTGAGGCACACCTGAACCCTATGTTGCTGGAAAAGGAGCTGTAGAATTAAAAGCATTTCTTACAGAGCAGACTTCAGTAAAAAAACAAAATGAGAGGCTTCATTTTGCAATGCAACATACGGTACATGCATCAGAAAGCTAAAATGAGGATGTATTTTCTAGAAATTCTCAAATACTTACTCACACATAAGAGAAAAATAGTGTGGTGTGCTGAGAGGAACATGTACTTCCACAAGTAGCAAAAGTTGATTCTCAAGTATTCTATTATAGCTTAATGACAGTTTTAATGAACAACCATCATGGCAAACACGCCACTCCTAAAGATCATATAGTTATAGCTGTTAAATTTAAATCTTTCCTGTGCAGCAAGCTGAAGTGTATGACTTGAAGCGTTACTGCATATATGAAAAGCTGTTTCCAAAAATATGAAAGGAAGTATAGCTTTTCAGTCACTAAATATGAAATGTTTAGCTTAAATAGCTTTATTATTCAATTCAATTTTTTTGATTTAGACAGCTTCTGAGATCAACAATTTAAAATAAGTACTGGGGGCCAGATGAACGACCATTTTTGCATGCGCAAACGGGTTTGCGAACCCGTTTGCGCATGCAAAAACAGCATGGGGAATGTACAAACCCTATTTTTCGAGTCGCAATTTTTTGCGACTCGCAAAATAGGGTTTAGCGACTCACTATTAGGAAGGGGCGTTCCCTTCCTAATAGTGAGCGCAACCCTATGTAAGAATGTTTTGCGTCCGCAATTGTGGGCGCAAAACACTGTAAATTACCACCCTCTTCAAGAGGGTGGTAATGAGAATAAGTAAAGGAAGGGTCCCCAGGGGACCCCTTCTCCTTTGAAAATGCGGGGGAAATATTTTTTAAGGGCAGGCAGTGGTCCCAGGGACCACTACCTGCACTTAAAAAATGAAACGAAAACGTTTAATTTTTTTCTTTTTTAAATGCATCCCGTTTTCCTTTAAGGAACACGGGCTGCATTTTTTAAAAACCTGCTTTATTTAAAAGCAGTCCCAGACATGGTGGTCTGCTGAGCCCAGCAGGCCACCATACCTGGGAAGGCCTGCCATTCCCAATGGGGTCGCAAATTGCGAGAGGCTCATTAATATTCATGAGCCTCTCTATTTGTGACCCCATTGGGAATCGCTAACAGTGTGAAAAACACTGTTGTACATTGGAAATAGCGCCTCACAAATTACGAGTCGCAAAAAACTCGCAATTTGCGAGGCGCTATTTCCACGGTCGTACATCTGGCCCTAAATCTACACATTTTTATAACATTTTTACAGACTGTGTGCATGATTTCTTTTTTTTAAGTCATGATAAAAAAGTTTTAAAAATGTATACAAATTGTAAGAGACAAATTAATTTGGTGGTGATTTAATTAAGTCAATCAAGTTAATCAATTAAGGCCTCTAGAAGGCAACCCACCCTTACACTTTTTAAAAGCTAAAAAGGCAAAATACACCCTAGAGCCTAACCACAGTGTGTTTAAGAGGCTGCTTAACCTGCTTTGTGGTCAAAATTCTTTTTGAAAAGTGTATGTAGAACTAGGAGTGGGTGATAAATTCCACTCTGACTGCAAAGTTTGCAGAGTTTTGCCCGCTCCGCGCTACGCTTGTGACGCATAGCTGTGGCAAAACACTGCTAACCACTACGTGGCCGATTTTCTTTTTTATGTACAGCTCGTCAACGAGAATTGTTAATGCGTAATTATAATTTTTTTTTAATGCACTAGGACAGGACCTGGTGAGATTTTCTTAACGCAGGCAGTTGTGGGCAGTCGCGACCATTCATGGTGAGAAAACTGCCCCTCGTAGTAGAGAATCAACTGGAGCGGCAGCATAAAATCAGCACCATCTGATGCGCCGTGTGGTGCAGTTTGTGCTGATTTTGCAACATGGGTCAAGCTCCCGGAGCTAAAAATCAGCGCAATGTGCTGATTCCGCCTGCACACGTAACTCTGTGGACTCTCGCAGAGTTTTTATTTAACTCCACCACTATGTAGCACTCATTTTTGGCTAGAAAAAATTATTTGTTTAAGTGCGTGAAAAGCAGTATTTTTCATTGGCTTTATATTTGAGCCTTACCATCAGGGTTGAAGAGGAACTACAAAGGATGGATTGAGCCTGCCTGTATCTAAGGAGATTCTGACTTCAGGAGCACATACCTGCACACCAGCCTATGCTTTACTGATTGGCCCTTAAGCTCCCAAGCAGCCCGAGCCCTCCCCTCCCACGTAAACAGGCCCTTAAGTTTGTGGAGGGAACCCCAAGACAGACACCTCCATTTTGTAGCCCCAGCTTCTCTGAGCTGTAAATAGCCCAGTAACCAAAGACAAAGAAATTGGTAAGAACAAAGACTTTGTGCTGTGCATTTCGAAACTTTAAAACTGTTGTTTTCCTCTACCTGTGACTGTTTTAATTTATGTCTTGGTTTCTGTGCAATTTTTTCTTTTAAAGCTGCTGTTTTTTTCTACATGTGACTGTTTAAACTTCTTTCCTGGTTTTCCCCTATACTGTGCCAAGGTCCCTAGAAGGCAACGCCTGCCCCCTTTTTTACAAGCTAAAAAGGCAAAAGGCACTCCAGAGGCTAACCAGGGTGTGTTTAAGAGACTGCTTAATCTGCTTTGTGGGTAAAATTGTGTTTGGAAAGTGTATGTAGCACTCTTTGGCTAGAAAAAGTGATTTGCTTAAGTGCGCGAAAAGCAGTATTTTTAAGTGACTTTAGATTTGGGCCTTACCTGCAGGGTTGAACAAGTAACTACAAAGTGTGGATTGAGCCTGTCTGTAACCTAGGAAATTCTAACTTCAGGAGCACCTCCCTGCCCCCCTGCACATCAGCTTGTGCTTAAGGTCACATGCCCCTTATTTAACTTCTAGTTGGTTGTCGGATCTGTGCTCTGACTGGCTCCTAGGGCTAGGGTTTCTAATGGACCTAGGGCATCAGGTTAGAGTGCTGTTTGGTTTATAGGACTAGGGTTCTGATTGGTTCCTAGGGCTAGGTTTTCTATTGGATGTAAGGCTTAGGGTTTGCGATCCGAATGGTTCCTAGGGCTAGGGTTTCTATTGGACCTAGGACTTAGGGTTTGGCTTTTGATTGGTTGCTAGGGCAAGGGCTGTGATTGGTTGAAATGGACACGTCTCCCATTCATCCTAGGGCTTAGGGCTAGGGTTTTGGTTGGTTAGGGTTAGGGCTCCCACTGGCCCAAGGTCATCTGACCTAGGGCTATTAACCTTAGGGGTCAGGGTATCTACATCTGGGTATCGAGGCTAAAGGCAGAAAGGACAAAGGCAGTTGCAGGTTTAGGGTATGTTCGGCCCGGGACAGAAATGCTGCCTGTTTTTCAATTTACCAGCCACCACCTCAACCCACCCACATCCGCAAATATAATAACACACTCTTAGCAAATGCACACTACTCATATAGAACAAACAAACCCTATCCATACTTCATTGTCTCAACAACCATTATGAAACCTCACAAAACACTTCTATACACCCTTTTGCCCCCACTACTGCTCAATGACACCTTCACTCTCATACAAAACACCACTTTGTCCTAAACCACTATCAAATCCACACATCACCAACACAACACCAACCCACATTATAGTTAACCTTAATCCGGACAAACACGCTCTTCCTGTTCATACAAAATACCAGTTCTACCCTCTACTTATACCTTACAGACTCCTTTCCATCACCACCAACCCAATACTCAACAATCTCTCATATCAACCACCAACACCACCCTCCTCCTCCTCTTTCTACCAAAAACACACAACCAAACAGTTCTTACACTCCACTCCACCACATATATTACCTCTTCCTGCTACCAAATCTAACACAAACACATAGAACCACTGTCCATCTCTTCTCACATACCACATACACTTTCTTCCAACACACATCGCTACTCATTTGCCACTCAACTTCCACTCACCAACAGTAATTTACATTTAAATCATTCACAGATATTCCCTACATCAATATCTCATCTCACCTCTCCACATAAACAAAACATAACACACACACCACCACTTCAACTCCCCCCACACACACAACTTCATACTACATTCCATCATAAAATAGAAACAAACAGCCAACACCACCCTTATGCCTATACAAATAATTCAGATCCTAAACCATCTTTACTCCCACATCTTCTGTCTTCAACAACACCTACCACAAACACCCCAACATAACAACACTCATTCACCCACCTCTCATCCATTGCACAATTTAAAGCCTTAAAACATGACCCACATCCTCCACCACCACCACCACCCCTAACCCCAACACCTTACCCCTTAGACAGACACAAACAAAACAAACAACAGATCACTCTTCACCACTTTGCATGTCCAGGTCTATTACACAACAAGGCTATTCTACCAAAACAACACAGCTCACCAAATCACTCTCAACCATCATACCCACCACCAACACATGCAGACCCAACAAAATGCCTTCTAAACCTGAGGGATGAGAATAACACTATAGAAAAACAACATGTTGGCTATATTCATATAGTTAATACCAACGGTAATAATACACATGCTACAAGTTCAAAGAGTACTACTCACTCCTCTAGCAAACAAATTCACACCACCACCAAAATACAATCTTTAGACTGCCTACTAATAAATGCTCAATCACTCACTAAAAACAAGCACCACATCTATGACCTAATCACTGACACATGACCTTACTCTTCATAACTGAATCATGGTTGGGAGAAGGCTTCAGTGTTGCTTGAAGTCATTCCTCCAGTCTATCAAACTTTCACGCAAAATTGCATAGGCAAAAGAAAAGGTGGACTAGCTATTATATTCAAGGAAACAAACATGTTGTAAAGCACTCATGGTCAGATGCAACCCTACACCAACTTCCTCCTGTAATTTCCTCCTTCTTTACAGACGACCCCCTAGCAATGCAGCATTCCCAGACACATTTTGAGACTCAGTTTCAAACCTTATGACACTACACTCCAATCTATGTATCCTTGGTGACCTAAACATATGGTTTGACGAACCCAATTTGCTGCATCCAAGAGCTATAATCACTGGCTTAGCCACGCTGAACCTACATCAGATCGTCCACAAACCCATGCACATCACTGGACACATCCTAGATGTCATTTTTGCAAATCCAGAACAAGTTACCTTTCAAATGATTACTCCAGTCACGTGGTCAGACCACCATCTGGTACCTTTCCAACACAAACACCACAAATCAACATACCTAAGGCCACCATACATGCATCTACTGATCGACCGTGGAACAAACTCAATTTTGAATACTTAGAAATGCAACTAACTTCCAACACAGATCTAGACACAATAAATTTAATTAAAAAAAGTATGAGTGGCTTCAGGAAGTGTCTGATAACCTAATAGAGTGGTTCCAAAACTTTTTCGGTTTCGCTGCCCTGACCGTTGGTTGCGGCTTCCCATCATGTTGCTCTCTTTTGGCTGGTGGGGGAATGTAAGCCAGTCTCAGGAGTACTTTTCTTTTACTCCCTTAAAATAATTGGGATGCAGTCAATGAAGGTATTATAATCATAGATGTAACAAAATAAAAATATAACAGTTGTTTAATAAAAAAACTTTAATTGGTTAAGGCAGAAACAATATGAATTATGCTTAGAAATTTGTACTGGAGGGAAATGTCTCCAGTACAAATCCTATGCTAGACAGCATACACGCTCCTCTGCACTCTGATTCATATAGTTAAAACCTCAGTTTAGGTCCACTCTCTCCCCGCAGCTTCGCTGTGCCGTCTCTTGCCTCCAGACCCTGACCTCCTCCTTGGGAGGTTCGAGGCTGCTGCCCGCTCCTGCGCCTGCTGCCCGCTCCAACTGGGACCAGACTGCCTGCAACCACCGTAACCTTTCTCAGCCGTTTTTTTCTTAATTTTTCCCTGGTGTCCCACTGTTATTGTGCCCATCTGTGTCTTGCTCTAATTCCACCACTGTTTTTATTTTCTCGTGCCTGCCTGTTCCTTTCGCCTTTCGCCGCTGCTCCCCCTGCGGCCCCTTCCCCTTGGAATTCCCCCCGGAATTCCCCTCCAGAATTCCCCCACTCCCGCCTCCCAGCCTCTCCTCCCTCCCACCTCCCCTACTTAATGGCGGCCGCTGCGCGGTTGCACCGCCGGCGCGCCAAAGGCAAGCCCGTCTGTGCCCGTCTGCGACCCGACCGCGGCCAGTGCCAGAAACTCTGGACCTCCCACTACCCATTGCTACGACACCACTACCCTCTTCGTACTCAACCCTGGAAGACTTAGAGAATACCAACAGGCCTCGCCGAACACGACCCACGGCCAGTTCTCCTGCCTCCACTGCCGCCAGACCCTCACCGCCACCCCGGCCTCCAACACCGCCGATGCCAGCAACGGGGCACCCTAAAATGCATCCTCCTCAACGTACGCTCCGTACACAAACACGCCATGGAAATGTGGAACCTACTCGACTCTCTCTCGCCCGACATCACCTTCTTCACAGAGACCTGGACCAACGCATCCTCCGCCCCCAACATCAGCACCACCATCCCAGACGAATACAAGATCCAGAGGAAAGACCGCCCCAACCACCCAGGAGGGGGCCTCGCCATCGCCCACAAGAGCACCCTCTGCTTCACCACCTCCAGCGAAACCTTCCCCCGCCGAACACCTGCACTTCCAGATCCAGACCACCCCCAAAGCCACACTCCGAGGAACCCTCATCTACAGACCCCCCGGCCCCTGAACAACCTTCGCCACCACCATCACCGACTTCATCGCACCCCACGCCATCGCCTCAGCAAACTACATACTCATTGGAGACCTGAACTTCCACCTCGACAACCCCAGCGGCCCCAAGTCCACTATCCTTCGTGACAACCTTCCCAGCATCGGACTTAAACAACTCGTCAACACACCGACCCACAGAGCAGGACACACCCTCGACCCCATCTTCGCGGCAGGAAACAGCGTCCAATTCAGCCACGCAACGCAGCCGCCATGGATCGACCACCACTGCGTACACTTCGCCATCAACAAACCCAAGGCACCCAAACCAGCCCACGCCCACCTTGAAGGAACTGGAGCAAGGTTACCGACAAGCAACTTAACTCCCACCCTCACCCGAGACAACCACACCTGGGCACCCGACACAAATGACGCAAACAACGCAGCCAGAGAACTCCACACCTGGATCTTCAACTGCGCAGAGACGAGCTCGCCCGCTACGCAACCCCGACAGACAACGCCCCAGGAAAGCCGCCTGGTTCACCACCGCTCTCCAAGAAGCCAGACGCACCTGCAGATGCCTGGAGAAGAACTGGAGAAACACCAAGACAACCGAAAACCACACCACCTACAAGGACGCCTTGACGGACTACCATAACCAGATCAGAGCAACCAAGAGGAACTTCATCCACAACAAAATCCTGGCCAACTCCACCAACTCCAAGGAACTTTTCAGTGTCATTCAGGAATTCAGCAACCCACGCAGCGAAGCCACAGACATCACACCATCCCAAGACCTCTGCGACAAGCTTGGAACCTATTTCCACCTCAAGATCAAAAACCTCTATGACAACTTCATCGACCATCCACCAGGTGCCACAGACAGCCCCCCACCCCCCAGAAACACCAGCCAGCCCACCATCTCCAACTGGACACTGATCACGGCCGAAGACACCGCCTCGACCATGAAAAGCATCCACTCGGGGGCCCCCACCGACCCCCTGCCCCCACCGACCCCTGCCCCCCACATCTACCACAGAGCTGCAGCCGCCATCGCACCCGAACTACAACGCACCATCAACACCACCTTCAAAACAGGCACCTTCCCAGACGACTGGAAGCGCGCAGAAGTCAGACCCCTGCTCAAGAAGCCCACAGCTGACCCCACCGACCTCAAGAACTATCGGCCCATCTCGCTCCTCCCCTTCGCAGCCAAAGTTGCAGAGAAAACAGTCAACAGGAAATTGACATGATTCATTGAAGAGAACGCCGCCCTCGACCGGTCCCAATCCGGATTCTGAAGCAACCACAGCACAGAGACTGCCCTACTCGCTGCCACAGATGACATCCGCACCCTCCTGGACCAAGGCCACTCCGCAGCCCTCATCCTACTCAACCTATCAGCGGCCTTCGACACCGTCTCCCACCGCACACTAGTCGCCAGACTACACGACGCAGGCATACAAGGAACAGCCCTGGACGGGATCCGATCATTCCTCACCGGAAGAAGCCAAAGGATCAGACTCCCACCCTTCCTCTCCGACCCCACAAAAATCACCTGCGGAGTCCCACAGGGTTCATCACTGAGCCCCACCCTCTTCAACATCTACGTGGCCCCCCTCGCAGCCATCGTCCGACAACACGGCCTCAACATCATATCCTACGCCGACGACACCCAGCTCATCCTCTCCCTCACCAAAGACCCCACCACTGCCAAACTCAACTTCCAGAAAGGAATGCAAGATGTCGCAGTCTGGTTGACCAATAGCTGCCTGAAGCTCAATGCTGAGAAGACAGAAGTCCTCGTTACCACCCATTCTGCATGGGACAGCACCTGGTGGCCGACTGCCCTTGGAAGCCCACCTACCCCCTCAGACCACGCCAAGAACCTCGGCATCGTACTTGACTCATTACTCACCATGAACCGACAGGTTAACGCCGTCAACCTCCAGCTGCTTCAACACCCTCCGCATCCTCCGCAACACCTTCAAGTGGATCCCCCTGAGTCAAGGAAGACAGTCACCTACGCACTCATCACCAGCAGACTGGACTATGGAAACGCACTCTACGCCGGCATCAACAAGTCCCTACTCCGCAAACTCCAAACAATACAGAACACCGCCGCCAGACTCCTCGGCATCCCCCGACACGAACACATCAGCCAACACCTACGAAGTCTCCACTGGCTCCCTGTGGAGAAAAGAGTCACTTTCAAAATCCTCATTCACGCCTACAAATGCCTACACAACAACGGACCCAAATACCTCAACGACAGAATCAACTTCCACGTACCCAAAAGAAACCTCCGATCTTCCAACCTCGCACTGGCTGAAACCCCGCACATCCACAGAGCCAAAGCAGGCGGAAGATCCTTCTCACACATTGCAGCCAAGACCTGGAATGAGCTACCGGCAGACATCAGACGTGCCCCCTCCCTGAACACCTTCAGGAAGACCCTCAAGAACTGGCTCTTCGGCTGAACAGATCTGCGGACCCCCACCCCCCCTCAGCGTCTTGAGACCCTCACGGGTGAGTAGCACGCTTACAATTCCCTGATTGATTGATTGATTGATGTTTGACTGTGCATCGCACAAAGCAATCTGTTTGTGCACCAGATCTGGGGATGACACCAACAGCATGCCAATCTTTGTGTGCTGCACTGAGGTTTCTCTTTCATGCAACAATGCAGAGCAAAATTTTAAGTTTCTTCGCTGTGAGAAGTTGGCCTTGTATATGCTGTCCACTGATTCAAGTGGGCACCCTGTACCAGTCCAAACATCCCTTATGGTGATTTAAGAGGTCAAAGATAACATTTGAAAGCTATCCAAGTGGTAGCTGTGGAGAGCAGCCTTCAGGCTTAGTCTTGAAGGAATGTAAAGCAGCTTGTTTTACCAGAATGCAACCTTATAGTATTGGTTAAATTAAATGAGAGCCACACAGTAGTTATAAAAATATGTATTTATTGATATAACACTCTTTAAGCACGACACAGTATCTTTTAAGCGAAGATACTCTCACAGCACACAATACCGTAGCACAGAAACTATCGTAAGTAGCACTAATACACAGTGGGCTCCTGGGGAAGACCAAACCATATACTAAAATAGTGGTATAAGAACACCGACTCGAGTCAAGACAGTGTCTAGAGTACATAGAATCGCTGGGACCCCAAGGAACCACCCAAAGTGAGTAAGTAGGGATCCCACAGAGGACGGGTGCAGTGTGGGAACACGACCGCGTGCTCCGTACAATTCTATGGGGAAGTCACAGTTGAAGTTTTAGTGTTTAAGGACCCTTCACAGTGGATTACGAGGAAGCCCTTTGGATCATAGGAGGTTGAAGAGTTACCCCACCCGTGGATACTGTAGTACCAGAGTTACCTATCCCAGGGAAGCCGGGTGCATAGGACTTAAGTGGTGTCGGAAACTGCCGTCGAAGAAGAGTGTCCAATGGAACCCAAAGGTGGATTCTTGATGAAGGTAATCTGAAAGCAGAGGGGACAGAGTCTGGGTCACTCAAGAGTGACCAGGGGCTTGTTAGTCGAATGCCCACAGATGTCGGGTGCTTCAGGTGTGTTGATTGAGACCTTGACTCTGCAGCCATGGGGACCAGGAGATGTCGAGGACAACCAGGAGCCGGATTTGAGCTGTCCCACAAAGGATGTCTAGTGCTGAGGGGTCGGTGTCCGGCGGGAGCACCCACAAGCCTTGGCAACTGCAAACCTTGAAGAAGGTCAAGGAAGGTTACGGTCTGGACCAGCAAGGTACAGGAGACTCCCCACAGCAAGGGGAGTCAGGGCAGGCCTGGAGCAACCAGGAGAGCCCAAGAAAAGCAGAGTTTACCCTCAAAGGGACTTACAGGCCAGAGGCACAGGAGTCGCAAGAGGACCTAGAGCGATTTCACAAAATGACAGCTTGCAGAGCACTCAGTGTAAAGAGGCCAAAGTTCTTTGTAGAAAATGGTGCCAGAGGTTGGGGAGATTCGTAGCCCAATGCACTTGTTCGGGAAATGCCAATAAGCATATGCAGTTGCAAAAGTACACAGTGCACAGGGGTTCAGGTATTACAGCCCCCATAAGGGATTCTGATCTCAAACTCAGTGAGAGGACAGCTCGGACCTTGACGGACATGCAACCCACCGCCTGTGTTGCTGGAGCCTTCGGAGTCTGCAGGAGCTCAGGATCAGCAGACTGGTCTGTTGTGTTATAGTGCCTGCGAATGCAGGGGAGTGACTCCTTCACCCCAAGGGAGATATCTTTGGTTGTCCTTGATGCTCCACAGGTCCTGCACGGAGCCTGTATGGTGCACAGGCACAGACGATGCTTCATACTGAGAGGGAGATGAAGTCGGGCCGAAACGAAGTCCAGCAAAGTCCAGAGTGTCCAGACGGTCGAAGTTCAGTGGTTTCTTGATCAGAATCTTGTCCACGTCGAATCTAGGGTCCTACAGCCAGGTAAGCTTTTTTGTACCCACGGAAGAGGGTTGGACAGATTCAGGGGACCCTCCCAGGGGAGGGTCTGGACAGTGAGGAGGTTACTCCAATGTCCTTTGCCAAGTTTCGCGCCAGAGCAGGAGCCAACAGCTCCCAGGACTGGTTTGAACTGGACTATGCACAGGGACACCAAATGTGCCCCTCATGCAGACTTTCGGTTGCTGGCAAGCGCACCCACCCAGGCCTAATACACTAAATCCTGTCTGGGAGGTGGTCACACCTCCCTGTGACAGGATGCCTATTGTTCTGCCTTCCCCTGCTCGACCTTGGCTCAGCAGCAGGAGGGCAGAAATGTGTCTCTGGTCGGCAGCAACCATTTTGGGCTGCCCGGGACTAGAAGGCTGGTACCAGGAACACCAGGGACCTCACAAAGCTCGTTTCTGAGGGGAGAAATCATACCTCCCACACTGGTTAGCGGTGTGGGGGTATGATACCACAGTGTTTGACACCAAACACGATAGGGTTACTTTCAGCCGATTTAGAGTTGGTCATCACGCGGTCGCATAATGCCATTTCTATATGTCGTAAATGGCTGCAGCACTAACAACCCAGGAGAATGGACTCCGTAGGCTGCAGGGGTGTCCTGCTCATGCAGTGGCACCCTCTCACTTAGAACCAAGCACCCTGCCTTCAGTATTGTTAAGGCCTGCTATAGGGGTGACTCATAGGTTTTATGTGTAGTGACCCCTAGATATAGCAAACCTATATCTTAAGTAAGTGGTGCATGCACCAACTTACACAGGCTGCAATGGCAGGCCTGTAGGTTCCATTTTGTATGACCTCTCATGGGTGGCATAATACATGCTTCAGCCCATGTGAGGCCTCTGGGGTACCTATGACCTGGGTACATGGATACCATATACTAGGGACTGACAAGGGTACCCCAGTATCCACTCTGGGGTGTACCTAAGTACATGACATAACAGTGTAGGGAGAAAGCAGATAGACTGGGGTCCTGATTAGCAGGTTCCCAGTCAGAATAGTCAAAAACCAGCTTAGCACCAGGTAAAAAGTGGGGGTACACATGCAGAAAGATCCTACCCTCCTACATAACCCCCCCAAACGAAAGGTGATAAGGCTAACCTTGCCCAGTTGAGACTTTATTTCCTAAGTGGCCATATAAGGAAGGTCCTGCACTAGCATGGATGCCCCCTGTCTTATGGACCACTAAGGAGTCCCTTCCCTGAAGGGTCTTGGATTCTCTCCAGAATTTGGGATGACTACCTTTAGTGTGTTTTGGTAAATAAAGAGGCTGGTGGGGTGCCTGAGTATGGAAGTGAGGCCCTAATAAGGTTGGCCTCAGCTTCCTCAGAGCACTGGTCACCCTGGAGGCCTTTCTTTCCATGACTGAGTTATATCTGGCCCTAGGGGTCAACCTCTGGCTGCCTACAGCTGGGGGTTGAGTCAATCTGGTTGGAACAATGGAGGGCCAGCGAAGGTTTGGGACAGCCTGGTCCCAGGTTTTCCTTTGCCCAACAGACTCCATCTGGGGGATGTCACTACCTAAGGGTAAGAGGGATCCCTCAGAGTGTTGAGGAATATCCACCTGGCTAGTGTGACTAGACTGGGTGTCCCTAATCTGCTGATGAGGGGGTCCTCTGGACAGTGGGCCCCCAGGGGTCCACTGACATCCCTGACCTCTGTAGCCCTAGGCTGACTGAGGCTGGGTAGAGAGGCGCAGGGTATCTGCTCCAGACTGGGCACCTCCTTGGAAGGGTCCCCTGCCCTCAGTGGTTCTGCCAGGACAGGCCTGACCACCTCTGGGGCAGTTCCTTCACAAGGGGTGGGATCAGTTCCCTGAGGAAGCTGACCCTTACCTATAGTCTGAGGGGAAAAACACTTTTCTTTATCCCCTGTGTTCTCTGGTGGAGCAGAGTGGGCCATTGTTTCAGGCTCCACTACTCTAAAATTTTCCTGGGGTTGGACTGAGGCCCTAGAGGTCCCACTAACTCTCTCAGGGAGGCCTAACATTTCTAAATGGGCCCTCAGTTCTACTTCAGCCCAGGCTGAAGTTTCTAAAACATTGCCCAAGAGGCAATCCACAGGCAAGTTTGGGACACTGCCACTCTTTTTGGACTAGTGACCCCTCCCCAGCTGAGATTGACTATAGCCATGGGATGATCTGTTCTCACGCCATCAGTGTTGGTCACCTAGTAATTGTACTCAGGTAAAAGCTGAAGTGGGTGCACTAGGGTTCCTGTCACCATGGTGACACTAGCCCCTGTGTCCCTATAGGCTACAGCTTTCTGACCATTGATCAGAGGCTCTTGCCTGTACTTACCCAAGGAATTGAGACTGACAGTAAAAAGTGGCAAATCCCATGCCACCATCACAGACTAAGGTGGCCTGTGTGGGGGACCTAGCTAAGCCAGGGTCCCCCTCAGTTCCCCATGAAAACCCAACTAAATTTTTGGGTGCACTACCACCACCTGGGGGATTACTACTTGTAGTACCAGGAGGTGTGGGAGTAGTGTTTGGAGGAATGTTCTCCTTATTGTTGACCTTAGGACAATTTACATAATTTTTCCTGTGGCCTGGCTGCTTGTAGATAAAACAATAAGGTTTCTTGTAAGAGGAGGAAGGAGTTTGGGACCCACTCTCAGAGGAGGACTTTATGGGCCCTTCAGAGGACTTGTCTTTAGATTTATGCCCACCCTTCTCTCGGGCTTTGGAAGAATCTTTCTTCTAATCACCACTTCCCTGGTTCTTTTGTTTCACACTGGTTCTGACCCACTTATTTGCCTTCTTTCCCAATTCTTGGGGAGAAGTCAGATCTGAGTCCACCAGGCACTGGGGCAAAAGCTGGTTTTGACAATTATTGAGGAACTGCTCCCTCATAATCAAATTGTACAATGCTAAATAGTCATGCACTTTGCTGCCATGTATCCAACCTTCCAGTGCCTTTGTAGCACAATCTACAAAGTCTACCCAGTCTTGAGTCTGTGCCTTCTGGGTGCCTCTGAACTTAATCCTATACTGTTCAGTGGTTAAGCCAAACCCATCAATGAGAGCACTCCTCAAGATTGAATAGTTGTCAGCACCCTCTTCTCTAACAGTGAGGAGCTTATCTCTACCTTTGTCAGCAAAGGAGAGCCACACGATAGCTGCCCACTGCTCTTGAGGGACCCTCTGAACTTTACAGGCCCTCTCCAAAGCAGCTATCCATTTATGGATGTCATCCCCAACATGGTAGGGAGGGACAATCCTGCTCAGGTTCCTATTGTCAAATGAATGTTCCTTAACTCTAGGGACACTGTTGCTGCCACCATGGGACTCTAGTACCAACTTTTTTCTATCTCTCTGGACTTCTAGGGACTCTTTATCAAGGGCAAATTGCTCTTGCCTGAGCCTAAGCCTAGCTTTCTCAAGATCAAGAAATCGGTATTCCCTATCAAAAGAGTGGCCCCTCTTGCTAGATACAGAGGTCCCTATAGACAGTCCTGAGTAATTAGATTCTGCAGAGGGAGATCTAGATCTCCTTGGTAAACTCTGCACTCTACCAGGAGGGGTGAAGAGGGGGGCCATCATGGCCTTCTCCACTACCTTCTGGAAGATCTGAGTTATCCAGGTGGGACCCATCTTGGTCCCTCTTGTCAGGGTTAGATTCCAGGTCATAAAATGTGTCACCTCCCGACCTGTCTTCATTCCCTGTCCCATCCACTCTGTCCTGTTAATCTGACCCAGGAATCTTCCTTAGGTCATCTAACAGTAACATCTCTATTAGACGTTGATTGTTGGCACTTCTCCCTGTCTTCAGCTTTCTAGAGGCACACAGGGCTTTCAATTCATGGAATGAAAGCTCACTGTATCTAGATGGCAGAGAGCCACTGGCATCTCCTTTAGTAGACATACTAAGAGTTGTGAGGTGTTGCACCTACCTAACCTAGTGGGAACTAAACTCTCTGAGGTTGGAGAAAGGGTGTGCTAGACCCTTGACTTACCCAACCCTAAGTTCAGTAGAACTTACTTATTCTAAGCTAGTATTATATGTACCTAGTACTTAGTGGTGTTCAGTTAATCAATACAAAGATTTATCTGGTAAAAACAATGCAGGCTTGAATCCCAACCGCTGTACACCAATGTGAGAAGTTGGCCTGGCATATGCTGTCCACTAATTAAAGTGGGCACCCAGTACCAGTCCAAACAACCCTTATGGTGATTTAAGAGGTCAAAGATAACCTTTGAAAGCTATCCAAGTGGTAGCTGCGGAGAGCAGCCTTCAGGCTTAGTCCTGAAGGAATGTTAATCAGCTTGTTTTACCAGAATGCAAGCTTATAGTATTGGTTAAATGAAAGGAGAACCACACAGTAGTTATAAAAATATGTGTTTATTGATATAACACTCTTTACGCACAACACAGTATCTTTTAAGCGAAGATACTCTCACAGCACACAATACTGTAGCACAGAAACTATCATAAGTAGCACTAATACACAGTGGGCTCCCGGGGAAGACCAAACCATATACTAAAATAGTGGTATAAGAACCACGACTCAAGTCAAGACAGTGTCTAGAGTACGTAGAATCGCTGGGACCCTAACAAACCACCCAAGGTGAGTAAGTAGGGGCCCCACGGAGGACGGGTGCAGTGTGGGAACACGTCCGCGTGCTCCGTACAATTCTATGGGGAAGTCGCAGTTGAAGTTTTAGTGTTTAAGGACCCTTCACAGTGGATTACGAGGAAGCCCTTTGTATCATAGGAGGTTGAAGAGCCACCCCACCAGTGGATACCGTAGTACCAGAGTTACCTATCCTAGGGAAGCAGGGTGCATAGGGCTGAAGTGGTGTCGGAAACCGCCGTCGATTTCAATGGAGGACTTCAAGGAAATGCCACTGCTTGAAAGAAGAAGAGTGTCCGATGGAACCCAAAGGTGAATTCTTGATGAAGAGAACCTGAAAGCAGAGGGGACAGAGTCTGGGTCACTCAGGAGTGACCAGGGGCTCGGTAGTTGAATGCCCACCGATGTTGGGTGCTTCAGGTGTGTTGATGGAGACCTTGACTCTGCAGCCACAGGAACCAGGAGACATCGAGGACAACCAGGAGCCGGATACAAGCTGTCCCACACAGGATGTTGAGTGCTGAGGGGTCGGTGTCCGGCTGGAGCACCAACAAGCCTTGGCAACGGCAATCCACGAAGAAGGTCAAGGAAGGTTACAGTCTGGACCAGCAAGGTCCAGGAGACTCACCACAGCAAGGGGAGTCAGGGAAGGCCTGGAGCAACCAGGGAAGCCCAAGAAAAGCAGAGTTGACCCTCAAGGGGACTCACAGGCCAGAGGTACAGGTGTCGCAAGAGGACCTCAAGCGATTTCACAAAATGACAGCTTGCAGAGCACTCAGTGTGAAGAGGCCAAACTTCTTTGTAGGAAATGGTGCCAGAGGGTGGGGCTATTTGTAGCTCAATGCACTTGTTCAGGAAACACCAACAAGCATATGCACTTGCAAAAGTACACAGTGCACAGGGGTCAGGTATTACAGCCCCCACAAGGGATTCTGACCTCAAACTCGGTGAGAGGACAGCTCAGACCTCGAGGGATGTGGAACCCACCTCCTGTGTTGCTGGAGCCTTTGGAGTCCACAGGAGCTCAGGATCAGCAGACCAGTCAGTTGTGTTATGGTGCCTGCGAATGCAGGGGAGTGACTCCTTCACCTCAAGGGAGATATCTTAGGTTGTCCTTGATGCGCCACAGGTCCTGCACAGAGCCTGTATGGCGCACAGGCACAGACAATGCGTCAGACTGAGAGGGAGACGAAGTCGTGCCCAAACAAAGTCCAGCGAAGTCCAGAGTGTCCAGACGGTCGAAGTTCAGTGGTTTCTTGATCAGAATCTTGTCCACATCAAATCTAGGGTCCTACAGCCAGGTAATCCCTTTTGTACCCACGGGAGAGGGTTGGACAGATTCAGGGGACCCTCCCAGGGGAGGGTCTGGACAGTGGGGAGGTTACTCCCATGTTCTTTGTCCAGTTTCGCGCCAGAGCAGGAGCCAACAGCTCCCAGGACTGGTTTGAACTGGACTATGCACAGGGACACCAAATGTGCCCCATATGCAGACTTTCGGTCACTGGCAAGCGCACCCACCCAGGCCTAATACACTAAATCCTGTCTGGGAGGTGGTCACACCTCCCTGAGACAGGATGCCTATTGTTCTGCCTTCCCCTGCTCGACCTTGGCTCAGCAGCAGGAGGGCAGAAATGTGTCTCTGGTCGGCAACAACCATTTTAGGCTGCCCGGGACTAGAAGGCTGGTACCGGGAACACCAGGGACCTCACAAATCTCGTTTCTGAGGGGTGGAATCATACCTCCCACACCGGTTACCGGTGTGGGGGTATGATTCTACAATGTTTGACACCAAAAACGATAGGGTTACTTTCAGCCGTTTTAGAGTTGGTCATCACGCGGTCGCATAATGCCACTCTATGTCGTAAATGGCTGCAGCACTAACAACCCGGGAGAATGGACTCCGTAGGCTGCAGGGGTGTCCTGCTCATGCAGTTGCACCCTCTCACTTAGAACCAAGCACCCTGACTTCAGGATTGTTAAGGCCTGCTATAGGGGTGACTCATAGGTTTTAAGTGTAGTGACCCTTAGATATAGCAAACATATATCTTAAGTAAGTGGTGCATGCACCAACTTACACAGGCTACAATGGCAGGCCTGTAGGTTCCATTTTGCATGGCCTCTCATGGGTGGCATAATAGATGCTTCAGCCCATGGGAGGCTCCTGGGGTACCTATGCCCTGGGTACATGGGTACCATATACTAGGGACTGACAAGGGTACCCCAGTATCCAATCTGGAGTGTACCTAAGTAATTGACATAACAGTTTAGGGAGAAAGCAGATAGACTGGGGTCCTGATTAGCAGGATCCCAGTCAGACTAGTCAAAAACCAGCTTAGCACCAGGCAAAAAGTAGGGGTACACATTCACAAAGCAGCCTCTTTGTGCACCAGATCTGGGTATGACACCAGCAGCATGCCAATATTTGCGTATATGGTGCTGCACTGAGTTTTCTCTTTCATGCAACAATGCAGAGCAATTTTTTAAGTTTCTTCGCATTGTATGAAATCTTAGTAAATTTGAGCCTATATGTCGATGTCCCTTTGAGTACTATGAACAGCGTGTTATAGTCTTTTTTCAGTATGACTTAACCTTCATGTCACGTTCCCTTTTTTCATTCTCATATCTTTATTGTGTTTAGGAGCTTAGCTTTAAAAATATGATCTATCTAGGTTCGCTAGCGTTGGTGTGTTGCAATAATATTAATTACCAATGAAATAATGCTAACTTGTCTTTTTTCTGACAGCTGATTATTTTAATTGCTATAAGTTTCCTTTTGTCAGTATCTTACTTTATTTGTCTTTTGCTTGGTCACCAAGATAACAGTTTTTAAAATAAAAGCAACGTTAGGAATGGCACTTATGTTAGTGATAAAATACTTCAAGTAGTAATTTACTGCTCTTTAAAGAAGTGTGCATTTCTGTTTTAATTGAGGGTCAAATACTGCTGGCTTAATTACTTCTCTGACAAGTTAGCACTGCATTAAGTTTATGGTAATCACTATTGCTGGTGGCAGCACATTCTACTCAACTATTCAATCAAACATAAAATACAGTCAGAAAGTAGCGGTAAAAATGAATAAAATAATATAAGTTGAAAAGCACCTTCAGGTATGAGCATTTGCCATGTAGGTCACAGATGTCTGCAGGAGCTGCAGAAGAGAAGGCAAATATGGCCTGGCAGGGCAGGCTACATGCTGCCAGGAGTCAGTGGCAAAGCGGCATCCCCATGGTTAGAGTATAAAGCTTTTGGTCTCAGTCAGGTGTACCAACGGGAAACAGCGTTTACAACGCTGCTGTTACCACGCAGGTAGGTAACAACGCGGTCGTTACAATAACCGCGTTGTTACCACGCGTGGCTTTACATCGCAAGCCGTTTCTACGACTTGCGCTAGGTGGCGTGCAACACCAGGGAATGTATTGGATTTTAAGTCCAACACATTCCCTGCTGTTGCGCTAACTGGAGTAGGAATAGTAAATTATACTATTCCGAAGTCCAGCGCGCCATCTAGCGCAAGTCGTAGAAACGACTTGCGATGTAAAGCCACGCGTGGTAACAACGCGGTCCTTGTAGCGACCGCGTTGTAACCTACCGCGTGGTATTTGCTCGCGTAGTAACGTCATACATTCGTACCAACACCTACCTGCTGTCTTGAACAGAATACCTCAGCAGAGGGTAGGGGCTACTCCGGCACTCCAACTTTCACCATTGCTTTGGCAAGGAATGTAACAAATTAAACCAATTAAACCACTTGCTACATTCTCCCCATATTCATTTTCTACTTTCGCATTGAAAAGTGCTTAGGTGCCTAATTTTGTACCTGAACAACTAGTACGCATTCATTATGCAGTCCTTTGTGAATAGAACTAGAGTGTGCTATCATTTCTTCCACTAGATGGCATTTCAGAATCACATTTCAAGGACCGTACTGTATTTCAATTTCTTGCTAGAAATTCCACAATCCTCGGCTAGACAAGCAAAGTGAGGTACCATTTTTCTCAGAAGACTTTGGGAAATGCGGGGTGAGTGGAATTTTGTGGATCCACACAGATTCCAGAACTTTCCACCACAGAAATGTGAGGAAAATGTGTTTTTTTAAACACATTTTGATGTTTGCAAGGGATTCAGGGTAACAGAACCTGGTGAGAGCCAGTCAAGTCACCCCATCCTGGATTCCCCTGGGTGTCTAGTTTTCAAAAATGTACAGGTTTGCTAGGTTTCCCTATGTGCCGGCTGCGCTAGGGCCCAAAATCCACAGGTAGGCATATTGCTGAAAACAAATCCGTGCCTAGTCGGCTTTCTGCCTCCCTGGGGGGATATCGGGGGTGGGGTTGCCCCGATATGCCCCCAAGGGGGGCAGAAACACTGTGGCTAATTTTTTGGGGGGTAGGGGAATTGGTATGTCCATTCTGGGCAGCCCCCACCCCCACACATAAAAAAGCCAGCGTAATCGTTGGCGTCTAGTGGGCTTTTTGCCACCCGGGGGGGGGGGGCAGATTGGGGGCTACTGCCCCATCTTCCCCCCAGGGGGGGCAGAAAGGCTGTACTTGTTGCGGGTGGGGGGTGGGGCATTGGCATGCCCATTTTGGGCAGCCCCCACCCTAATTAAAATTTGCCCAAAAAAATCCCTGGCGTCTAGTGGGCTTTTTGCCCCCCGGGGGGGGCAGATTGGGGGCTACTGCCCCATCTGCACCCCAGGGGGCAGGAAGGCTGTAATTTTGCGGGGAGGGGGTGGGGGCATGGGCATGCCCGTTTTGGGCAGCCCACACCCTAATTCAAATTTGCCCCAAAAATCCCTGGCATCTAGTGGGCTTTTTGCCCCCTTGGGGGGGCAGATTGGGGGCTACTGCCCCATCTGCCCCCCAGGGGGGGCAGGAAGGCTGTAATTTTTGCGGGGAGGGGGTGGGGGCATGGGCATGCCCGTTTTGGGCAGCCCACACCCTAATTCAAATTTGCCCCAAAAAAATCCCTGGCATCTAGTGGGCTTTTTGCCCCCTTGGGGGGGGCAGATTGGGGGCTACTGCCCCATCTGCCCCCCAGGGGGGGCAGGAAGGCTGTAATTTTTGCAGGGAGGGGGTGGGGGCATGGGCATGCCCGTTTTGGGCAGCCCCCACCCTAATTCAAATTTGCCCCAAAAAAATCCCTGGCGTCTAGTGGGCTTTTTGCCCCCCCCGGCAGGGCAGATTGGGGGCTAATGCCCACATCTGCCCCCTGGGGGGGCAGAAAGTCCACTAGACGCCAGGGACATTTTTGGGCAAATTTTAATTAGGGTGGGGGCTGCCCAAAACGGGCATGCCAATGCCCCCACCCTAATTAAAATTTGCCCAAAAAAATCCCTGGCGTCTAGTGGGCTTTTTGCCCCCTCGGGGGGTCAGATTGGGGGCTACTGCCCCATCTCCCCCCAGGGGGGCAGGAAGGCTGTTATTTTTGTGGGGGAGGGGGTGGGAGCATGGGCATGCCTGTTTTGGGAGCCCCCACCCTAATTCAAATTTGCCCCAAAAAAATCCCTGGCGTCTAGTGGGCTTTTTGCCCCCCCTGGCGGGGCAGATTGGGGGCTAATGCCCCCATCTGCCCTCCAGGGGGGGCAGAAAGTCCACTAGACGACAGGGAGTTTTTTGGGCAAATTTTAATTAGGGTGGGGGCTGCCCAAAACGGGCATGCCAATGCCCCCACCCAAATTAAAATTTGCCCCAAAAAATCCCTGGCGTCTAGTGGGCTTTTTGCCCCCCTTGGGGGTCAGATTGGGGGCTACTGCCCCATCTCCCCCCAGGGGGGCAGGAAGGCTGTTATTTTTGTGGAGGAGGGGGTGGGGGCATGGGCATGCCCTTTTTGGGAGCCCCCACCCTAATTCAAATTTGCCCCAAAAGAATCCCTGCCGTCTAGTGGGCTTTTTGCCCCCCCGGTGGGACAGATTGGGGGCTAATGCCCCTATCTGCCCCCCAGGGAGGGCAAAAAGCCCACTAGATGCCAGGGAGTTTTTTGGGCAAATTTTAATTAGGGTGGGGGCTGCCCAAAACGGGCATGCCAATTAACCCTGGGCAAAGCACTACGCTACGCTCGCGTAGTTTGCGAAGTTTGCGCTACTTCACACTACGCGAATTGCACGTAGCACAGTGCAAATACGCGTAGCGTAGTGCAGCGGTCATTTTTTGCTTGCTCGCGGTCCTCAACGTCAAGTTGGCGACCGCGAGCAAGCAAAATGACATCCCGGCGAGACTTTTTCCTTGTTCGCGATCAGCAACATCAAGTTGCCGATCGCGAGCGTGGAAAATAAACCTCCCGGCGAGATTCTCAACGCGGGGAGGTCAGGTTTCTCATTGCGAGTGGTCGCGTATGCTCGCGACCGCTCGCGATGAGAAACTACCAGTCCGCGTTGAGAAAGCTGCCGCTCAAGTAAAAATCTACTCGAGCGGCAGTAAAAGACAGCTCGCACTGTGCAAGATGCCGTTTTCAATGATTGCACAGTGCGGACAAGCATCCGGCACTGTGCAATCATCGCGAACAGCGCACTACGCAGTTCGCGTAGTGCTACGCGTAGCTCACGTAGTGCGAAGTGCACTTCGCGTAGCTTCGCGTAGCGCTACTTCGCGAACTACGCCCAGGCTTAATGCCAATGCCCCCACCCTAATTAAAATTTGCCCCCAAAAAATACCTGGCGTCTAGTGGGCTTTTTGCCCCCCCAGGGGGGGGCAATTCGGGGGCTACTGCCCCATCTGCCCCCGAGGGGGGGCAGGAAGGCTGTTTTTTTTGCGGGGAGGGGGTGGGGGCATGGGCATGCCCGTTTTGGAAGCCCCCACCCTAATTCAAATTTGCCCCAAAAAAATCAATGGCATCTAGTGGGCTTTTTTCCCCCCCCCGGCGGAGCATATTGGGGGCTAATGCCCCCATCTGCCCCCCAGGGGGGGCAGAAAGTCTACTAGACGCCAGGGAGTTTTTTGGGCAAATTTTAATTAGGGTGGGGGCTGCCCAAAATGGGCATGCCAATGCCCCCACCCTAATTAAAATTTGCCCATAAAATCCCTGGTGTCTACTGGGCTCTTTTGCCCCCCCCGGGGGGGCAGATTTGGGGCTAATGCCCCCAGCTGCCCCCCAGGGGGGGCAGAAAGGCTGTCATTTTTGCGGGGGGTGGATGGGGGCATGGGCATGCCCATATTGGGCAGCCCCCACCACAAATTATAATAAAAAAAAAATGCCTGGCGTATAGTGGGCTTTTTGCCCCCCCGGGGGGCATATTGGGGGCTACTGCCCCCAACTGCCCCCCAGGGGGGGCAGAAAGGCTGTAAATTTTGCGGGGTGGGGGCTTGGACATGCCCTTTATGGGCAGCCCCCACCCTAATAAATTATGCTGCAAAAAAAAATATCCCTGGTGTCTAGTGGGCTTTTTGCCCCCCCGGGGGGGGCAGGTTGGGGGCTACTGCCCCCATCTGCCCCCCAGGGGGGCCAAAAAGACTAAATCACACCAAAAAGAATTGGGGGGAGCAAAAGCCCTTGCCCAAGGGGCCGCTCCCCCCTCCCTGGTGTCTAGTGGGTGGATCCCTGCTTGGGGATCGCCCTCCTGGGGCAATTCCCAAGCAGGGATCCACTGGGGAGGGGTACCATTGGACAGGGAAGATTCTCCCCTTTCCAATTATACCTCTCCCGTCTTTCTACGTGCCCGGGGGGCTGAGATAGCCCCCTGAGCACATAGGGCCTAAAGGCTCATTTCAGTTTCGGTTTCTGTGCAATGAGGACAGCGCGACGTGCGCGCTGATCCTCATGGCACAGAAACCAGGGAGGGGGCCTCGGGAGCTGGGGAAGCTCTTCCCCAGCTCCCAAGGTCACAGGGGTGAAATAGAAATCCCTCTGCTGTCTGCAGCAGAGGGATTTCGTGCCCCTGGCCTCATGACGGAATGGTTCCGCCATGAGCACAGGGGCACCGATGCTCATGACGGAACCATTCTGTCATGAGCATCGAAGGTGTTAATGGAGGACATCACCAAAGTTCTGAAAAAAATATGCAGTTGCAGAATTACATCATTGGTATCCGGTAATAATGCAGCTACGGCGCCCCTGGCCAGTTTTGATGGTGCACCAGGGTGCTACGGCACACACATTGGGAACCACTGACATAATACCACTAAGAACAACCAAATAGGACAAAAGAAAAGAAGCACCTTGGAGGAATGCAGAACTTAAAAAGATAAAACAAAATAGTTGATTATCTAAACACGGATAAGTGTTCACTATCTACTTTTAGGGGGCATGGTTGGCATTCTAACCATTGACTATATCTTTATAACTAGGAATTTCGTGGAGTCCTTTTTTAAAGGGGATGTTGAAAAGATGGAATGGGGGGATAATAATGCCCTTTCCATCTCTGGGGGTCTTCCCGAAAAGAGGGTTAAACCAACCAGTGCTATTTTGCCAACTCAGCACTCCAGAAATGGACTTAGATTAATCTGGCGCCTTACTTAAAGATCCAGTACTCACCCTGGGCACCATTTTAAGTCAGTTAGGGAAACTGTTTCTGAACTGTTTATCAGCAGCATGTGGAAGTGATATGTTAGGCCATTTTTAGGTCTCGCCCTGAAAGCCAGCGCTTCAGCGCTGGCTCTGGGCGAGACATTTTGTATGGGCTTGCAGAAATGCGACCACAACTTTTGGCTGGCCTAGAGCATGCGAGTACGCGCACAGTAACGTGCATTACTCGCATGCTCCAGGCGCCATATGTCTTTCCTCTCACTTGCTCCTCCCCCTCCCCCACCACAGAGCGCTTCTCGGGGCCGCGCGGCCGTGTCACTTTCACGGCTACGCGTCACTTGCTCTCCCGCTCCGCCCCCCTCACCCACCACAGAGCGCGTCTCGCACGGGCACGCAGCCAATGCATGTTAATTATGCACTCTGGCGCATAACACATGCCCTGACTATTTGCAATATGTGAGCGTGTGCAAGTGTAAATAAACTAGTATAATTCATGTTATTTTTCTTCTTTGTGTGGGTGTTTTTTTCTCATTTCCGTAGAACAGTAACTCACTTTGTTGTAAACACTTCATAAATAGTATTTTCACAGCTCCCATCCCAATGCTCTGTTCTGGAACAAATTTCAGCAGAGTTTAGTAAACCGAAGCAGCCAGAGGAAGGGAACGGCTCATGAAACAGAAACACCTTTTACTATCCATCAGAGATAAACAGATCATTAGCATCGTGCCAGCCAAAAGAAAACAAAAAAACAGAACAGGCAAAAACAACGATGAGGGATGCATTTAATAAGCTGCCCGCTGTAACCCAACATGGCGGCTTCTGTTGTTGGCCTCGCTTAGGCTAATTGAGTTGCAGTAATGAATTCCAGTGCTGGAGAGGCTGCGGAACAGATGGCCCCCGGCGCCTTCTGGGATTCCAAAGACCTCCTAACCCCCTCGGCGCCTTTTAATGGCCGGTAGTAAGCGATTTCACCCGTGTAGTGATGAAAGGCATGTACTTCCTATAGTACACGAACAAGGGATCGGACTGACTGTGCAACTGACGTTAGCGTCACAATCGTATTTAGGCTTCAGGAAAACATCGTACACCGCAGACGTCAATTAGAAGAAGCTGATGTAGCGTAGCTATCTTTGACTTCTAAGGGCACGTGAGCACCGATTATATGATACCGGGAACAGAGCTTTTCTTTATTTTCTGTACATTCCTCTTTTAATGGGGTCATTCTATGTATGTATGAAAGAGGTGACCCAACAAAACTAGCATTTGCAATGCAATAGGTCTCGCATTTGCGAGAGTTTCAGCTATTAGCATTGTAAATCACAATGCCTTTTATTTATGTTTTAAAAAACAAAACGTAAATAAAAGGCATTGCCATTTACAATGCCAATAGCTCAAACTTGTATAAATGCGAGACCTATTGCATTGCAAATGCTTGTTATACATTTGTCCAGACCATCAAAAATGTTCTTTTAAAATCAGTACGGAAAGATGACGGGGATCCCCGTTGGTTAGAGAAACATTGCTAAGGAGCCAATCGGCGCTTAAGGTTAGCCTTATCTGCTTCCCTGAGAGTACTATCGGAAGTACAGCTTGCCCGCCACATATACAGACAAGCCCTTAAAGACAGGAAGGAGGCCCTGCATAAGCAATATTGGGACATTTTGGAGTCAGTTGCAGTTAGTTGCAGAAGTAAACTCTTTTGAGATTCTGTTAACAGAATTTGATTAAGATCAGCCCCTGGTAATTCCTTGCTGTAAAGCAACATCTTGGGCTCTGACTGGGTGGACCATTTCTCAGCTATTCACCACCTAGATGAAGTAGAGAAGGCAACAGACTTCTTATGTTGCAGACTAAGCAATGCCCCCCAAGTTATTACATCTTTGTTAGAAGTCGAATCTGTGATTAAGGAGAGAGTTGGCTGTAAGGCACCAGGCCGAGACCGGAACCCTATTGACTTAATAAAGAGCAATATTGACCTCTGGGGCCTCCTGATTTCTTATGTTTTTAATAGCTCTCTAAACACGTATATCCCTGAATCATGGAAACTGGCCACAACCATACCCATCGTTTAAAAGGGTGACAGCATGACCCCAAAGTGCTATAGACACATCTCCTTACTAGACAGCACCGTTAAAATTATTGGTAGAGTCATTTACAATCGTTTGGCTGATTGGGTCCAGGAGCAGCACATTCTGTCTATACTTCAATTTGGGTTTTGACCAGGGTTGGGAACGATCGAACAGTGCCTGAACTTATGTTTAATATCTATTAAATACACCTTAGCCAAACGCTGTCCTCTTTATTTGGCCTCTGTGGACCTCTCAACAGCGTTTGACTCTGTCAATCAAACTAAATTGGGGTTAAAACTTCTGACATAGGGGTAGAAGTGTCTTTGGTGAATTTTCTGTTTAATTTTCACTTGGTCCTAGTTGCCCAAGTACGCCTTAACCAAAATGTCCTCGGTTTTCAGCCTCAAGCGCGGAGTGCGCCAGTCCTGCATTTTGGCTCCTATGTTGTACGTCCTATACATTATTGACCTTGCCCTTGCCTGACTTCTGTTCAGGGAGATACCCCTAGAGTGGCAGACACTCAGGTGCCCGCACTTTTATATGCGGAAGATGCGGTCCTGTTGGCTCGCACCCCTAAGGCCTTGTGTGTGTTGGTGGACCACTTTGCCTGGTTCATGGACAGTTTAGATCTAGTTACCAATTATGGTAAATCCCACTTTATGGCCTGCTGGAAGGGAATAATCAAAACCCGTACGTTACCTATAAAGGGGCAGTTCCGATCTAGTGTGAAGGATTTTACTTACCTGGGTGTTACTTTTAGCTCATCAAGCACTTGGCAGCCACAATTGGCCAGTTCTAGTCTCAAACTTAGTAGGTCAGCAGGAGTCATTTTTAATCTCTTCAGGACAAAGGGTAAGGGGACAATTCTACCTCTATTAAAAATCTATAATGCTCAGTGTGTCCCTGCGGCTACATATGGGGCAGGGATTTGGGGTTTGTGTAAGAGCTCTTTCCTTCAGCATAAGGAAGATCGTATATGTAGTAGGAGGTTTTTACAGCTCCCCTCTCAGCCTCTAGTTTTATCCTACACACAGAGATTAAGCAACATTTTATCAAGGATAGTGTCCGAATGGCACCTCTACTTCTTTGGGTCAGTATATGGACAAATCCCCAAGCCACATTGTGTGGAGAGATCATTTCAGATTGTCTCCATCTGGATGATTGGGGCTCTATACAATGGTTGAAACACATTGACACAACCTTTCAAGTGCTCGGGTTGTCTCTGTTGTTCTTGTCTCCGATTAGGTTGCAGAAAGGAGACAAATCTAGGATAAAAAGTCTCTTTTTGGAACGTTGCTGAGGTAAGAATGCAGAAGGAGCTGGCCAAGAGCTCTGTCTCTACTTTCTATCGTATCCTTGCTAGCTCAGAGTCCGTTCTTTATCGTTCTCTTGAACTAACGCAATGGGAAAGGTCCCTACTCTTCTGTTTTAGATCAGGCTATATATGGCGGCTTATGAGTTTTAGAATGCCAACTGACGCCTTGGGAGGTCTCTCCAGGGCTTGTTCCTGTGATGGGGTTTTCTCACAATCACTAATGCATTACATCCTTTTTTGTACTTATTTTAGTTATGACTCTTTTTGAAACCGTTTTTAAAATCCTAGGGTTACTGAAGCTGTGAACAGGCCTTGCACAAATTGAAATCATTAGATACTTCAATTATCTGTGTCAGGGTGAGTTCTTTCCCTTAAAGCAGTTGTTTAAGCTAGGAAAACTATGGACGAATAGCACTGCATGTTGTAAAATGTTTTATTCTGACTTTAGATATTTACTGTACTTGATTAGTTCCTATTTTATAGATGCACCATGCACTTTATATGCCGATATGCAAATTGTTTTAAAGGACTTATGGGCTTTTATTTTGTTGAGCATTAGCTATTATGGTTTATGGTTATTGGATCATTTATCTTATAAATTATGTTGAGGTTGGTGGACCTATTTGTTTTATAACCATTTAATTGCTCTGTATTGTTTCTATCTTGTATGGCCATGTACAGCCGAATGAAGAATAAAGAATGATAAAGCAACACATTTCAAAGCTTCAACACTCCTGGCTCATAATAAATAGTAATCAAAACAAATCTCACCTATACAAACTTAACAGAATATTCAAGTCAACAATCAAAAAATCTAAATAAGGTACTATTCAGAATGTTAAATGTGCAAATAAAGAATTTTATTCAAACTTCTCACAGAATTTCGTAAACCTAAATGCACAAAGGAACTCATCCCATGGCTCAATAATTTACTAACAAACTGGCAAACCATTACACAACCAAAACAGACAGGTTGGACTCCTATTTACAACAAAGGAAAACCACCTGCACCAACGCATTTCCAACAATCCCCTCCAAGAGTAGGCCATCCCAGCCTCTGCATTCCTAAAAACAAATATCACAAAGTGAATGTATGGATCTGGTCCAAGCAAACAAGCAAACTGGCAGGCCTTCTAACCCTTGTCCACCATAAACCTTCAATAACATTCTTTTAACTACTTCTGCTGCCACACCAATAAAAAAATCATCAATAATTCATTAACTACAGAAATCTTTCCAGAAGACTTAAAAAAGGCATGCATGCGCCCATTATGAAAGAGATCAAACCTGAACCCACATGACCCAGACACCTACAGACCGATTCCAAATGGACCTTTCCTGGGCAAACTAATAGAAAAAGCAGCATTCGCCCAGATGTCAGAATTAATTGAAGAAAACTCCATGCTTCCCGACTTCTGAACAGGATGTCGTCCAAGAAGAGGCACTGAACCTGCCCTCTTCGCCATCTGGGATGACCTTAAAAATACAGTAGATCGGAATGGGGTCGCTGACCTACTTCTCTTGGATCTTTCAGCTACCTTGGACACAGTTGACCATGACACTCTAATCCAAAGACTTTATGAAGGGGGCATAGAGGGCACTGCTCTTGATTGGATCACATGCTACATTAAAAACAGGACAAATGCCATCCATACTCCCTCTTTCTCATCCAAATTGTACTTCACAAAAGCAGGGGTCCCGCAAGGTTCTATCATCTCACCTACGCTTTTCAACATCTACATGAAGTCATTACCAGCGCTGATCAAATCAATGAATTTCAGCTGACATGCTATAACTATGCAGATGAGAGACAAATATTCCTTAAACTAGAAAGTCCCAAAGACATTGGAAACTCAAAAAGCTTCAGTTGCCTCAGAGCTGTTGATCAGTGGATGACATGTATCCACCTCAAATTGAATGCTTCCAAAACTGAAATACTCACATGTGGTGACTGGAAAAATGATGACCCACTCTACACCTGACCATCTGGGGCAACTTCCTAAAGTATCTAAGGAACTAAGAAACCTTGGAATTACCATGGACTCCGAATTATCAATGAATGCCGAAGTGAACAAGTTATCAAGATCAAGCTTCATTACCATGAAAACTCTGCAATGTATCTTCCCACATCTAGGATTCCCACACAAGGTCCAGGCTACTATCTCTCATGTGCTATCTAAACTTGATTACGCCAATGGCCTCTACCACAGATCATCCTTATCAACTAAGAAAAAACTACAATGAATTCAGAACTCTGCTGCCAGACTACTATTACATGTAAAGCCACAAGCCTACGTCTACCCTGCTTTGAGGGCCATACATTTGTTACTGGTTGGCAGAAGATCCACAATCTAGCTGCTTTGTATCACCAACAAAGAAATACATGGAACAGGACGTCTTTTTTACAGGGAAGAAAAAAATTGCCAAATACATACAACAAAGGAACCTCTGCTCAAGATTGACACCTCTCCTCAAAACCCCAGCATGCAAGAAAAAAAGATGGGTGGCACATCTTTCTCTGTTCAAGCTGCCACATTATGGAATTGATTACCCCCCAAACATAAGAGCCACAGATAACTATCTTATCTTTAGAAGAATACTCAAGAGCTGACTCTTTCCTACATGACCATCTCACTCAAACACAAATGTACAGCATATGCATGTACATGTTTATCTGCTTAGTTTGATTATATGTATGTATTTAGATATGAGCATTTCTTTGTACAAAAGTGTATGCTACCTATGGTTAAAAAATATATAAATATATACATATAGATATTCTGTTAGGCTATGGAACAAATGAATATATTACTTATGGTTAAAAATGTATATATAAATATATATTTATACATTATTTTATGCTTAACATGTATGTAGGTCTCTGCATAGTTTTTTGTAAGTTATTTTATTAGATGCTTATGGGATTGCAGAGAATACATTTCTCAGAGGGCTCTTGGGTTTGGGACAATCGAATCCCACCGAAATTCTTCATGAGTAGTTGGGTCTGCCGTATATCATAGATTACATTTGGTTGCTTTGGTGTAATGTCTGGTTAAAGGATGTGTTAAGTTTGAACAGATTCATTATATTAGCTGACAGCATGCAGGTTACTGGCAGGGCACTTCCGGTCGAGGAGGGAGCGGAGTAGTCTTTCCGCTCGCCCTCCTACTTCAGACCGATGTGCCAGCGTGTGCGCCGCTGGCGCGCCGAAGGCGTGCCTAATTCAAGCCCGTCTGCGCCCGTCCGCGCCCAGCCGGGACCTGGGGCCAGAACCCCTGGTCCTCCCAAGGAAGCCTCTAAGGGCCCTCTATCTTACTCAAGGAACTCACACCTGGAGTTAACCAGATATGCTCCCTGCAAGCAAACTTCGTGCATAGTAGCGTCCCCAGAACAAACGACGGGGCCCTTCTCCTGCGCTTCCTGCAAATGGTGTAGTCTAGCATGGGCCGAGAGGTCGCACATAGAAGTAGATGACCGGGTGAAAATTAACTGCATCTACTTCAATGCTAGGTCAGTTCCTAAACACTCTTTCGAGATATGGGACACCATTAAGGCAGAACCTGACCTGGTCTTCATTACCAAAACCTGGTTGGATGAGAATAACTGCCCTGACATCGCAAACGCCCTACCCCCGGATTATAAAATATTAAGGCAAGACAGGCAAGGGAGGAAGGGCGGAAGGATAGCTATTCTATTTAAAGATTGCCTTAATTGTCTCCCCATTACAGTAGCCCAACTGGGAGAACATGAGCTTCTACCATTCCAAGTGTCTAAAGGGAACCACATCATCCTGGGTGGAGCAGTGATCTATAATCCCCCTGGTTACCATCCAGAATTTAGCACTAAGCTACTTACACAGTTACTTCCCGTCTGCCTAAACTACAAAGATTTCATGGTGAGTGGGGACTTTAATGTCCACTTTGATAAATGCAATGACACGGTGGCAACCCACCTGGACAACGATATGCAGATCCTCCAACTCAAACAATGGGTCACGGGGCCCACACACAATGCAGGGCACACACTGGATTTACTATTCACTAACATTGATTATACCACGGTTGAGGAGATTAAACCCGTCACATGGACCGATCACTCACTAATTACTTTCTCATTTACCCAATCTGTGACATCAGTAAAGGCCTCCAAACCTACGCACGGGGTATACAGAGCCTGGAAATCAGTCACCCCCGAATCATTTCTGCGCCATTTCACCTCTAACAATTTAAAGGCTTTGGGAACTCTCCAGGTGTAATGAACCTCGAATTAGAGATTACCAACACATTAGACCAATGCGCACCCAAACTTAAGCCTAAATCCACAAAAAGAAATGTGTCTGAAAAGTGGTACACTTCCAAACTTAAGGCACTGAAAAAAATTTGCAAAATATGGGAGCGCAAATGGAGAATGTCCAGATCAGACACTGACAAATCAACATTCAAAGCAAAACTCAGGAGTTACAACTACGCAATCAAGAAGGCAAAAAGGACATATTTTGCGCAACGAATAAATGAGAACAGCAACTCGGTAAAAGAGCTATATAAAATAATACGAGACTTATGCAAACCGGCCTGCATGTCTCAAACCCTGCACCCAACAGCAGAATGCTGTAAAATGATCAGTGAATTCTTCTCGGACAAAATAAGTACAATCTACTTATCATTTAGTACTAACTCCCCAGCAGATCCCTCCGATTGGGAAAACACGGACCCTCATCCCGACGCCCCTGTACAGCTGGGCAGTTTTGCCCCCTTTACAGAAGAGGAAGTCGCTAAGGCAATGGGGGAAGTTAAATCAGGATCTCCTCTTGACCCCTGCCCACATTTCATCTTTGCGCAGATCACACCCACCCTGAGCCCATACATTACACAGCTATTGAACCAATCCCTGGAGACAGCAGTTTTCCCGGAGAGGTGGAAACAGGCCATAGTGACCCCCTAATGAAGAAGGTTGGTTCAGAAGTTACCAACCCAGCTAATTATAGGCCGATCTCGCAACTTCCCTACCTTTCCAAAGTCATGGAGAAACTGGTCAACAGACAGTTGTCCAACTACCTAGAAACAATTGAACTGTTGGACCCCTCTCAAACGGGCTTTAGGGCCACCAACAGCACAGAGGCAACTCTCCTGGCCGTCTTAGACAATGTAAGAGCATTGCTGGACCAGGGAAATGCAGTCGCCCTGATCCTATTGGACCTGTCGGCAGCGTTCGACACGGTCTCCCACCAGCTTCTACTGGAAAATTTACATGAAAAAGGGATACATGCAAAAGCCCTTCAATGCCTCAGTTCGTTTCTGAGGAACAGAACCCAAACTGTGCAGTTAGGTGCCTTCTCCTCAAAGCCAAAAATCCTAAACTGTGGTGTCCCGCAGGGTGCATCCCTTAGCCCCACTCTTTTCAATGCCTATGTTTCATCCCTGGCAAAAATTGGCATGAAGTGGGGTTTCAGCATGTGCTCGTATGCGGATGATACGCAACTGACCATAGCCATCGGAGATAGGCACGACTACACCAGGGCCAAACTCAACAATTGCCTCACGGAAATGGCAACCTGGATGTCGGACCACTGCTTAAAGCTCAACGCCGAGAAATCCGAAATCATGCTCCTCGGCGGAGCCAACAATATCTGGGAGGCATTTTGGTGGCCGCACTCACTGGGAGATGCCCCAGCACCTAAACAGTGCGCAAAAAAATTGGGGGTACTCATTGATAATACCCTATCCATGTGGGATCATGTGCGTACACTATGTGGAAAGAGCTTCACTACATTGAAGCTTTTAAAAAGGCTGTTTCCCTGGATCCCACTGGAAAGCAGGAGGACAGTCACACAGGCTCTACTCGTCAGCAGGCTGGATTATGGAAACGCACTTCTCGTTGGCATGCCAGACTACCTCTTCAAACGTCTTCAGGTAGTACAAAACGCAGCGGCCAAACTGGTGTGCAACAAGGACAGATAGAGTTCAGCAACCGAATGCCTAAGGCAACTTCACTGGCTGCCCATGCATCAAAGAGCACGATTTAAGCTCTTAGGACATACACATAGGGCACTCTATCACACTGGTCCCAGGATTCTTCAGAATAAAATTAAATTCTACACACCTCCTAGGTGCCTAAGGTCACACCAGCAGGCGCTAGCTGAGACCAAAAGAATCAGAAAGGCCAGGGCAGGTGGACACACCTTCTCATACCGTGCAGCTCTCCATTGGAACAAGCTTCCACTGGAATTACGGCTGATCAAAGACTACACTGCGTTCAGGAAGAAACTAAAAACCCACTTATTCCCCAAAGACTGATGTCATCTACCGTAACAGCCCTGACCACCACGCGCCCGCTACTTCAGCGCTGTGATATCCCTACGGAATGAATGCTGCGCTTTATAAATACATAAATACATAAATATTAGATTGCATGAATTTGGATCGTGTATCTAAAATTCCCTGGCTGGTATATATTCGAGAGAACCTCAAACACCTCGGTAGACCCGAATTATACTTTAATCCTGCCAGCATTACCAAACATGATATTGTGTTGCTCAGGGAGACCTATCTCCTTAGATTGACAGCAGAGAGGGAAGGAAAGTCCTTGACCAAGCCCCCAGTTTGCAATTTTATTATGGTTAAATCAGTGCCTGGATTGAGCCATAGTGATGATTTGTTCTTTGTATGCACATCTTAACCAGAAGGTTTTATAGCCGTTTTTTTAACTCATGGTTTTTATCAGGACAGGCTAACCTTTTTATTCTTGCAACTTCTAGATTCACATACAGTTTGTTACAATGTGTCAAAGTTTCTTGTGGGGTGCATAAAGCTATTCGTCAGGTACGATGCTGAGTTACGATGTCTGATGAAACTATTATGATATGTCTTTGCTTTTTATCATGGTGGTTTTTATGTATTGTTGTATTACTGTTTTTATTTTACTTGTATGATTTTATTGATAAAATCAAATAAAGTTTATGATGATGATGATGATGATTAGATGCTATGTGTTAGAAATGGGATCTCTAGTTGGCAAGGGCTTGCACCTTTGTCCAAGTAGGGACCCTTCTTCCTAGTCAGGGTAAGGGTGTTACACTCGTGAAGTAACCCCTGCTCACCCTCGTGGTAGCTTGGCACGAGCAGTCAGGCTTAATTCAGAGGCAGTGTGTAAAGCATTTGCACATAACCAACAGTAATACAGTGTAAGCACTACAAACGGACACCACACCAGTTTAGAAAAATAACCAATATTTTAGATACTCAAGACAAGACCAATTACGACAAAAATCCACAATACTATACTTTAAAAATGAATGCTTGATACGGTAACTTCTTCTTTGCAGGAATAGCACAAAAGCAAAGTTCGTACGAGTCGGTAGCTCCGTCCGAGCCTACCGCGATGCTGAAAACCACAGAGTCTAACAGTTCCAGCCGACCGCGTCGATACGGGCCAGCAGAGTCGTGAACAGACTCGGTTACAGTACCTTTCTCGTTGTGGCTGGTACGGAGTGTACGAGCCGGTCGGCGTTCGTCGCGGTTCCGGTGCAAGACGGAGCGATGCAAGGTGCGGTGTCCCTCGATGCGGTGCAGGCAGCGGCTCAATGAGCGTCGTGCAGACGGAGTCGGTGAGTCCAAGGCGTGCGATGCAGGGTGAGACGATGCTCGATGCGGTGCTGACAGGTTGCGATGCAGGCGACCTAGCCGGAGTGCGGGAGCTGGCGTCGGACAGCGGTGCGAGTCGGAGCGGTGCGTCGCAGACGTGCGAGCGGTGCCCCAAATGCGGTGCGGTCTCGACTCTGGAGCCAGTTGCAGCGACCGCGTCGGTCGGGTCCGGTTGGTTCAGTGAAGCGATGCGATGCGAACTGCGGTGCCCACAGGTCACGGTGCAAGCAGCGGCTCGATGTTGGCGGCGTCGGACGTCGCCCACGGTGAGACCAGGGTTGCGATGCGAAGCGGGGCGATGCGGTCTGCGGTGCAAACAGGTCACCGGCCAGGGATGGATTCGGTTGACGGAGTCGGTTGCAGTTCCCTTCCTCTGTGGCGACTGAAACAGCGTTCCAGAAGCGGTACCCAGAGGCTTGTGAAGTCTTTGTAGTCCCTGAGACTTCTTAACAGGAGGCCAGCTCGGTTTCAGGCCCTTGGAGATACTCAGCACAAGTTTGTAGAAAGTTCAGTCCAGTCCTTTCACTGCCCAAGGCAGAAGCAGCAGCTGCAGGGCAACCCAACAAAGCAACAACACAGCAAAGGGGCAGTACTCCTCCTGGCAGCTCTTCCAGCTCTTCGTCTTGGCAGGTTCCTTGATTCCAGCGAGATCTAAATTCATGGGGTCAGGGCCCCAATATTTATATCCCAAATTCCTTTGTTCTCTGAAGGCAGAGAGGCCTTTGCCTAGTCCAAACCAGTTCTGGAGCACTTTGTTGACAAGTCTCCGTCTCTTCTTTCAGTGAGTAGGCCAGGGACATCAGACGCACCACAGGAGGTGGAGCCAGCATTGTGGAGGGAAGGCACTGTCCTATTCAGGGCCCAGGTGCGACCCCTCCCACCCATCTACATGTAGATCGTGCTATTCAGCCCTGTGCTGACTCACCCTGTCTCCTGGCATCCCCCAGCCCCTGTCACTCACATTCCAGACACGGAATACTCAACCTCGCAGAGGCAGGCTTGGATGGTTAGACAAGAAAATACCCACTTTCTAAAAGTGGTATTTTCAAACACAGAATGTTAAAACCAACTTCACTAAAAGCTGCATTTTATCATTCTGAGTCCAGGCATACTAAACTCGAATTTCTACCATGTTCCCGGGGTCAGTTAGGATTATAAACTGTAATAATCAAAACTGCCCGTTCTGGCCTAGGGGGAACAGGTAGCCTTGCAATAGTGAAAAACGAACTAGGCTGTAATTCACTATCAGGACATGCCGCACACACCCGGGCATGTCCTACCTTTCGCATACACCGCACCCTGCCCACAGGGGTACCTTGGGCCTACCTTAGGGGTGACTAACATGTAGCAAAGGGAAGGTTTAGGGACTTGCAAGTGTGTGCACTTGCCAAGTCGACATGGCAGCCCCAGACTGCGCACAGGCTCTGCGATGGCAGGCCCGAGTTACATTTTACGGGCTGTTTGCGTGGGTGGCACAATCCAGTGCTGCAGCCCACCAACAGCATTTGGTCTATAGGCCCTGGCACTCGCAGTGCACTTTACAAGGGACTGACAGATAAACCAAATAGGCCAATCATGGAAACACCAATCCATAACACATTTTATACAGGAGCACTTGCACTTTCCCACTGGACCGCAGTGAGGAAAGTGCGCAGAATCATTACACCAGCAAAAACAGAGTCAAAACCGGGAGGTCAGAAAGCAAAAAGTCAGGGGAAACACGCCAAAAGATGCCAAGTCTAACACTATGGGTCCCTGTTTATTTCATTGCTCTATCACAATAGGTAAATATGATGCAATTGTAACTATAAGTGTTTCAATATTGCATTGAGGAAAACATAAAAAACAAAAATAATAATAAAAAAGAAAAAATATAAAAATGCATGAATAAATTAGCGTTTACAGACAGCAACACCTTGAATCATGACTTTCTAACTATATATTCATACTTGCACATATGGAGCTTTATGCAATACAATTTAATGTCTCGTTATTATTTTCCTTTATACATGTATACCCTTTCTATGTAGTTATGTATCTATATATTTTATTACCTTACAAGAAAGAAAGAAAGAAAGAAAGAAAGAAAGAAAGAAAGATAAAATAAACCTCAACTCCCTTCAATGCACTACTAGATGTCTCATTCTGTACCTCTCTCAATATGTCCTCTACCTCCTCTTGCTGACTCATCCCAAACCTACTCTATGTCTCATCCTATACCTCTCTCAATATATCCTCTACCTCCACCCTTTGACTCATCCCAAACCTCATTCTACTACTATGATCTCCCTAAGATCTTTTCTTGACTCTTTTCTCCTTCTACCCCTCCTTGACTCATCCCAAACCTCAGTCTACTACTATGATCTCACAAATAACCCTTTCTAGACTCTTCTCTTCTCTATCCCTCCTTTGACTCATCCCAAATCTCATCTAACTAATACGATCTCCCAAATAACACTATCTAGACTCTTCCGTCCTTTATCCTGCCTTTATCCTATTCAATCAGACTAACAGACTCATATGTCCACTGCTCAAATTAACAATTTATATTTCCCTATACTACTCTACCACTAATCCTTTGGGTTCCGGAGGAGCGTGCTACTTCCGTAAAAGCACTGCAATGCCTCATCAGGGGTACTAAGCACTATATAAATACAATTACAATTGCAATTATTGCCATTAGGTATTTATTTAACATATAAATCAATTACAAATAAAAAAGAATCATTTCAATTTCAAATATCTTCCCATACTAATCCCCTTAAACCCAACGACCCGCGCCTAAATCAAAAATTACTAATTAAATGCAAAACATTTTAAATTACACAATAAAAATTACAAATTATATAAAACCTGTTTGAATCCCTTGGCTGAACATACCTCTTTGAAGTCCTTATGGCCTTTGGCCTAAAATTCTAGCAGAGGGTGTCTCCAGGGCCGGACTGGGAACAGCAACCAGCCCTGCCAGATTGCTGCTGGACCGGCCCTGGGAGTGGGGGGATGCTAGTAAGAAGTAAGGCTCCCGCTTTTGTTACAGGGCCGATATTGCAGCATTGCTACAAAACCGGCCCCCACGGCCATAAAACTGGCCCCCACCCCTCCGCCTCATCGGAGAAACACCCGGTGCCCGCTACGGGCAGTGCGGCCCTGGGTATCTGTGCTCTACAGTAGGCCTACAGAGGCTGTGAGAGTGAACAAGGTATTCTCCGAAACATTCTGACTTACATACGGCACCCAGCAGGAATGCCCCCTGTCACCCCTGATCTTCGTTCTCTGTATGGAACCGTTGGCATGCTAGGTCAGGGTCACAGCCCACATCTTGGGATTCCCGGAGTCCACAGGGATCCTGAGAAAATGTCCCTGTTGTGCAGACAATGTTCTGCTATATCTCTCTGAACCTAGATCATCTACCATCAGTTCTATTGGTATTCCCGGACTTCAAGAGATATGCAGGCTAAAAGGTCATTAGGGATCATTCAATTTTACATTAACTAGAAGACAGGGGAGGTGTGGAAAATGTACCCCATGGCCTTGAGGTGTCACAAGTGGGTTTCAGAAATTATGGAAATTGAGATCACATCAAATAGGTCAGAGTTCCTAGAAAGGAATCTGGAGGTGGTTCTTTGAGAGTTCCAAATTGAAGTCAAACGATGACGGTGAGTCCCACTCTCCCTGTTGGGGAGGTGGCCCATATTTCTAAATGATCACTCTTCCCAAATTCCTTGATATGCACTGCAGAAAACCCCCTGAAATATGTCTGAACCTTTCTTTCAAAAGATAGAGTTTTGTGCACACTACTCTGGGATGGTGGTCCACCCAGGACAGTTCTCCAAACATTACAGTGATCAGTGTATAATGGTGGGCTATCGCTTTCAGACATAATAGTCTATTATTGATCCTGTCAGCTCCGGTTCATTACCGACTGGGAGGGTTTGCCTCGAGGGGGAACTGGTGACAAGACAGGAACATATTACAATGGAGCCAGTCATACATTTATTATTTTTATGGAAAACCAGTTAAGAAGGAACTGAATGGTCCTACCCAGGCCAATTTGATCACCTATGACGGGGCAGTGAAATATGAGGGGTGACTAGACAGACTTTTAGGGGAAACCCCCTATGGCTAGGGAATTAACTGTGAGAAGTGAGGAAACTAATGTGGTTCCAAAAATGGCACCTCATCAGCATCTCAAAAGTAGGAGACATAATCCAAGGTGGTTCTATAAAATCTTTTGAAGACCTTCGAGAGCAGTACAACCTAGTGCCCACTCAAAAATACAAGTACCTAGAACTCAGGCATGACATGAGGACAGAAAGCCAGGACTAGAGGGACGTACCCAACAGCAGCCCATTGGAAAGCTGCCGGAGGAGCTCTAGGGAGGGGCCATTTCCTCCATTTACCAAACTTAATAATAATAGGCCAGACAACCTAACGATACTCAGGTCAACATGGGAGCCAGACCTAGGTAAAGACATCAATTGGGAAGCAGCACTGATGTATCCACCAGAAATAGCTCTCAAAGCTGGGCTGAGAATAATAATAGGAGTCGGTTACCCAAAATCGGGAGGGCAACATCTCCTATATGTACATGCTGCAATCAGTCGCGAATTTCGTTGCGCGCACTGCATCGCATTTGGCGATGCAGTGCGCGCAACGAAATTCGTTTTATTGATTTAAATGTTTACTTACCTGTATTGGTCCGTAATCCGTACTTTGCTACCCCCCACCCTGCCCCTCCCCCGCCCCACGTCACCGCCCGGCCGGCACTCCTACACGGACCGCGACTGTCTGCAATAGAACAAAGGGGTTGATTTCCAGTGACTTTTGTCTCTTGATTCACTACACTAAACAAATACAAAAACAATTATTATAATGCTAATATTTAAAAATACTAATATTTTTACCTTCTGTATCCTGGTCCCCAATATATTTGAGTTGATATTTTGACACAATATTTTTCCATGATATTTTAGCACTTCACCCTTGTAAGATTAACTCATAATTGACAACCCAAGCAATGGAGAATGGATCAAGATTAGAGCCTGTCCATTATCACTCTGGAAAGCTAAAGTTTAGAGTTTGTGGATTTTAATTCCTGTCTATGCAATGTGTTAACTTGAAGCTCAATAATTGTTTGGTTTCAATGTAATGGTATCAGAGATTCCTTTGTTTTTTTGTGTATGGACCATTATCCTTGCCTTGAATATTTTTGGGGGACACTGTTTATGACTGAACCAGCATCCTATCCAATAAAGTGCTTTGAGAGTATTTTGAGAGCACCATTGAGTGATTTTTAACTACTGTTCGAATTTGCTATGCTTGAAAGGTGATCTACCTACTATCTGGTGTGCCGACAAAGCCCACCGAAGAGACTGCTCTATGAATCATAATTTATGATGATTTGATGTTAGAAAATATGTTATGTAAGTATTTAAATGCAAATCCATAAACAAGATCAGCCACAGAGCGTGACATCTAGTTTCATTGTGATACAATCACTGTCATCAGTCAAGCCTTCAAGACACAAGTCACTAGACATCATGAGGGGCAGGGCAATGGATAGTGTGGTGTATTCTTAGCCATGCCAAATGCACACTCAGGCTTTTGTGGTGAACACAAAAATGCATGAAAAAGAGAGAAAGTTAAAAAAAACATATTTAAGTGTTAAAATGTATCACTGAAAATACAATATTAATAATTGTTTCAGAAACCTATGTATACACAAACTAAACATTCACTGGAAGTGCATTTATTCAACAGATGCCTGAAAAACCACCACACAAAATGCAGAAATACATTCTGCCAGGAATAAGAATCATACCGACGAAGGAATTCTACTCTAATAAAAGGAAAACATCAGACACCATTCCTTGGCTCAGGATGAAGCTAGGAACGGTCCTCACCCATGTCAGTGAGGATGTGGAGAAAGAGGAGGTTAGTAGCAAAGAAATTGTTAGCGAATATGTGTCCATTACGCAGGTCTTTGATATGAAGAGTCATGCTGTCTAAATGCTATTGTGCTTTCTTTGTCTTTCTACTGTTTCCTAAGTTTACAAATATTTTAATACAACTATATGTGTACTACGGTAAAAAGTGTATAACAAACATAGGGGCTGATTAGGATGGCGGTGGGACCCTTTCACAAATGGGACCGCCCAACAGGCTGTTGCCAGAGGCATTAGGATGCGACCACCACCATGGCGGTCGCAATGCCTATGTTTTGCATTGCCGCTGGCTGCTGCACATGCTGCAGTGCAAAAAGGGTACACTTAACATATCCCTGCACTACGTGGCAGGCACCATGCGGTGCCTGCCACATGGTGCAGGGATATGTATGGGGGCACCATTGGTGCCCTCAAAAACCCACAGCTGAGGGCCAAGGGGGAAGGGGGGCCCACTTCGGGCCCCCGGAGTCCCTTTCCTCCTGCCTTTTCATGGCGGGTTAACCGCCATGAAAAGGCGGGCGGAAAGGGGCATTGTAATCCCTATGGTGGTGCCTGGCAGGCACCGCCACCATTGTAGGGAATACAACCCCCTCCGCCGCACCGGCGGGCTCAAGGAGCCCGTCGGATGCGTGGCGGTCAGTCTTTCCGACAGCCAACCATCCGCCCGCCATTCTAATATGGCGGGCGGAGAACATGGTTACGATGGTGGTGGGACCACCACCGACGGGCTGTCAGTGGCAGTCCCACCGTCATCGTAATCAGCGCCATAGTTATCCGTTGATGACTACTGATCTGTCATGACAACCTTGACCCACTCTTCCATTATTTTTTTTTAAAAGCCTAGGTATATTGGGTGTCTAAGCAATGGAAATATCCAGAATTTCTAGATTCACTCTCTGTACTATTTAAAAGTACAGTTTGTAGTATAAGGTGCATAACAGCAATTTCGAAACACAGCTGAAATAATGATGACAATGTGCAGTCCGGGAAACTTCCTCAACATATGCCTAACAACAAAAACCTCAAAAATGGGTCCGCTATGTTAAGAGGGGTGTTTGGGGCCACATCGTCATCAGTAAACTGGTATTCAGAGTAGGCTGTAAAAGATGTAATAGGATTAAAACATTCTAATAACTGGAATACAATACATTCATAGAATCAATATCAGAGCACAGTTTTGTTATTAGAAGCAAATATTCCGAAAAATAGGGGCACAAAAGTTAGCTAAAATCCCGACCTATAGACCTGACAATCTATTCTGTATCAAAAAACATAAAATAGTTTCGCAGTAAAATTTCAGTTCATTGTATGTTATTAAAAAAATAAATCGTGAACTGGAAAAGAATGATAAATATTGGCATTGTCATACGGCATACTTTCTGCTCTTTAGCGGCCAGCAGATATAACTAATCACTGAGAAGCAAATAAATTGTGATTCTAAGCCCTGTAAAAATGGCAAACCTTCTTTAAGGGATGAGAAACCCTTAGGGCCTCATTGATTAGTTTTTGCCATAGGGCAGCGCCGCAGGCCTTCCTGCTACGCTGCCCTACGGCAAAAGAAAAGGGCAGGAATGGGCAATATCTATCAGATATGGCGCATTCCTGTCCTTTTCTCCTGCGCCGGTGCACAATGGGCTGCCGTGCACCAACGCAGGCACCTTTGCACCATGGTGCAAGGGTGCCTGCGTTGATGGGATGATTGTTTTTGTGCAGGAAGGAAAACCTTCCTGCACAAAAACAATCACAAGATGCTTTTTCCTCTTTCTATGTGTGCTGAAGAATGGAGCACACATAGAAAAAATAAAAACGAGGAGAAATAGAGATATTTCTCTTTGTTGTGCCTACCTTACGCCTCCCATGGGGAGTCATACGTTTTTGGCGCTGCCTCAAATTTACGATGTCTCATAAATCTGGGGCAGTGTCAAAAAGCCATGGATATTTCTGGGTACTCCCCCAGCAACACCCATTGCATGCCCCTTTAACGCAAAAAACTGTGCTAAAGGGAACAATATTTATCAGGCAGCAATTAAGCCAAAAAAAGTGGCTTAGTGCTGCCTGATAAATAGTATGCAGGCTCCTGCGCTACAGAACGTCACAAAAAGTGACATTCCGGTGGTGCAGGGGGGCTCATAAATGAGGCCCCCAGACCGCAAAATAGGGCATAGGAAACAGGATCTCGGGGTACTGTACAATTTACAAAAAAGCGTGAATTGGTCATGGATTGTTGTGAGATGGAGTCGCATGGACAACAAGGAGGTGTAGAGAACCAAGTAAACCTTAATGGAAAGGCAGCTAAATAGTGAACTGTGCATAATCTCAAACTTGTGAGGTAGAATCTATATTCAGGATGTGCTACCCATGTAATGTATGGTTCCATCCCTTCAGTAGTCGAGGTCGGTGCGTAGCAGAGGACAGTGTCCATAGCTAGCGCTCTTGCCAATCTGGCCTCGTTTCGCGATTTATAGAATGTGGACTTTGCCTCCTCCTTTGAGTTAGTGTTGATACTGTTGGGTAAGTTATAAAAATTAAGGTTGCCAAGATCCTCGAAGGCTTGCTTAACGTACGTAACCAGGGGATCGAGACAATGTTGTCATGTCTAAAGCAGTCCTCCAGAACCAGGCGAGAAAGCCTGATCTCTGGAGATTACCAAATTTCTAGCCACAGTAGTAGGGGTGCAGTCCGCACCCGGTTCTCCGGGAAGCGGGAGCCCAATTCTGTGTGAATGGTATAATTTGCAGTGGTTTTGTGAACAGCTAACAGCCTACACAGGAATTTATTTTCTAAGGATTGCAATTTCCCAGAGAAACATAGCCCCAGGCTCCTGAGCCGTATGTCCCGAATGAGAGGCATTTATTTTTGTAAAGTGAAATCAGTTCAATAATTGGCTTGTGGCCTAGCTTCTTCCAAAATTAAAGATAGCCTCACATGCCCCTGTCAATATCTTTGCTCTTTGCGCAAGCAGCCTATCCCATTTTAGGTTAACATAAAAAAGAGTGCGTAGATAGTAAAGATTTGGGACCGTAGCTAGGTGGATCCCCCCCCAATTGAGTGTTTTAGGGTATGGGGATAGATAGATAAAGATAGATAGATAGATAGATAGATAGATGGATTTTTTGTTTCAAGTTATTTAACACCAAGCGAAAAAGGAACAAGTTGACCCATAATACCTGGTAGATGAGGCTTGGTCAGTGGAAGCAGTCCTCCTGACTCTCCTCCATTTCTGCGTCATTAAACCACTTGATGGCCATCATTTTGGGGCTTTCAAGGTGAGCGGTCTAGCTGTTGTACACAAAGACAATTGAGAGAGAGCTACAAAAACAGCATGGTGGTGCGACCGCGCAGCTAGCTGCCAGACTGGAATTTCCAGCTAAAAGATAGCACTTAAGAGAAATGTGTGCACTTGAATTTGAACTGAACAGAGTGAAAGATAACTGAAAGGAATTGGGAACTGTGCAGTAATCAAGGGGCATATTAGACGGGGGGAATTTGTTTTTAAGCTGAGTTTTTAGAGCTATTCAAAAATTTTAATTAAATAAATTAAAGAAAGAGAAAAAGGAACAAGTTGACCCATAATACCTGGTAACTGAAGCTCGTTCGGTGGAAGCAGTCCTCCTGACCCTCCTCCATTTTCTGCTTCATTAAACCGCTTGACGACCATCATTTTGGGGCTATCAAGGTGAGCAGTCTAGCAGTACACAAAGGCAATTGAGAGAGGGCTACAAAAATGGCATGGTGTCGCGACTGCGCAGCGGGTGCACGCAGTGGGCGAGTGGATGGCTTGCCAAAGGCACACCCAAAGCAAGCCAATCTGTGCCCTTCAGCATCCCGGAAGCGACCAGCGCCAGCCATGCTGCCGGTTTGGGGACCCACCACACACAAGGTAGAGACAGAAAAGGGAACTCTAGAAAACAACTCTATAATCTGAACCCTAAATATAACAGAGCCCACAACACTGACACAGAGTCTGATAAAGCCTTGCCCACGGGGAAAATAAAGTCTGGTTGCACTCAAGGCAATAGAGAAGATAATGGAAATTTAATAATCTATGGCCTACACCCGCTCATTAGTAAAACATGCAGAGGAAGTAAATCTACTATTGACCTCAGAGGATTGTGACCAATTTTTCGTTACAGAAAACTGTCTGCCCCAAGAACTGGGAGTAGACCTAGACAAAAATATATCCATCACAATATAAAGCGCTGGTTCACTCAAGAAAAAAAAAAAAAGGGGGGATAGCAATTATATTAAAAAAGAAATGGGCCATAACCAAACTAGAGATAGAAGAAACCCAAGGAGTAGAAATATTGGGATACTCTCTAAAGGGTAAAGAAGGGTCCATTTTTTCTGGACTACTCTGTTACAGGCCCCCAGCGCCGCTAAAAGAGGTCACCCAATCACTATTAGACCTAACAGGCAATATTTGTCCAGACCCACAGTAACTGCATTATTCTAAGTGATCTAAATATGTGGGCGAAGAAACTCACCAAAACCCTTCCAGTGACTTTATTAAATCTTGTGAAGGCATGAACCTTTTTCAACAGGTAATGGGACCGACCCACATGAAGGGACATATGTTGGATATGATCTTAGCATCTGCTGACCTGGTAGCCGTCAAAACACCTACCCCTGTTAGCTGGTCGGACCATTATCTGATCTCATTCAACATCAAAAGCCTGGCCCACAATAAAAAAACAAAGAGTCCCGGGACCTCACACCAAATACTCAGGAGCTCCTGGATGAAGCTTAGAACATATTTGACGAAGCAGTCTTTTATACTTCACTATGCTTCCTGAAGTCAAACTCAGTAGAAACAAACTACTTAGAGCTAGGGAAAAACATCATAAAAACACTAAATACAGTAGCTTCACTAAAAAGATACAGAGACAAACCTAAGCCCACACCCTGGTTCACTGAGACCTTAAAGGATCAAAGAATAAAATGTAGAAGACAGGAAAGACAATAGAGATAATCCTACTCGGAGAATAATAAAGCCCTACCACAGTGAGCCTATAATGAATACAAAGCAGAACTAAGGAAAGCTAGATTCATATTCCTTCCGACAACTATTACAGAGGCAACCAACAAATCAAAGAAAGTATTTGACATAGTGAAATAACTAACTAACCCTGCCTGCCTTAATCAAACTATCCCCTCATCACAAGAATTCTGCAATAATCTCTCAGACTATTTTCATAATAAAATTAACCATATTATTGCAGATATAAGGTTACACACTAAGCTGGATCAAAAGGAAGGATCTGGTGGAATGGACAAAAACGAAACTCCAGCCCAAAGACACTCCATTGATAAAACTCTGGAAAAAGTGTATACACTAACAGAGACAGAATTTAAGTCCCTCGTTGCTTCAATTTCATCGGGTTCACCACTAGACCCTATTCCCTCTAGGATATGTAAGGAGAGGTCAGATGAACTCCTCCCAACACTCAGATCGATATGTAACTAATCCCTGGCCACCGGGACAATTCCAAGGGAATGGAAGAAAGCACTGGTCACCCCCCTACTGAAAAATCCCTGGCAGATATTTGAGAGCCCAGTAACAACCACCCTATATCGAGACTCCCTTTCCGGATCAAAATACTGGAGAAATATCTCAGCAAGACCTTAGCATGCTTTCTAGAAGACAATGACTTACTTGAACCAGAACAGATGGGCTTTAGACCAGCCCATGGAACTGAATCTGCACTAATTATAGCCTCTAATGAACTGAGGATGCAACTAGACGGTGGCCATACGACAGTCCTAGTCCTACTTGACCTGTCAGCGGCATTTGACACCGTCAATCATGAAATCCTGCTATAACGTCTTGAAGAAATCGGAATAAAAGGGGTGTTGCTCAGTTGGTTCTCATCCTACCTTGCAAACAGATGGCAAGCAATAAACCTATCACCGTTCACATCCGATTACAAAAGGATGAAGCATTGAGTTCCACAAGGCTCAGCCCTGAGCCCTATTCTTTTAAATATATACCAAAGGTCGCTGCTAACCCTGATTAAATCCTTTGGGGTAAAGTTCATAAACTATGCAGATGACACCCAATTAATTATCTCACTAGATAAATTGGATACAAATCTGATAAACAACCTCCACGCCTGCCTGAAGGAGATGGCTAAATGGCTGGACAAGTACATGCTGAAATTCAATGGGGACAAGACAGAATTTCTCTGCTGCTCCCCAGGAGCTTTACATGAAAAACTCCCTTTCAATTTTTGGCCTTGGTCAATGAATTCAGTGCCAGATCAAATGCAATCAGTACAGAACCTAGGTGCCCATTTTGATAACAGGCTGTCAATGAAACACAGGTAAATAAAACAGTATCCGTATGCTACGGGTTACTAAGAAGCCTAAAGAAAATCCGCAACCTTACAGGAGACTGGTTGTGTAGACCTCTATAATGAGCAGATTGGACTACTGCAATGCACTACTTTTAGGCTGATCAGACTACCTGCTCAAAAAACCTCAAAGGATCCATGTGCTGGCCGCTAAACTGGCACTAAACAAAAAGTGAAAGGACTCCGTAACCAAAGCACTGCAGGAACTTCACTGGCTCCCAGTAAAAGAGCGAGGCATATTCAAGGCCCTATGGCCCTTCATAGGACGATGAAATGTGGGGCGACATTTCGCCCCTAGACCAGTTGCACAGCTAAATTTTGTAAATATACAACGCTCAAAATTTATAATCCATTTTACTCCGTGTACTCGGTCTGTTTGTTCCTCTTTAAATGCTTTGATCACACTTGATCCACGCTTGGAATGTCATGCTATTTTCTAGATTTCAAATGTTTACAATGTGCCCATCCGGACCTTCATCAAAAACACGACAGACGCATGAATCCATCCAAAGCAGTGTTCTTTATTCAAACCCAATGCATTTCGGGCTTCATGAGCCCTTCTTCGGGGGTAACTACAATTAACAATAAAACATTCATCGTTATAACAGTATCCTTAATTTGTACATGTAATGATACATGCTGAACGTCTTATACTAATAAAATCAAAATATCCTGCGGATAATCAAACAAAATGTGTTATATATATTAATAATCATTTATATGTGCAAAACATCTTTAAAAGAACACCCACGTCCATCACCCAAATGTCGAACCTAATCCCATTACATCCCACCTCCTTAATATGTCCCGTTTCCTGGCGCGCTTTCCAAACTACACCGTATGCGCTCACAATTCACCAAACACTCCTCCTCCTCCTCACTCACAACACTTCAAATAACGCCCCATGCTACTATCCCACTCTTCCCAAACCCCACTCGCTACTTTGCCTCATCTCAATCATGCTCACAACACTCCATTCACCCCCGCTACTCTGGCGCCCTCGATCATCCTACTGCTCTAACACACCCATCCGACTTTCCTATATAGCATTCAACACTCATCTTTCAACCCACACTCAAATCACACATTTCTATCGCTCCGACTCCCCCACTTTCACTCCTCATGACAAGATCAAACACATTCCACAGTCTAACCACGCTGCATCAGCACAGCTTCACATACCTGCCACAACTGCTCAGCACATCCGTCCCCGCATATCGTTTCAGGAAGGCGTTACCTCTCCCCTGTAACCGCCCTCTTTAAACCGAACGCTCTAACCCAGGTCCCTCCTTCATTCAAACTTTAACCACCTGGTCCACCCCTTCCTGCCAGGAAACTACCTCAACTTCGATTCAAAAAGAATACAATTCCCATAATGCAGTGAATTGTCATAACTAAAAATGACACCTAATCAATACAAAAACACGTGAATGAAAATTATCACCATAAACAGTTGTTTGGCATATGTTCACACACGATATTTCAATTTAAAAATATGAATGCTTAAATGATTGTTCAACGTAGCACTTGCCGAAATTAGCTTAAAAGAACGAGATGTTGCGCCGTGAGCGTGGATCACTATAATGAAAACAAATACAACTACTTTATCCATTTATGATGCTGGGTGCAAACCCCTGGTAGGGCAATTATTTATGAAATAATCAAAAAACATTCTGGGATGCACACCATTCTCTTCTTGCTGCGTCCATATTTGTCCTGAAATTATCCAAGAGTGCGTGCTCACTGGTTTAGTGCCTTGCCCTGGTGGCACACTGATAATGAACCATGAAATTTGGGGCGACATTTTGCCCCTAGACCAGTTGCACAGCTAAATTTTGTAAATATACAACGCTCAAAATTTATAATCCATTTTACTCTGTGTACTCGGTCTGTTTGTTCCTCTTTAAATGCTTTGATCACACTTGATCCACGCTTGGAATGTCATGCTATTTTCTAGATTTCAAATGTTTACAATGTGCCCATCCGGACCTTCATCAAAAACACGACAGACGCATGAATCCATCCAAAGCAGTATTCTTTATTCAAACCCAATGCATTTCGGGCTTCATGAGCCCTTCTTCGGGGGTAACTACAATTAACAATAAAACATTCATCGTTATAACAGTATCCTTAATTTGTACATGTAATGATACATGCTGAACGTCTTATACTAATAAAATCAAAATATCCTGCGGATAATCAAACAAAATGTGTTATATATATTAATAATCATTTATATGTGCAAAACATCTTAAAAAGAACACCCACGTCCATCACCCAAATGTCGAACCTAATCCCATTACATGGCGCTGGACCAAAGGCTTTACAGCAGAAAGTTATGCTCTATGAACCAATGTGAAAACGTAGGTCATCTGATGCCAATCTGATAGTAGTACCCCGGTTTAAAAAAGAAGACAGGGAGGCAAAGCTTTCCAAGTAAAATCAGGCACACCTATGGAATAGCCTGCCACTACACCTTAGGAATAACTCAAACCTACTAAGTTTTAGAAAGAACTTTAAAACGTGGCTATATCCAAGGTAGAAAGGGCAAATGAAATGTCTTTAAACAATTAGCCCATACTCCCATGACAGTCTTTGCAGCGCCAAGACACCCTTGCTGGGTGATAGTTGTGCTTTACAAATACTTGCTTATAATAGTTAATAATAATCACAATATAAAAACAACATTCTACTTAAAAGTGATAAAACTGAGCAAAACATAATAATATCTTGTTCAGTTCCTACATTTAGATTTCATAACAGCCATGATTAGTCGGGCGCAAGATGAACTCAATTAGCAGGCTAATCCACTAAATTGCAAAGTGCGGTGTTTTAGGACATACTGATTGGGACACACTTGAAGCACGAGGTTAAACGGGACTTGGAGTTGTGTTGAGGTCAAATGAAGTACAAGTGGGGTGACCTACAATGAACTGGACGGCTAAAAAGTTTAGAAACATTTTCAGAAGACCTACACAAATGTCATCCTCCTGCAATTGGAAAGCCCAGAAAACATGAGGTGGCGACAATGACTCAGTCCTTACTCAAGAGGTTTGCTAAGCTTCCAAACCTTCAATAGAGGAATAAATAATTATTGAAAAAGTACATCGTGCAATAAAGGTGATAAGTGTCTCTACAGCGAATTTGGGGGCATATTATCAATGAAATGCGATAATTATCGCAAATCGCGCTTAGCGCGTATTCTTTTATCGCCGTCTACCGCCGGTTGACATCGCCGTGTTAGCGGCGTATTAGCAACGCTTTAAACAGAGGCGATGTCTAAACCAGCGATAGACGGCGATAAGCAGCAATAGCGTGAGAAATCAAGCGTTAATAGTGAGCTCTAATGAAAAGCTTAATGATAGGCATGTGTGAACTTAGCCACACAATTCACCCCCAATGCAAAAGATGGTTAAGTCAACTTTTGAACAGGTGTAAAATTCCTGCGATAACCGTGGTTAGCGTGGCTTTTTTAATCGCTCCGCGGGTCCGGAGCTGCATTGTTAATAGTGCGAAGTTGTGTTTGCGAGTGTTTTCGTATAGTTTAAGTGAGGAGCGCCTACCTTGCATGTCATTAGCGATAAATATCGCTGACATGCAAAGAGGCAAGACAAACGGCCGCTATCGCCAGTAAGCTGTCGCTAACAGCTGTTAGCAACAGCTTGCTAATAGGGCGATTCAAATATCGCCGCTTTAGCGGCAAAAAGTGCCGCTAAAGCGGCGATACTGCCCTTGCTAATATGCCCCGTGGTGAGTAAACATTCGATTGAATGAAGTGCCATTGCACCCAACATGGGGAAATTCATTGTGACCATACTCTGCTGGTCAGATTCTTTCTCGGAGCGGGACGGGTACTGCAAAGCCGGCCCCAGCAAATTGAACTTTGGAAAATAACAGGTGAGATACGATCTAGCGGGCAACGCTGCTGCCGGGCCAGATACTAAGGTGAAAGTTTATGAATTAGATAAAATAAGGTGCTCCTGTAGCTTTATGTGGAACAACCTTTTTTGGCTATGATCCATGTATCGGTTTTTGAAAGTGAAGGTCCGGCAGTCGATTCAGTAGCTTCAGTGCTTCTCTAAGGAATTTCCCACATCTTACTGATGACTTCAGATTCACACCACTAAGACACGCGGTAATGGGTGTATTGCACTGTCTTATGCAGAGTTTGCCGGATAACGGTTTCCGCCCATAGGATCTTAACTTTCTGAGGGCTGGGCACTTGCATATTACGCGGGACAGGCTTTACTTCTTGTAATTACATAGGTGGCAGTTGTGTTCCGTTGATCCTGTTAAGCAACCAAATTTGTGGCCTTGTAAGGGAAATAAACCGCATCTCAGCCTCAGCTGTTTTTTTAACATCATGTTTTATGGGGCTGGCTAGGTATGCTGCTTTCCCTGGCTCTTGGTACAAGGACTCACATAGATTGACGTGGACTTTTCAAAAAAGGTCTTCTTTGTCATCAAGTCTGTATTGTATCTTCACCGTTTCAACCAACAATTTTACAGTGAGTTTCGGGGATAAGCTAGGTTTAAAGATATTTGACCCTTCAAGCGCTTTCATTGCTTCCCTCAAGTAGGGCTCTCACATTCATTTTTTATCTTGTATGCCTTGCCCTATCATTTCTTACAGGGACCCTGGAGGTGCAGCTATCAGCGTCATATAATATCCCACAACCATTTCTTCAAGATGTTAGATTGCGTATGAAGACCAAATTCCAGCCTTATCTGTGAAGATGATGCAGCGTCTGGAAGATTGAATAGGTGTCTGTTACATCTTGTTTGTACTTTATCCAGCCAGGAAGAGATATGATCTTTAAAAATCAGTGTGCCATACGTGAGAGTTAGCACTGAGGTCAATTCATTAAAACTCACTGTCATTGACAGAGCGGAGTCCTTTAAACTTCACAGATGTGTGACATGGGAACCACTCTGGTTAATGAGATACCCACGTATTTCAGGCTTGTCACTTGTTCCAGGACCACATTATTCATAAAAAAAATTAATTTAGCAGCACGTCTGTTTCTGACTCCACAAGTCATGATTTTTGTTTTGGCATAATTGACTTCTAGTTTGTTTTCTGCACAATAAGAGCAAGGGCCGCCCAATGATCACTGTAGTCCTCATGTTGTGTGATCGAATAGTAAAGTATCATCAGCCTACAGAAGGCACTGTATGTGGGTGCCAGCAAAATTAGGTGGACAGGCACGTGCAGATGTCAGACCTTTGTTTATGTCCACCAAATAAAGATTGAATTAAATTGGAGTAAGGATACAGCCTTGTTTTACTCCAAAGGTGGTCCTGATTTTGAGTCGTGACTCTATTAGATGTAATTTTTACCTTTACCCAGGTGTATAGACTTCTAGTGGCTCTTAACAGATTTTCCTTGATACCCCAGTTAGTCAGTTTCTGACAAAGTCTCCCTGTTAGACCTGGCACCATTGGCGTGGGTCTCCCCTCCATTTTTTGCTTTTTGTCTCCTCTGTGTTTGCTGGTGTTAGATGCTCTGGGCGCTGTGCCACGGCCATTCCGTGCCACAGCGCGAATGCTCCCTATTGTAAATTGACTGTATGAATTGATGTTCCCATAATTGGCTCATTTGGTTTACCTGTTAGTCTCTAGTATAGTGCACCGTGCGTGCCCAGGGCTGGTAGACCGAATGCTGCTGGTGGGCCTGCAGCGCTGATTGCGCAACCCAGAGAAGCAGCTTGTAAAGTGGAAAGTCGAATTTAGTATTCCTGAGCTCAGAATATTAAAGTACATCTTTTAGTGAGGGTTATTTCTATATTCTGTGTCTGAAAATACCACTTTGGGAAAGTGGGTATTTTCTTGCCTAAGTCTCCCAGTGTGCTCTGCTGTTATGTGTATTGGCTGTCTGGTTTTGGAGGGACAGGGTAGGTTGAACCCGACCTGGGTCGAGTAGAGAGATCTGCAGCTGGAGTATGGGGAGGGGTGACCCTTTGATCTGAGCAGGGCTGCGCCTGGCAAGGTGAATGATGGCTCCCCTCCCACGGTGCGTCTGATGGCAGACCCCTCTCCCTAAAGGGCAGGATGCCGCCTCATAAACAACGTGCCCCCAGGACCTCCCCGAACTGGTTCTGACTGGGTTCAGTGACTTGTGACTTTTGAGAGAACAAAGGCGAGGGGGTATAAAGATGTGGGCGAAAACCCCCACGAGTGTGTTACTTCTGGATGCCAAGACGAACCTCTCTCTCGTGTAACTAGAGGAAAAGGACTTTGAAAGTTTCATCCATCTTGCTGAAGCAACTACCCAAGGGCCTGATTTGAGCTCGCCTCCTGCTGAAGTCTCAGGGACATTAGACTTCACCCATCAGCCGTCTGGATTCCTATTTGAGGGGGATTCTACCCGCAGGTGAGGCCTCTGTTGAGAATTCCAGAGCCTCTGGTTCTACTGCGGGGAACGCGGGCTGAAAGTTGCTATCGCTATTGTGGGCCGCTGCAGCTGAGGAGCTGTGCCGCTGAGTGCCCGCATTTGCCATCCTACGAAAATCATCGCTATCGCTATTGTGGGCCACTGCAGCTGAGGAGCTGTGCCGCTGAGTGCCCGCATTTGCCATTCTACGGAAATCATCGCTATCGCGGGCCGCTGCAGCTGAGGAGCTGTGCCGCTGAGTGCCCGCATTTGCCATCCTACAGAAATCATCGCTATCGCGGGCCGCTGCAGCTGAGGAGCTGTGCCGCTGAGTGCTCGCATTTGCCATCCTACAAAAATCATCGCTATCGCTATTGTGGGCCACTGCAGCTGAGGAGCTGTGCCGCTGAGTGCCCGCATTTGCCATCCTACGGAAATCATCGCTATCGCTATTGTGGGCCGCTGCAGCTGAGGAGCTGTGCCGCTGAGTGCCCGCATTTGCCATCCTACCGAAATCATCGCTATCGCTATTGTGGGCCGCTGCAGCTGAGGAGCTGTGCCGCTGAGTGCCCGCATTTGCCATCCTACAGAAATCATCGCTATCGCTATTGTGGGCCGCTGCAGCTGAGGAGCTGTGCCGCTTAGTGCCCACACTAGTCACCACTTCCAGGATCTTGTTACCACCTGCGGGTACCGCTGGGTGCCCGCCTTTAAGCCCCGTCCCAGGATTATCGTGAGTGCACGCCGTGGACCGCTACAGCCGGGAGCTGTGGCCGCTGCGAGTCCGCCTGTCATCACCGCGGCTTCCTTGTGAGGCTGCGTGCCGTGCCCCTTTACATCTCAGGTACATTGTGCATCACCGGGTCGCGTGGACCCCGGCCCCGAACTAAGTCCGTTCCACCCCCGTTTCGAGTGCCTTTATTGCTTTTGAAGTGAATCTGTAATTGTGTGCATTGTGGCTCCTTGAGTGCTTTTAGCCTCGTGTTCAGTCTATATAAAGATAACTATTTTTCTATAATTACTTATGGTGTCCGTTTGTAGCGTCTCTCCTGTGTTATTGTGTATGGTCATAAATGCTTCATACACTGCCTCTGAGATAGGCCTGTCTGCTCGTCCTACGTTACCACAGGGTTGAGCAGGGGTTATCAAAGGGGGTAGCCCCCTTACTCTGACTTAGGAAGAAGGATCCCTATTTGGACCTCGGCGCCAACCGCGGCCAACTAGAGATCCCCATTTCTCATACTCCCTCTGTCCACTTTGCCAAAAGTGGTATGAAAGTCGATCGAAGCAATATAGAGTGGCGTGGCCTTTTTGCTGTTAGAGGCTTTGATCAAATAAGAGAAGATCATCAGATGATCTTCGGTGCTATGCCCGCGCCTAAAGCCCGATTGAGTGATGGGTATTAGGGCCTTAGTGTGGGACCACTCCTCTAACTCCTTCTTTAACATCTTTGCAAAACATTTGGCTTCCACATCAAGTAGGGCGATGAGGTGGAAGTTAGATGGATTATCACATGCACCTTTTTTATGAATTGGAGTGAGTATGCCACCTCTCCAGCTGTCTGGCACTGCATTCCCCCACAAGCAGGGGCATATTCCCAAGAACATGTGATAACCACCGCAAATTTAGCTTAACGCAACTTTGCATATCGCAGTCCATCGCTGGAAATCAACGCCTTGTTAACCAAGTATTCACAACATGGCGGCCCCATGCGATACTCTCCAGATAACGCGCCAACTGACCGCGTTAGAATCAACGCAACGCCGCAAAAATGCGAAACACCAACGCAAAAAAAGCTGCGATGAGGCCAATCACGATACGAAAATCAGCTAAACCCAGCTGCAGGCCTGCAATCCACACGCGTCAGGCGGGAACAATCACCATAAAAGCAGAAACAAACCAGACAAACAAATGCCAAACAACAGCGAAGCACAATGGACGTTGCCGGAGCAAGTACGGAGGAGAGCCAGAACCCCACAAGCCCCCCGGAGGACCATCCTGGGACTTCGGGGTCAAGGAAAGGCAAGGACAAGAAGAAGAGGAAGACGAAGTTCAGTCCGCAGGAAAACAGGATCCTGATAACGCAGGTGACAGAACACCATCAACAACTGTTCGTCACCTCCACTGTGTCATTGGCAACAAAAAATACATTATGGCAGTCCATCGTGGACAAGGTGAATGCAGTCGGAGTGCTGAAGAGGACAATGGGCGAGGTCAAGAGACGCTGGAATGATGTGAAGCGCAAAACCAAGCTGAAACTCGCCAACAACCTGAAGGCAGCAATGCAGACTGGAGGTGGGAGCCCAGCGCCACAGGAGGAGCTGGACAACATGGAGGAAATGGTGTCCACAGTCATCAGTGGGGAGACGGTGGCAGGAGTTGGGGGCCCGGACACTGCTCAACAGGACCCGACACAACAGCAACAGGGTGAGTAACCACCAGGGCCCGGGGGGACGGGGGAGATGGGCACAATGGCACACATGCACAATTAATTTGAGCACATCTGCGGACACACCATGCCCCAGACCACCAACTCCCACCAAGAGACCAACGTACCCCAGTATGCAACATGTCAACACTGTACAAGCACAGAAGTCAGAGGCACAACTCATGAAAGTGATAAGGGGCAGCAAAATCTGAGCTGCAGGGGCGACTCCCCAAAAATGCAGCACACACATCACCTACAGAGCACATCTACATTGACAACGATGTGACACAATCCGCAAAACACCTACAACAGAACACAGGACACTACTGGTGCCGCTTGGGTGCAGACACTGGCCAATCACAATTAGCATTGCAGGGATATGTTGTTGTATTCCTCTTAGGGTGTCCATAACGGGCTTTCCAATATCCTGTCCTTATATAGGCATAATTCACCCTGCCCTTATATAGGCATAAAATCCCAGGCCTTATTTAGGCATTAAACCGTGCACTCCAAATACAGGCATGGTCTCTGACATCCGTCCACCCTAACATCACAACGAGTTCATGAAGAACAGACCCTTAGGCTGTGGGAGTTTCCCTAGCTCAGGACTATTGATTTCTTCAAGGCCTCATCTATTATGCATGAACCATTATTCCTTAGGGGTTCATTCATGACGTCTTTCGTTGTCCAATTCACGTCAATTCTAACATTCCTAAGGTACTCTCAGGTATAAATATACCTTCCCTAGCCCCTGTAAACTAGAGGAGACCTCGACTTCAGAGGAGCCCGTATCCCGGCCTGACGCACTGAGAAGACGCTGCCATTCCCTGCACGCAGAGAGCCCAGCTTCCAGCTTCCAGTGATCTGACTTCCCTTGCGGGGTGTTGGAGTTCGAGTCTGGCAAAGAGATTCCAACCTCTCTCATTCTTCAGGTATGGAGTTGATAAGAACCTAGAGGGACTCTTGGCATACTCGGCATACTAGACTTAACATACTCTTAGTATACCATAGTAAGGAATACTTCACCTACTTCATACCTTGTCCTACACCTAGGTTAGGTTAGGTACACTGGGGTAGAACTAGCTTAGCACCGCATCGTATGAGTACTCACATTTTTAGTCTGTGTTATTTATGTAACAGCATTTGTACTAAAAGATAATGCTATCGCAGTATTATTTATTTCTACTGCTCACCCTGTACATTATTTATCTCGCATACTGTCTTGTGATCGTAACAGCACATTATACTTACACCAGAAACAAGACTGTTCAATAAATCTTTTATTGAAAACGCCCGTCTATTATTTCTGTGTAACTCTGAGGAAAACTAAGCATGCACGACTGAGCTGAGTGAAATAGTTATCTAGTGTTTCCTCGACTCTGGGACACGTTCTGATTCTAAAAGGAAAACATATTGGTCATGTTTTGCGGCTGCCAGAAACTACTCCCTTCTTGTTGTCAAGGAGTTTCTAGTGGCCTCTGAGCTAGCTGGCACAAGTAATTAAGTTTAATATACTCGATAGGGACATACTGACCTTAGTCCTATGTCAAACCTATAGGATATATTATTCCAATGTGCAGAGCCTATTAGGGAAATAGGAGCTACACTATATGGCGCCCAACGGTTTGGTTAGGCAGTAATTCAACTTTAGATACTGAGTAACTCAGCCGTGCTATTTTCTCTCAAAGACCCCTACCCATATACTCCAAAAGACGTCTGGAGTGGGCAGGGTTAAGTATCCACCAAGGCTACATAGGGAAGCACCCTATATATTAGCTGTTTGGTTTGCTCAACGTTGAAGGATACAGTGTTCCAAAATATTGTGCACCTTATCTTTGTTTCCTTGAAACTTGTTCTACATTTTTCAAAAAACAAAATGCCTGGTTACGACAATGAAACCGGAAACGGTGGAGCTGCGGCTGATCCAGCCCAAGCAGCAGTTTTTAACATTACAGGTTTAAACGAAACAGAGGAGGGTGTTATAAACATCCATCCAAATTTAAGAAGAGCCATAACTCTAAAACTTATAAAACATGGCCTATCGCCAAGAGGAGGTAGAGCAGTTTTCGTGATAGAGGCACATGAATCATTTCAGACAGAGGTATTCTATTCATGGGTACTACTTCCGGAATGCAATCCAACATCACAAACATTTCACTTCTACAAAGAAGATGATCTACCAGAGGAATACATTCCTTTCGAGGATATTGAAAATCCATTAACATACCAAGAGCATCAGCTCTGGTTTAAAGGCGCCCTAAAACATCACAAAAACATTACCAGGCTCGGTCCACTAGGTAGACCAGGAGCAACATGGCCGATTTTAGCCGGCTACACACCTCATCCTGAACTGGATATAATGACAGATGAGGAATTACATACTCAAATAAAAGAGTTAATAAAAATCTACAGACAATTGGTCCAATATGTCATGCGGACTTTCACAGTCCGACCACCATTGACATATCCAACTCCCCAACAGGGGAATACACTAAAAATTATACCACAGACTCTCAACTCAGTCATGGGTAAAATGCCCACAAAACGTGAGCAAATTCCGTTTTGGATAGCTCAAAAAATTACTCAAATCGAAGCAGTATTTCCAAATACTAGCCCACATGAGAAACACAGAATCCTAACAATCAGTTTACCAATGGGGATCACACCACAACTGGAAGACTGCACCACTTGGGGCTCAGTCTTTGCTGCCATCTATACTAAAACACATGGTATTCCATCAATTGCGGTAATACCTGATGTCCTAAAACAAATTCAAAATGAATATGGGGCAGAGCCTGCTCTAAATTTAGGTATGAAATTACTGAAAAATTTCGAGCAGGTCTCAACAATAATATTATCTAATATTAAAGGGGAGGCAGCAGCAGTGGCGATCCGCCAAAAATTGAGGGAATTCGATGTTACAGAACATCAAACTGAGCTACCCAGAATTATAGAACAATCCTATGCAGAATTAGGCAGAGATAGTTTGGGTGGAAGACCACTGAAACCAAAACTATCTGAAAGTCCTGAGAAGGACTCAATAAAACAAACTCCTACATCTTCTAAAAAGAAGTGGGAGTCTACTAAACAAAAATCAAACGAGAAACGTTCTCATTCCCGAGGTAGGTCTCCTCAAAAGGAGCCCTCTGAAAGGAGGTATAACCTCAGGAATAGGGATAATTTGAAAAAACCTGATAGGTATCATAATACTGATACACGTTCCTCTCGTCCCTTTCAGATCTCACCACAGACTTCGGAAAGAAGAGGACGGACGGAACACAGAGAAGAACGCGTGACATCGAAAGACGACAAACACGCTCCAAAAACTAAAGTAAAACCTCAATTCTCCAAAAAGAAAGTAGCAGGTCTAAAGATAAGACATGCCGAGAATACTGAGAACGCAACTCAAGAACGGAGAATGGGCTCAGACCATGCTGGACAGTGCAGCAGAAGTCACAATAGTTCGCCAGAACCTGAGGGAACTTCTGGAGATAGTGGACTTGAATGAGTACATCACAGTCGAGACTGTAGACACCAGGGTTAGTACTCCACAAAAGTTATATGACATAACACTCCGGATGGAGGGAGACAAACCTAGACAGGTGAAAGTACTTTTTTGGGAAAAACTATCAAAGGGCTATGACATACTTCTAGCAGAAAAGGACTGGCCACCACAATTTGTCAGGGAGTGCCCACATGGCGAGGACATTATTATGCCTGCCTTCTCCAACCATATACCAATGCATCTAAGATATACATATGCCAGGAAATGGGCAGTGGCCCAGGCCCCAGCATTATATAAAAATCATGTAGGATGGGATGAAGATTCACCTCACCATAAAATACATCTGAAACATGAACCAACTGCACAACGGCAGTATCCTATTAAGCAAGAAGCTAAAAAACAGGTCAGGGAGATCTTAGATCAACTTGAATACCAAGGGGTGATTGAAACATGCACCTCCTCAATGAACAATCCTTTGTTTCCTGTCTCCAAACCAGACAAAACATATTGTCTAGTTTTGGACTACATACACCTAAACACTTGTTCTAAAACTTTTGCAGTGCAAAATGCACATAGCACAGCATTAATGAATAACATTGTGCGTAAAAAATATAAAACCACATTAGACATCTCAAATGGTTTCTTTTGTCAAAACATAGCACCTGAAAGCAGGTACTTAATAGCATTCTCCATAATGGGGACCCAGCGTCACTTTTGTCGACTCCCACAAGGGTTCAAGAATAGCCCAGGCTTATTCTCAGCGAGGGTAATGGAGTTACTACAAATTTATGACAATGAGGCATTGTCCTATGTCGATGACATATATCTGACAGACGATGACCTAGTAAAACACTTGAACATGGTGAGCACCATTATACTGGGATTCGCCTCTGAGGGTTACAAATTCAACTTTAAAAAGTCTAGAATTGCCCATCTCAATGTCCTATTTCTAGGATATGAGCTTTCAAGTGAAGGCAAGAGCTTGGCAGCTAACTTTTAGAAAAGTGTGCGCTGCTCCAACCTCCGAAAACGCTAAAAAACTTACAATCAATCCTGGGTTTCTTAAATTTTGGAAGAACATACATTATAAACTATGCAGAAAGGGTTAAACCTCTCTACGCATTAATCAAACCTGATTTTTCAATCAAAAACTGGACACAGGAACACACAGAAATTTTGCGTTCACTCCAGGCTAACATGTTAGCAACAAATCACTTACAAACACGCGTAAGTGAACGAAATTTGGTGATCCGAATAATTTCGGGTCAATGCGGATTCACCTACTTAACTTTCAATGAGGGTGAAAAAATACCAATAGCGTATAAATCACACTTGTACACACAAGCGGAAATGCGCTTCAGTTCTACTGAAAAAATTCTAACAGCAGTTCAAACCGCTGTAGCAAAAGAAAGAGCCTTAGCCCAAGGGAAACGCATTATTATCGTAACCCCAGTACCTGCTTTAGAAGCGGTTACAAAAGCAAGCATTCCAAATGCTAAGGCATTGCATCCAAGATGGATACAATGGGTTAATTCTCTTGCTGCAACAGATGTTGAATATGTTTTTGATCCAGATTTAAAAACACAAGCCTTCCTGCAGTACGAACATGAGTGTCCCCTGCCCACTGAAATTCTGCCTCTCGATCAGTACGAATTCATAATTTATACTGACGGATCCGCACAACCCGCAATAGGGGTAAGCAAGCTTACAGTGCAACGTGTGCTATCGTTAAAGGTCGCATGCGAAATGGCATCTTCAGACCTATGGTCACAAAAACGCAGTCTCTAGGAGATTGTACAGCTCAGCGAGCTGAACTACAAGCATTCAAACTGGCACTTGAAAGTACAGATCGAGAATTCCCCACACTAATTGTGTGCGATTCCTTTTACTGTGTGCAGTCGTATAATGAATATATACAAAACTGGCTTGAAAATGGTTTCAAAGATGCGAAAAGTGGCACAATAAGGCACAAATTGCTTTGGGAACAAGTAGTTCAGTTGAAAAACGAACTACCAAAGGCTCACGTGATCCACACACTGAGTCATCAACGTGATGGCGTTCACGTTGCAGGGAATTCATTGGCTGACGAAGCCGCAAAGGGGGCTGTGCAAACGGCTTCCGTAGCTGCGATCACTCGTTCAAGAAACAAAAATAGACGGTGAGATAATGTTGGCTGTTAATGCTTCAAGCAAAGGCAGCAGTGCAGCGTTACCAAAAAAGTTTCCACTCAAGTACTCTTATGTAATTGATGCGAACAACGTTCCTTTTGCTCGAATCCCTGGAGTGGGGGATAGGGTAATACCAAACAAGGAACGCAGATTAGGACTCATCCTAGCAGCACACGAAGGGATAGCTTCTGCCCATGCAGGTGTTTCTGCAACAATATCTTTACTCAAGCAAAGATATTGGTGGCCTGGCATTAGAAAACAAACAAAGAACTATGTTTTAGAATGTGATATATGCCAACAGATGAAAGTCTCCACAGTGAAACGTCCTGCGCAGACACCCCTGTTAATTTCAGATAAACCATTAGCTTGTGTTTACCTTGACCACTGCGGTCCCTTACACAGGGATGGTAATTATAAATATATCATGGTAGCAGTGGATTCATGCTCTAGGTTCCTATGGTTATGGCCTCAGCGCTCAGTTGACGCTCGAACTGTTATAAAAGATTTGCGAGTCTTTATCGGCATATACGCAATAGGCACGCTACATTCTGACCAGGGTCCTGCGTTTAGCTCTCGGGCTTACAAAGACGCCATGGCCAGTCTGGGCGTTGCATTGCGGTACTCCTCTCCATTCCATCCTGAGGGAAATTCGGTTGTGGAAAGGACAAACCGGGACATAAAGCAGTCTATAACAGCTAGAGTATTAGGCTCGGGTGACGGGTGAGTCAAACACCTTAGTGGAGTTCAACGTGCACTTAATAACCTGCCAAGAAGTTCTCTAGGGGGGGTCACTCCATATGAGGTCCTATTTGGGACAAGAATGTGGGTACCAGACTTAGAAAACGTAGGCACAGTGGTGGAAAATAAACCCTTTGATATCAAAGATCGTTTGGTTGTTTTACAGGACTTAAACAAATTAAGAACGAAACAAAGCAACGTATTTCTACAGCCAACCACCACTGGGGATCTACCGGCTGTCTCAGCAAGGCCTGTCTGGATTCCTAAAGTTGGGGATCTAGTCAGAGAAAAAATTGCGGACAAGAAGGAATTTGGACCTTCTTACAGACAACCAGTACCTGTCCTAGCAGTTCAAGGAACAAGAACAGTACTACTGCCGCCCCTTGCTGGAAGAAAGGAGAAAAGATTTGTGTCCATCGACCTGATCAAACCACAGTATGTGGCCAATACTAAATAGTAGGCCTCGTGGACTCCGACCTAGTAGCAAACGCACTCCTCTCGCTACTATCCAAGAGGTTCATACTGAAAGACTGATAACAATCGAGAATTCAGCTGAAACAAATGAAGGACTATGCAACAACGCTATGGAACTCATCCCTCTTGAAGAACAAGTAACAGTTCGTCCAAATACACCTGTCTACACCAACGTAACAAGTGATGAACTGGTCCCGGTGATTTCTACAAATCCTGATGCAATTCAAACAATTGACAGAACTGCTTCTGGCTACTTCATTAACTTTGATACGTTCTCAGAAGATCCAAGTGAACCTGAAACAACGCCAGTGTCATTGAAATTCAAGCAGCGAGTACAAGACTTTCTTCACTTTCTGAAAAAGACTTATTTGGTTTCTCCATGGATTGAACTCTGGATTACATCTGGACTTTTTGTTTTCCTGCTCTGGCTAGCTTTGGTAACAACAGTAAGCGTGCTTATAAGTGGCAGATACATCCATGTGAACACTGAAGGAAAAGGCGTAAACGTACTTTTGAAACCTCATAAATCTTCCCATTGTGAAGCAAGAGACTTGTCATCAGTGAACATCACAGCTGTTCCTATACACGATGGTATAGTGTGGGACAAAACAGATTTTGATATATTCGGTCCGACGGAAGAATTGAACATTCCACATTTGTTTAAAATTTCACTAAGTGATCTAATCACGTCCAGTACCTATTCTGATGATTGGGACTTTGAGACTGTGACTGATATTATGTTTGACCTAGAAAGATCTGCTGCATTTTCTAGAAATGAATATTTAGAGGGTTCATCAGACTATGAAGAACTGTATTGTTATAATCACTATGGTCATCATTTTTTGCATAAATCTGCATATCCAAGAAATGTGTTTATGTTTAACCAATGGGAACATTGTCCTACACCACCTAAAGGTAGTTCAAAAACATTTGCCAGTAAATTTCCATATTTTTCAGGTTACAATACATCTGATCCAGAAATGTTTTACTATAAAAATGTAAACAAGACAGGACTGAAAATTATGTTAACAAATACAAAACAGATTTATTCTGCATTATTTAATGCCCAACTGTCTAGACAGGGTTTCGACTTTTGGAAAGACACAATAGACACAAACACGTTGTGGGGTACTAAAGAATGGCAAGTACAGGGGATAGAAGCTTTATTTAGAGCCTGCATCATCCCTGAACAAATAATGTTTTTGAATGAAACTATCCAACAAACATCTTGTCTTGGATTAGCCAAGATCAAAGAGATGAACACACCTTCTGTACCAACTCCTGCAAAAAATAATGTAACACAGGCAGTGGTGACAGTCGATAATATACTACAACTCAACAGATCTAATCCTGATTGGAAAAAATGGTTGATCTGGCCCACAGGCCCGAATAACTGTCAGGAAAGATTCCTGAATAAAACTCAGGGCTTTACTATTCATAGGCCAGACCCAAGATACGTCCAAAGACAACATCCGGGGGTAGTAACAACATACAGTGTAGGGAAATTATGCCTCGATTGGCTGCATACATCTACACTACAGGATGTGAAACAACACTTATCCTTACTTGCAAAAGACGCAGATCTTAGGGATTTCTTGCTTGGACCAAGAAAACCGAGTCAAAAACGTTTCATATATGCCAGCATTTATGCTGCTTATAATGAGGCTTGGAATGTGTCACAGATTGAGGCCGCAGAACGAATACGTGAACTTGATCGTATTAATTTAGAGAAAACACTCTCTGTGGTCGACAATGGGTTAACAACTTTGTCCTCCAGAATATATTCATTGGATGGCATTGTATCCTCTGCTATCGACATTCTAGAACAAGATTTGGCGATGTTACAACAAGGCCAATCTCAAATACGTTCTATTATGTTATTAAGCTGGACGCTGCAATCATTGCGAGCGGGCTATGTGCCTTGGCGTTTCATCAACACAACGGCTCTGTTTGCAGGATACAATCTAACTGATAAACAGATCGAAATGGCACAGAGAGGAGCGAAGTATACAGTGCTGAGCATTGAAAAACTGGAAAAGTTACCATTCACAGTGGCAGAGAAACCAGCTACAGAATGGCTTATTCATGGCAAAATTACACTACCTGTGACTACTTTTCAGTTTCGGTATTGCCTCAGACAAATGCAAGCAGGCAAATATGAAAGGTTGGGTAAGGAATACATTAAGACATCTTGGGCTTTACCGTATACATATAGATGTTGGAGCGGGGATCGTGAAGTGTTTTTAAGCGGTAAAAACTGTAAACGTGCACTCAGCGGTCCACTTATATGTCAGGACATTTCCTTACACGGGGCTTGTAATGGTTCTGTGGCAAATTTGTCTTGCCATCAGCAGGGTACACCAGCTGCTGTGATTAATCCAACGTTCGGACAACTTTCTAATGGGAGTTACCTCATGTTGAATGATCAGAGTTGCTGTGGCATGCTGCCAGGCATCCCATATCTAGTAAAGGTCAACTCCAGGGTCACTTGCTGTATGCAAGTATTGTTTGCCCCAATAGACACAGTCAGGGAGTCGCCTTTATGGCCTTCGCTGAACGTCTCTTTTATAAGATTTGATACTTTAAGCAGAATGAAAGCCATGCTTTTACAACAAACAGTGCCTCTGACCTCGGCCAAAGAAACCTATGATCTGCAAATTGCAAGGACTTCGGCTGAGATACAGACTTTAATACGTACAAACTGCCCTATACATTTCGTGGAAATGATAGGACGAATTTTCAACATGTCTGATACAACAGGAATTGTACATGTGTTTAAGGGCATCTGCTCGGGTCTGTTAGCACCTTTCCAGGCAATACTCGGAATCATCCCGAACTTTGCACATTCGGTGTTTGGTGGCATACCATTAATTCTAGCACTCGTTGCCGGAATTCTATTTCTCTTCCTGCTATTTCGCTATGGCCAGCCAATTCGCCGACATCACTCCGAGCGACATGGAGAAAGCTCTCCTTGAACGAAAGTGCCGTGAGCAAATAGTACAGCTTTTGGGCATAAATCGTCTACGGGACCTTAATACCACATGGTTCCTGTCCTTTAGACCAATCTGGCAAGATTGCATCTTACCTGTTCTACGATGCCTGCTATGCGGTGTAGAATGCGTGTTGGACACCTGTCTAACATTTCCATCGGATGCGCCAACGGACGTCGATACTCTGCTGGACCAGATAACGGCCCATGCTATGTGTTGTCCCCAGCGGCTTCCTATCCTGATGACAGCATTCATTGAGATCTCACAGACGCGTCCGGCAGCTGCTGAGGTACGAGAAAGAACTACAGGCACACAGGTAACAACGGACGCGAACATTGCGACAATTGAAAGCAATGCTTCACATCTCTGTGCAATTAACCTGCTTCACGAGGTGTTCCAACTCACACCAACTACAGTGGATGATGTTTTGTCTATAGAAATAGATGATCTAATGTTTACACCAGACCCGTAAACTGACTCTGATTCAGCATACAGTGTTCCAAAAATACAGCAACAATTTGGCCTTCATTTTTTTCAAAAACTTGGAACTCTACCAAAAATTGAACTTTTTCCCATTTTTTCGAAGAAAAATGGAACTTCAATCTGCTTAAAGTAGAACTAGCCTTATAGTAAAGACTTAGCGGTCCTTCCAAAGACATTTAGTCATCTTGTGTGTCTACAACAGTTCATTAATTTTCCTGACATGAAATGACTTTGATTTATGAACAAACTTATCGATCATTTTTTTTGTCACATGTAAATATTACTGCTTAGATCATTCCAATTGCATTTATTTTCGAACTTTATGCCTGAAATGATAAGCAATGCTTCGAATGTACAGTACCTTTTTGCATTCTAATATGTTTTTTTAAATGCCCTTTTTTTTAAAAATGGTTTTATGAAATATTTTAGAAATATGCGGTACTCCATTTTTATGTTTAGCATTTTTTATGTTTAGCATTTATGTATTATCGTATACACGAAAGTGGAGTGGGTGTTGTATTCCTCTTAGGGTGTCCATAAAGGGCTTTCCAATATCCTGTCCTTATATAGGCATAATTCGCCCTGCCCTTATATAGGCATAAAATCCCAGGCCTTATTTAGGCATTAAACCGTGCACTCCAAATACAGGCATGGTCTCTGACATCCGTCCACCCTAACATCACAACGAGTTCATGAAGAACAGACCCTTAGGCTGCGGGAGTTTCCCTAGCTCAGGACTATTGATTTCTTCAAGGCCTCATCTATTATGCATGAACCATTATTCCTTAGGGGTTCATTCATGACGTCTTTCGTTGTCCAATTCACGTCAATGCTAACATTCCTAAGGTACTCTCAGGTATAAATATACCTTCCCTAGCCCCTGTAAACTAGAGGAGACCGCGACTTCAGAGGAGCCCGTATCCCGGCCTGACGCACTGAGAAGATGCTGCCATTCCCTGCACGCAGAGAGCCCAGCTTCCAGCTTCCAGTGATCTGACTTCCCTTGCGGGGTGTTGGAGTTCGAGTCTGGCAAAGAGATTCCAACCTCTCTCATTCTTCAGGTATGGAGTTGATAAGAACCTAGAGGGACTCTTGGCATACTATGCATACTAGACTTAACATACTCTTAGTATACCATAGTAAGGAATACTTCACCTACTTCATACCTCTCCCTACACCTAGGTTAGGTTAGGTACACTGGGGTAGAACTAGCTTAGCACCGCATCGTATGAGTACTCGCATTTTTAGTCTGTGTTATTTATGTAACAGCATTTGTACTAAAAGATAATGCTATCGCAGTATTATTTATTTCTACTGCTCACCCTGTACATTATTTATCTCGCATACTGTCTTGTGATCGTAACAGCACATTATACTTACACCAGAAACAAGACTGTTCAATAAATCTTTTATTGAAAACGCCCGTCTATTATTTCTGTGTAACTCTGAGGAAAACTAAGCATGCACGACTGAGCTGAGTGAAATAGTTATCTAGTGTTTCCACGACTCTGGGACACGTTCTGATTCTAAAAGGAAAACATATTGGTCATGTTTTGCGGCTGCCAGAAACTACTCCCTTCTTGTTGTCAAGGAGTTTCTAGTGGCCTCTGAGCTAGCTGGCACAAGTAATTAAATTTAATATACTCGATAGGGACATACTGACCTTAGTCCTATGTCAAACCTATAGGATATATTATTCCAATGCGCAGAGCCTATTAGGGAAATAGGAGCTACACTCACTACAATGTGCTTTGATAATGTACAAGTACAAACATACATCCGTGATGTTGTCGAAATGTCCACTGTCCAAATCAAATAGGCAGCTCCTCCCAAACAGCCACAATGTACCCAGTCATGCTGTCTGTATGTAAACATGTACAATGCGACAACATACATGTGGACACATTGTTAAACTGCATCTCCCCTTCACATTGCAGAGGGAGAATCAACACCTCCTGCAGAGCAGTCCGACCCTCTCTTCTCTGGAGACGAAGAGGACGACCACAGCTTCGACTCTGACGCCCTCCAACTGCTCGTGGAGAGCCTGCGCAGCCCACTTCCAGGAGCTGGGCAGCCCAGCTGCTATGAGGAGACCCCACCCCCTGCACAGACCACACAGGAGGCAGCACCCACCACCACTGCTGCCTCCCAGGACCCCCACAGAGAACGCATGGCCTTCCAACGCCGTGTTTTGGGGTGCCAGGAGAATCTGGCTGAAAAGGTGCTGGTGGGCTTTGACCGCATGGCACACAAACTAGATGCCATACGTGGGTGTCTAAGTCCCATCAGGGACCACTCACGGTCCCCAACGGACACCCACAGTCCGCTCCATGCTCTCCAACGGACCATGGCTGACATCGCTGGAGCCCTGACTCAGAGAATAGTACAGCTGTCCAGTCCGAGTGGCTCTAGCGATGTCACACGGGAGTTGGGAGACATGCGGAGGTTAATGGAGACCATGGAGCGGGCGAATGCGGAACGAGCGGCTGCCACGGCTGCACACCAGCGAGAGGTAGCTGGATTCCTCAATGACCTCAGGACCCTCCTCATGGCATTGCTGCCACAAGGCCTGGTGCGGATGCATGCTGCTGCCACCACTCCATCCACATCTCCGCCCCCTGAAGTGTCAGTGCCACACAGTGCGGCAGACCTTCCAACTCCGGCCACAGATGTGTCACTGCCACACAGTGCTGGAGACAGAACACCACCATCCACACGTGAGGCACATGAAACAGCAGAGAACGACGATGCGGATGATACTGCTCTTGTGGTAAGGAGGACACAGCAGCATGCATCTCATCCATAGGTCCGGCTTCAGCTTGGTACTGCCCTCTGCATCATCACCTTCCACTGTCCCCCCATGCACTCTGCGACACTCACCTTGGACCTCGACATGGACTGCCGTATGATGTTTGATCGCCATTGACACAGCAATCAAACTGCAGACTGTACTCGTCCTCTTCCTTTGGACTTGTCATTCCCTGGAGGACCCTGGCTGGACCTCCACAGGACAACATCGTCATGTGGGGTTTGCATGGCCCTGTACTGCTCCAGATGCAACACTCCACTGAATGTGCATTAAACATTCATATACACACAGATGTGTCATGTCTATGGTCTTTTAAGTGTGGAAGTATGGATGAATGTGGGCTCACTGGACTCCTCTTATATCCATGTGGCTCATGTCGTAGAACAGGGGTCACAGGGTGACACATTGCCCAATGCGGTCTGGGTGGCGCTGACACAACAACAGGGGCACACGCATGAGTTACTTCCTTGTCCAGCCCAGTACGGAACCATGCCCAGGGCCTCGGGGTCATATACAGACCCTTACGCTGGACTGGCATATGCCAGGCCAGCCCACTCCGCTTACGCTCACAGGGGGGGACGGCAACGCTACATGTCCCCTGTCTTTCCTGTGGTGATCTGCTGCTCACAGGTCTAGTTGTCAGCATGCCACAGCCACTCCCTCATGGCTGGTTTACACCCACACCACACCCATCCAGCACACGCGTCACGGGACATGTGACCCTGCCAATGAAAAGGGACAGGCGCACATGCTCGACGCCATTTCCACTCTCTATCTGGGTGCGTCCGTGTGGTGTTAATGTAGGCATGAGGGCCTCGGGCCCTGCAACATCACATTTCCCAGGACCGGAGGTGACATGATGGCGTCCGCAACACGATACCCAATCATACAGGGACCATGACTTTGGGACACAGACTTCGTGGCACCGGATACATTGCGGCCGGCACAGGCACACCGCCATGGGACGGTGACTTTGGGTGCACTGAGGTAGGGGCACCTTACGTGCTGAGCGGGAGTGCAGCCTGCGATGATGTCCCATCCCGGCCGTCCGGACTGCTCAGGATTTGTGTGCCCTGCTGGACCGCAGTGTAGGCCAGAGCCAGCGGGCAGCGTGGGCCTACCGCCTCGTGGCGTCGCATCCCGGATCACAGAGTTAGTGGCACCTCAAGGGCTGAGTGGGTGTGCAGCCTGCGATGATGCCCGGTGCACTGGTATGTCCTCTGCCATGGCGAAATCAAGACCCAGAATCATATGTGAGACCTGGTGGCCTGCGGAGCAGGGCTGCATGATGTGGAGGGTGCCATGTGCGCGGGCCCCGGGCATGTGGCTTGCAGCGGCACGTGGTGGGCCCTCATTACTACACGCCAAGGGCAGAAGGTGAGCAGTGAGGCCTGGGTGCGCAGGGGCGGGCATGCACCGCTGGGCGGTGGGAGGGGCTGGGGTACATCTGCCTGGGTGCGCAGGGGCGGACAGGCGATAATGTCTTGTGCAATTGTGTGTACTTTGCCATTCATGTCTCTGGACTCTGTTTCAGATGACGGATCTGTTTCAGATGTGTGACCTGGTGAACTGCCCTACATACAGGCACATGGTTGGAGACACACCTGTGGCAGCAGGTGGGCAGTGTGGCCTGGGTGCGCATTGTGGGCACTCTCTCTCCCTGTCCATCTCTTCTGTTATCTGTGTCTCACTCCCCCTCTCTGTCCGTCTTTCTCTCGCTCCCTCTCTCTGTCCGTCTTTCTCTCGCTCCCCCTCTCTGTCTGTCTTTCTCTCGCTCCCTCTCTTTCTCTCTCTCTCTCCTTCGCTCTCTCTCTGTCGTTTGATGTGCGCAAGAAACACCTTCTCATCATGATTTTTGTCTTGCAGGCTGTGACCTACGGATTGTCCCGAGGGGAGCCACCATGTGTCTTCATTTCTGTTCTGTGTTTCTTTGAATACATTTTCATTTGTTACATTGAAGGTGGATGTGGGATGCCCATTTTTGTGACGACACATGCATGCCACCAAATGTGATTGTGCGACATCTGGCGGATTATTTGGTACATGTTCCATATAGTTGATGTGGCATGTCTTTGGCCGGGGGATGGGGCCCGGGGGGGGGTCCTGGGGGTGGTGGCGGTGGGTGTTGTGGCCCTGTTGGGGCTCCGAGCTGCATGATCAGTGGCTCCATGGCATCTGTTGCCCTTCAGGTGTGGCTCTGGGCTGGGCTCCATTTTGTGGTGTAGGCTGTGGTCCGACTTTGCACCAGGTCAGAGCAGGTGTTAGTTTCCTGCTGCTAACGGGCCTTATCGCCTGTTTTGTGGTCTTATCGCCGATCTGGCTGCTCGTTGAGAATGTTGTGGAGTGGTGTTTTTGCGGCTTTTTGCATGGGTACGCCTACTCTGCATCTCATTAGCGAAAGTTGCGGGGGTCATCTGTGGCGATGTTTTTTGCGGATGCTATCGCGGGTAAAATGGTGTTCTGGGCTGTTAACACCAGCTTGTGAATGGTGCGATGAATTTATCGCCACTTTGGCTGCGATAAAGTGCCGATAACTCGGTGATAAGTCCTTGAGAATATGCCCCGCAGTTTTTAAAGAGCGGGCTAAGAAGGGATGCCCAATCTCCTATGGCAGCTTTAAATATTCTCGTGGACAAGCCATTCAGGCCGGGGCTCCAGCAGCTCAAAAAGACACCAGTGCACATTTTTTTATTTTTTTATTTGTTTATTGGTATTTCGAAATCAATACAGTACATATCTCATACAACAACAAACCAACTTGGTGCATGGTTGCCAAATATATGACATTACAAATCATACAACTGCCGCCTATTTTATCCTGTATCGAACACAGCAATGTGCCCTGCAAGCACAGGGCCAACTGGCACTTACATGTAAACATTTAAATGCAATGGTACACAAAGCTGACAGTGGTACACAATGACCCTCCCGTAGTACCCAACCTGAACACATAACATAGCCCCACATTATTGGAATTACATATCCCCAGTGCAATCCACAGCTACCACATCCTTTCCAGGATCACTCGTCCTCTCCCGAACCCAGGTAATGAATGGTTCCCATATCTCCCTGGGTCTAGAAGTGGGTGGCATTAGTTCCCAAAAAATGGCCAGCTGAACACGGCCATACGTAACCTCCCTGATCCATTCTGTGATAGTTGGTTTCCTCTTTCTCCCCCAGTGAACTGCTATTTGGCGTTTTGCGAATAGTAGCAACAGTGCATGCAATTTGCATTTTTTAATATGCATGTCTTTGACATATCCTAGTAGTCCCACTAATGGGGATGTGGACATCATCATACCCAGGATCTGATTTATAGACACAAAAATTTGAGACCAGTACTCAGCAATGGCCGGACACTCCCATGCCATGTGAAGAAAGGAGGCAGAAGCCATCCCACAGCGCCAGCAAAAGTCATCATCTCTGAGCCCCATTCGGTATAAGCTAGTGGGCGTTCGGTAATATCTATGTAAGAATTTGAAATGGATCAGGCGGAGCTTGTAATTAGGGGATAATTCAGTTAGTTGGGCGCAACTGTATACCCACTGGTCTTCAGTCAGGGGGGGCAATAGCTCTGCATTCCACTTATGCCAAGCACTAGGTGTCGTCACGGGGGCGTCCGCCTGCATGTGTGCGTAAAGTCTGGTGATAAGTCTACGCAGCGATGGTGTACGAAGCAGAGTTTCCAGAGCGTTCAAAGGGGATGGTTGGGACGGGAAGTCGGCGTGCAGTTTGCGACAGGCAGCCCGTATTTTGTGATATAGAAATGTCTCCCCGAAAGATACCCTCTGTCCCTCCTCCGCCATCTGAGATTCTCTAAAAATACCCTCCGGGTAGAGATCTGCAAATGTATAAAGGGACATCTTCTGTGCTATCTTGTTGTTTATCTCATCCCTGATGTTAGGTAACATTGGATTCTGTGCTGGGGGATGGAAGGAGCATATAATATCTGGGCTCCCGCTTGTCTGCGTAGCCCATCCCAAGCCCATCTCAAAGTTTCAGAGGTGTCAATGCCATCTGTGGGTCGTTTATATGTCTGATATATCGCCACCTGCAGAGGTACCGGCGCCACCAGAGCTGTCTCCACAGCCATGTGCGGCTGAAAGGGCGCCGGGTGGACCCAATAATGCAGGAAGTGTGCCTGTGCGCATAGTGCATATAACTTCATATCGGGTGCACCCAAGCCCCCCTGCTTAAGCGGCAAAGACAGCAGCTCCCATGACACCCGGGCCTGACCTCCCGCCATACCAATGATATTAACAATGATCGCAATGTTCTAAAAAAGGATTGGGTGAGTATGATTGGCAGATTTACAAAAAGATACAAAAATGTAGGCAGAACAATCATTTTTGTTAGCGCGATCTTCCCTGCTAATGACAGTGGGAGTTTAGCCCATATAGCCACCTTCTCCTCCAGCCAATCAATGGCTCTACCATAATTTAGGTTCCACACTTCCTGAAGATCTCGGCTTATCCAAATTCCCAAATACTTCACTTTCTCATCTTCCCATTGTAACGGGAACTCAGAAGCCACCGCCTTGGTGTTATCTGTTAGGGGAAACACCACCGATTTAGCCCAATTTATAGAGACGCCTGAAAGCCCGCCAAATTTGATAAACTCTCTCAGCACTGTGTCCAGGTTTCGCGCAGGGTCCAGAATGTACAAGGTGACATCATCTGCGTAAAGTGATATCAGGAGGCTCAGAGCACTAAACCCTATCCCTTTGTCAGGGTGGTGTTGCCTAATGCGTGCAGCTAACTGCTCCATCGCAATGGCAAACAACAGGGGGGACAACGGGCACCCCTGCCGCGTGCCCCGCGTGATCTGAAACGGATCAGACAAAAGGCTATTCACTCGTACCCTAGCCGTCGGTTCAGTATATAACAATTTGATCCATCTGAGAAGAAGGGGGCCAAAACCCATCCGCTCCAAAATCCTGAACAAATAGGGCCACTCAAGCGAGTCAAAGGCCTTTGTCGCGTCCAAGAACACTGCCGCCACCTGCACATCGGGATGCAAATAATGCAGGACCGAAAAAACTGTTCTCAGGTTGTGAGAGGTAGACCTCCCGGGTATGAAGCCCGATTGATCTGGCAGGGCTATGAGGGGAATCATGGATTGCAACCTATTCGCTATTAATTTTGCCAGTAGTTTAACATCTACATTGATAAGCGACAGTGGTCTATATGAATCTAAGTCAGTTTCCGATTTACCCGGCTTTAGCAGGGTTATAATTATAGCTTCCCGCATAGTTTGTGGTAGTATGCCTGCTTCATGTGTTTCCTCATATACCGCCAAAAGTTTGGGCGCGAGCTCTTGTACGTAGGCTTTATAGAAGGCGGTCGTCAGACCGTCCGACCCAGGGGCCTTATCCAGTGGCATGCTTTTAATAACTTTGGCCACGTCTTCCACCGTAAATGCTAGGTGCATATACTCCCTATGCCGGTCATTAAACCAAACTAGGGCCAATGAATCTAAAAATGCCTGCATGCCCTCCGGGCATCCAGTTTGTGTAGCTGTGTACAAGTGGGCATAAAAGGACGAGAATTCAGTAGTTACAGCCGCCGGACCTCTGACAGTGCCACCCTTTTTATCAATGAGTTCGGGAATGTAAGCAGTAGACCGCGAATTCCGAAGCATGCCTGCAAGCATCCGTCCCGGTCTATCTCCTTCACCATATCTACGCGCCTCTGCATACTTCCCGAGAAATTTCACTTCTCTTTGCGCCTCTTCGTCATATTCTAACAGTTTGGCCTTCAGTTCAGCCAAGAGAGTAGGCTCGTCCTCAGAATACACGCGCGTCTCCAGGTCTTTTATTTGAGTCTCGATGTTGCGTAAAGTGAGTCTAATGGCTTTAAGGACACCCGCCTGTCTAGAAATACATTGTCCCCTGATTACCACTTTGAACGCCTCCCATAACGAGGCCACGGTGTCAACAGAACCTGTGTTAAGTGCGAAGTAATCCGTTATATCAGTACGGATTTCCTCCTTAAATGCCTCATCTAATAACGCATGTGGAGGCAGCCTCCAGGAGAACGCCCTCTGCGTGGCATCAGGCAATGAGATTGTCAAGAGGCACGGGGAGTGATCCGATAGTGTTCTGGGCAGGTGCGCCACCTCCACTACCCAACTGGCCACATCTCTCATCGTTAGCCAATAATCCAGGCGAGACCAGGCCCTATGATGTTCAGAGAAGCAAGTACCCTCCCTAGTCAATGGATAGCGTAGACGCCATATGTCAACCATGTCCCCATCGTCTAATAGAGCATTCAGGACTTTGGCGGCAGCGGGATGATGTGTCCTCGCCGTGCCCTGTCTGTCCAAGTTGTCATTTAAGATGGCGTTGAAGTCCCCCCCATAAGATCATGGTGCACCCAGTCGCCTTGACTTTAGCCCATACATCTTGGAAAAAATTAAGGGAGTCTGTATTAGGTCCATACACCGCTACTAAAGTTAAGAAAACACCTCCCAGTGAACCCAGCAGAATAATATATCGGCCGTCAGGATCTGTATGTACCTCTCTCTCTTTCCAATCAAGACCACATTTCACCAACACTGCCACCCCACGGGAGTAATTTGAGTATACCGATGTGTATGTGAAACCCCATCGCTTATGTTTAATTTTCGAGGAGGATTGGGCATGTAAATAAGTTTCCTGTAGCATGCATAGATCAATATTGTGCCTTATTAGGTACGCATGAACCAACCTGGATTTCCTACTGTCATTTAGTCTCCTTATGTTCCACGTCAAGCAGTTTACTTTGGTCTCGTGTTGCACACGAAGGTCAAATGTATGTCATCGCTGTGTCTCGTTCGATATATAATTATCTCAAGTTTTACTGTGTGTTTCCTCCAAAGGCATGGCAATACACCAACAAAACCATGAAGAACATACCCATTTCCCCCCTTCACCCACATCAACCCCCAAACAGGTTGAAGAATACCCCCCAACAATAAAACATAGAACAGCGTAGTTTCGGGAAAACTCCCATGGGGATGAATGATTACCGGCCTACTACCCTACCTTAGCAGGGTGGCCAAGAAACTGCAAGGAGACAAACCTGCTACATGACAAAATGATAATTGTGTGGCTTTTGTTCAAAGATCCATATCACCTCCTCCCAACTTGCAATTCTAGACCCATGCCACACTCCCGCAATCGCAGCAACCAGGATAATGTTTCCAAAAAATAAGACAATAGTTCCCCGGGTTAATATATATCCCTACACACCCCCAGTGCGTAGCTACATTAAAAAAACTGATCAGGCTGACAATTACAATCAGCAGTCGAAAAGAGTTGCCAATACAAAATGAGAAAATTGCGAATCGGCTCAAAGTACAAATACGCTCCCCCACCCGGATCCAAAATGCTAATTAAGAGGTGTGATGAGCATTATGTATATGGAGAGGAATAGGAGAAACAAAAACAAAAGGAAGGAATACAGTATCTCGCTGTTCAGTCATTGTCACTTAGCTGGAGGTCAGGCGCTTCTTCCGCTCTAGGACTGGTCTTGGTCCGCTTACCACCTACGTGTTTCGCAAACTTCAGAGCGGACTTGGCGTCGGTAAAGAAGTGGGCGGATCCGTCATGGGACACTTTAAGTTTAGCAGGATATAGTAGGGAGTATGGGATTTGCGCCTGCAACAGGATCCGCTTTGCCGGCAAGAATTCACGCCTTGCTGCCTGTACCGCCGGGGTGAAGTCCAGGTAGAAGGCGACCTGGTTTCCTTGATGTGTTATTTTCCCCATTGCACGCGCCTGGCGCATACCACATCCCGGTCTTGATAATTCAATATTCTTGCCAGAATGGGCCGTGGAGGAGCACCCACCGGAGGCTTGGGACCCAAAGCACGATGGGCCCTTTCCACCGCAAAGACCGGCAAGAGGTGCGTTGCAAACAGGTCCCTCAGCAAATCCGCCACATACACCTCCATTTTGGTAATCCATGTCGTCTCCGGAATTCCCGTGATGCGTAGATTGTTGCGGCGCGATATCGCCTCCAAATCTTCATTTTTGGCTCGGATCACACCCAACAACCTATCCATTTGCAGCAGTTGATCTTTTGTTTCCACCTGAAACTCGTGAAAATCGGACTGCTTATTTTCAAGCACGTCTAATCTATGTTCATGAACCCCGACCTGGGTCTTCACAGATTCTATTTGGGTGGTTAGCGTGTCTAATTTCGCGTCGATTGTGCGAAGGCTGGACTGCATTTCGAGCATGAGCGTGCGGATATCCTCTCCCTGATCACTCAACGGCCCTTCAGCAGACCCTCCTGTGGCAGATTCTGGATCCGATTCCATCTGTCTAGTCGCTCTTCGCTGATCAAAGCTGATTTTGGGCTGTTTGGCATCTTGTTTGCCCATGATTTACCTGCCCCGGGTGCACCTCCGCAGCGACTTGCAGGCTTAGCGATGCCCTCCCCGCCAGTGGCGCTTTGTTCCCAATACACAATGCACGGCCTGTTCTGGTTTACCGTAGCCAACTTGTGTGCATCAGCTGCCCACACACCATTGGCACCTTCTCCGTCCATTACTCGTGGTTCAGCGGGGGAGGGGGAATCAGCAGCCACCACACTGCAATGAGATGGCACCCACAGCAGCGTCCCAAGGGCATGCAGCGAGTGTGTCAGTCAGAAGTGACCCCCGCAGACCGCCTCACCTCACGGCACCAGGAATCATCGTATACTGTCCTTCACGTGCGTGCACTCAGATCCAGCAGGTCAGAAACACGTGCGCACACTTTGGGCACAGGTTCACCGGCTTTAGCAGCCCAGAGCACCCCAGCGTATCAAAGGCAATGTTCCACTACGGGTTTGCCACGTTCCGCAGCCCACCGGCCGGTTCAGCAGAGGTGCAGGCTCACCCAGATGAAAGAAATAACGCCCACTCACGATAGCGTCTTCACTGTCCAGTGGGCTTCAACAACCCACCAGTTCTGCTGTATGCCCTCAGATCAGCGCCGTGTCCCGCATCTGCCTCACCGTATCGTCCGCGTGTCCAGGATCGGCGCACCTCACCACTCCAGCGGCCCAGGTGCACTCTTAGCCTCCGATCCTAAAATGGCACCCACAGATCTCCGGGAGTCTCGTCAGGCACTCCGTGTCGTAACCGCTGCCTGCAGCTCCAGTTACTGCAATAATTCGAGGGTGTCAGGCCCCCCAGCACTCTCGGTGGGATATACTGCCTCTATTCCGGATCTGTAGTCATCACGGCATAGGCCCGCTGCGGAGCCCCGGTCTCAATTAGTCATGGCCGCCGCGTTCGCCTCCGCCAGTTTCTTCCTTTCCACCGCTCACGGCACTCCGGGGCCCATAGGTTAGCAACCAGGCAGCGCAGTCGGCAAATAATCATACCGCTGGATGCCGCGGGTGATCCGCTCCCAAGGAAGCGAGAAAGGATTTGGGCTCCTGTAAATGTGCGGATTGGTGAAAGGATAATATCTCGGCCGGCGGAGCTCGCTCACAGAGCGGCCATTCCACAGCACGGCAAGCCACGCCCCCCACCAGTGCACATTTGATCGTATCTTGTGATGACAGTAATTCACCCCAGTACAGCAGATTTTTGTTGGAGCGGTCGACTAATTGTTCTACTGGATCGTCCAGGTAACACTCTTTTTTCCCAGCGTTATAAAGGTTGAAAATATAGTCCGACCACTTAGCGGCCAACACGCCAGGAGAGGTTTTTCGAGTATTTTGACTAGATCTTGCCTTACCAAGGAACCTGGATTTTGCAGAGGTTTTTGGATTTCAAGGCGTCTTGAAGTTCAGTCCATGCCAATTCTTCGTTGGCCCAAGAGATTTCTCAGACTTTAGATCTATAGGCCTTTCTGGCCTTTAAGATTTTGGCAGCTTGTGAGGAAGTTCTAGTACTTTTATGTGCTGAGCGCCGCAGCTTGTTTAATTTCCGCTTGTTAGAAATGGGGGTCTCTAGTTGGCAGGTTGTTACCCTGTTCAAGTAGGGACCCTTCTTCCTAGTCAGGATAAGGGGGACACACTACTGAAATAAACCCTGCTCACCCCCTTGGTAGCTTGGCACAAGCAGTCAGGCTTATCTCAGAGGCAGTGTGTAAAGCATTTGCACATAACCAACAGTAATACAGTGAAACCACTACAAAAGGACACCAAACCAGTTTTAGAAAAATAACCAATATTTATCTGTGTAAAACAAGACCAAAACAATAAAAATATAACATACAATAATCAGAATATGCACTTTGCAAGAACAACCTTAGAAATGCAGTTCTTTGAAGTCGTTTGCTCCATCAGGTGCTACAGCGGTGCAGAAAACAACCAAATCCAACAGTTTCGGTCAACAGCATTGGTGCTGGCCAGCATTGGTGTCAGAAGACTTGTATGCAGTACCTTTTGTTCCGGCCGACCATGGCACTGTGGGCCGGCGTCAGCGGTCGTCGAGGCTGCAGTGTAAAGCAGAGCGGTGAAGCGTGTGGTGCCCTCGGTCGCGGTGCAGGAAGTGGCTCGGTGGCGGTCATCCAGCAGCGTCGGTGAGATAAGGGCTGCGGAGCGAAGCAGCATTATGAGCCCCAATGTACCCCAATATAGGCCTAAGTAGCTGCATGACCTTTTATCCATATTTGTCCTCCCTTGCTGTATATAACGGCGTTGGCACTGACCTTTTGCCTAGTTACGTGCCACATAAATGTGTAGTTTTCTTTGAAAACTAGCCTAATTAATTATGCATGAAGATTCTTAGCATCATATTTTAATCCCTTGCCTAGGACATACATAGCAGAGTTACCATCCTCTGCATAATAACTCTGTACAAACGTCACTGCTATCATCATCCTTGGACAACAGGCCCACAGTACCATGATACATCTAGGTAGAGCCCATGAGGGTACCTCAGGGTACACATCTTCACTGGGCAAACCAGAGGAGAAGCCTCCATGCTAACACAAGACGCTGAGATTCCTGCCCGCAGAAACTCCAGCAGGCAGTGGTCTGCCATCCCTTGCGGGGTGTCCAACTCGACACCAAGATGGATGGGGTCCTTAGTTCTTTCCCATCAGGTAATGGGGTGGGCTCTTTCCATGGGGGATTCTTGGCTTTACACGTACATACATGCTAGGTACACTTAGGTATACTTAGCTAGGGTTTGCATCTTAGGAGTACGCATGATAACTGCCATGTATCTATATGCCTGCATTTATTCACTATTTTAGCCCCATGGTAGAATTCTTCCTTTTATTCACCCTGTTGGTGCTCGTAATCATATATATCTGTTTCTGTCTAATGTTTGTCGCAGCACACGTATTTTATACTCGAATGACGCTGGTTCAATAAATGCTTGTTGAAAACGTACCCATCCTTTAAACTCTGAGACCAAATGAGCACGAGTGACTGGGTAAAAAGTACTGTACTGTTTCCACGATCCCTGAAGGATCAAGGGTTGTCATGTTTGATAGTTGCCTGAAACTATTCTCTCCTTGGTAAAAGGGCTTATGGTGGCACTGTGAGCTAACTGATCTAAAGGCTAATGGGGAGTGTCTGGAATCAGTCTGGACACTAATCTCTTAGTTTATGTTGTCTAAACCTGCAGATCCTATGTATTATTAAGAACTACACAACATGTGGCCAACGTTGGTTTGGTTCTTATTTACCGGTCAAATCTGAGTAGTCAGTCGTGCTTTCTCAGAGACCCCATCTCACATTTACCCAGAGACGTCTGGGGTGGGAAGGGAAAAAATCTGCCACAGCTGAGTAGGTACATTCCATGTCCTGGCTGTAGGTTTGTTCAAGCTTGAAGGATTATAGTTCCACATATTGTGCAAAACCTTATCTCTTCTACTATAGAATTACAGCCACAATGTCTCAACAAGCAGACACTGGCTGCTGGTGGCAATGCTAGTGCTAGCAGGGAGGAAGCTGAGCAGGAAGGTGCTATAAACATTTTGGAAAATTGCAGAAATGCACTTACTCTAAAATTAGCTGAGTTTGGTCTCTTATCATTAGGTGGGACCTTTACCTTTGTGATTGAGGCACACGAGACATACAGGACAGAGGTGTTCTGTTCTTGGGTTAAATTCCCACCTGCAAATGCACATACACATACATTTCATAGTTATACTTCGGATGAAATACCTGAAGAAAACTGTCCCTACGAGGACATAGAAGTACCGTTAACTTACCAAGTGCATATAAATTGGTTTAAAGGCGCCTTGCCCCATACCACAGAAAGAGTGAGACTTGATCTGCTCAGCAGAGCCGGAGAGACTTGGCCGGTCCTAGCTGCTTACACACCTCATCCAGACATTGACACATTGCCAGCAGCAGACTTACGTGCACTTCACAAAGAAATAATAATGCTATACAGAAATCTTATACAGTTCGTAATGCAAACACTTACTATCCAACCTACAAGGATTACTCTAACTGGTCAACTACAAGGCACCCCAACAAAAATCACCCCACAAACACTGAACGTGATTATGGGAAGAATGCCCACTAAACGTGAGCAAATGCTAATTCTGGATAGCACAGAAAATAGCACAGCTTGAGGCAGTTTTTCCACACACTTGCCCGCAAGAAAAACATAGAATATTGACCATTTGCTTGCCAATGGGGATAGCTCCCCCAATAGAGGATTGTACCACATGGGATACAGTTTTCGCTGCCGTGTATAACAGAACACATGGTACCCCACTCAATAACAGTTATACCAGAAGTATTGAAACAAATACAAAATGAGTATGGGGCAGAACCTGCCCTGGACTTGGGAATTAAATTGATAGTCAATTTTGCCCAGGTATCGACAATTATGCTAGCCAACATAAAAGTGGAGGCAGCAGCAATGTCTATACGTCAATGCTTGAGTGAATGCACCCCTGTACAACAGGACGGAAAATTACCTAAAATTATCGATGAAACCTATGCTTCACTGGGTAGAGATAATTTGGTAGCTAGACCAGTGAAACCACTGCGAGAAGTTGGCCTGGTATATGCTGTCCACTAATTAAAGTGGGCACCTTGCACCAGTCCAAACGACCCTTATGATGTATGAAGTCAAAGATAACCTTTAGAAAGCTATCCTAGTGGTAGCTGTGGAGAGCAGCCTTCAGGCTTAATCTTGAAGGAACGTAAAGCAGCTTGTTTTACCAGAATATCACCTCCTGAATGACTAAATGAAGGGGAACCACACAGTAGTTATATAAAAATATGTATTTATTAATATAACACTCTCTACTATCCTCTACACGAGAATAGAACACAAAGCACACAATAAGAGACCAATAGAACAGTTGTAAGTAACACAATACACTGTGGGCTCCAGGGGGAGACCAAACCATATACTAAAATAGTGGTATAACAGTCACGACTGAGACCAAGACAAGGTCTGGAGCATGTAGAATCGCTGGGACCCCAAGGAACCACCCAAGGTGAGTAGACAGGGACCCCACAGAGGCCGGGTGCAGTGTGGGAACACGACCGTGGGCTTTGTACAATTCTATTGGGAAGTCACGGTTACACTTTTAAAGTTTAAGGACCCTTCTAGGAGGACTTCGAGCGAACCCGTTGGAACTTAAGAGTTTGAAGAGCCACCCCACCCGTGGATACCGAAGTACCCGAGTTACCTATCCCAGAGGAGCCGGGTGCATAGGTCTGAAGTGGCATCGGAAACTGCTGTCGTTCTCAATGGAGAGCTGCAAAGAAGTACTGCTACCGTGAAGGTGAAAAGGGTCCGGTGGAATCCAAGCCTGAATTCAGGGAGGAAGGAACCTGAAAGCAGAGGCGACAGAGTCTGGGTCACTTCAGAGTGACCAGGGGCTCGGTAGACGAGTGCCCACCAATGTTGGGTGCTTCAGGTGCGAAGAAGGGATGCTTGACTCTGCAGCCACGAGGACCAGGAGATATCGAGGATGACCAGGAGCTGGAGGTGAGATGTCCCACAAAGGATGTCGAGTGCTGGGGGGTCGGTGGCCGGCGGGAGCACCAACAAGCCTTGGCAAAAACAACCCACCAGGAAGGTCAAGTAGGTTACGGGGTGGACCAGCAAGGTCCAGGGGACTCCCTAAGCAATGGAGAGTCAGGGTACATCTGGAGCAACCAGGAAAGCCCAATAGAAATCAAGATGGCCCTCAGGAGGACCCACAGGCCGAATGACCAGGAGTCGCAAGGGGACCTCAAGCAAGATTACAAAGTACCAGCCCACGGAGCACTCAGTGTGAGGAGGCCAGAGTTCTTTGGTGCAAATACTGCTCAGGGTCAGGACTACACGGAGTCTAATGCACAAGCTCGGGAATTGCCAACAAGCATATGCACTTGCAAATGGACACGGTGCACAGGGGTTTGGGTTATGCAGTCCCCACGAGGGATACTGGCCTCAAACTCGGTGAGAGGGCAGATCGACTTCAGGTACCTTTGGTAACCCACCTCCTGTGTTGCTGAAATCTTTGGAGTCCGCAGGAGCTCAGGAGCAGCAGTTGTGGTTAGGTGCCTGCGAATGCAGGGCAGTGACTCCTTCACTCCAAGGGAGATTCTTCAGTTGTCTTTAGTGCACCACAGGTCCTGCATGGAGCCTGTATAGAGCACAGACACAAACTAAGCTTCGGACGGGAAGGGGGATTAAGTCAAGCTCAGTCGAGGTCCAGAGAAGTCCAGAGAGTCCAGGCGGTCGAAGGTCAGTGGCTTCTTCTTGTACAATCTTGTCCACGTGAAATCTAAAGTCTTGCAGCCAGGTAAGCCCTTTTGTACCCACGGGAGAGGGTTGGACAGATTCAGGGGACCCTCCTGGGGGAGGGGGCAGGACAGAGGGGTGGTTACACCCATGTCCTTTGTCCAGTTTTGCACCAGAGCAGGAGCCAATGGCTCCCAGAACTGGTTTGAGCTGGACTATGCACAGGGACACCAAATGTGCCCCAGGTGCAGACTTTCAGGCACTCTCAGAGTGCACCCACCCAGCCCCAATACACTAAACCCTGTCTGGGAGGTGGTCACACCTCCCTGTGACAGGATGCCTATTGTGCTGCCTTCCTCTGCTCGAGCTTGGCTCAGCAGCAGGAGGGCAGAAATGTGTCTCTGGTCGGCAGCATCCATTTTGTGCTGTCCGGGTCGAGAAGGCTGGCACCGGTTAGACCAGTGACCCCACGAAGCTCGCTTCTGAAGGGTGGAATCATACCTCCCATACCAGTTACTGGTGTGGAGGTATGATTCCAAGGTGTTTGATACCAAACACGATATGTTTCTATGCAGCCGTTTTCGAGATAGCATTTACCGCGAGGTTATAATGCACCTCTAGCTATATGTCCGGCTGAGTCACAGACAACCCGGGAGAATGGTCTCCGAAGGATGCAGAGGGGCTCTGCTCACGCAGGGGCACCCTCTCACTAAAAACCCAGCACCCTGCCTTCAGGATTGTTAAGGCCTGCTATTGGGGTGACTTATAAGTTTTAAGTGTAGTGACCACTAGATATAGTGAACCTATATCTAAAGTAAGTGGTGCAAGCACCAGCTAACACAGTTTGCAGTAGCAGACCTGGAGTTCCATCTTGTATGGCCTCTCATGGGTGGCATAATACATGCTTCAGCCCATGGGAGGCCTCTGGGGTACCTATGCCCTGGGTACATGGATACCATATACTAGGGACTGATAAGGGTACCCCAGTATCCAATCTGGAGTGTACCAAAGTACATGTATGTCAATTTAAGGGAGAGAGCAGATAGACTGGGGTCCTGATTAGCAGGATCCCAGTCAGACTAGTCAAAAACAGTGAGGCATCAAGCAAAAAGTGGGGGTAACCATAAGAAGCAGATCTTACTTTCCTACAACCACAATTAATGGGTAATACGGAAAAATAAAACTCAAACCCGATTCTTCTAAAGAGAAATGGGATAATAATCAATCAAAAAACAAGCAGAATGCATCACAAACATGGGGTGGGTCTCCTCAACAGAAGCCCTCTGACAGGAAATATAATCTCAGAAACTGTGACAATATTAAAAAACCTGACAGGTATCAGGACACTGATACATGCTCCTCTCATTCCTTTCAGGGTTCATCAAAAAAACCCTGAGAGGGAAGGACGGTCAGAATGCAGATCAGAAGAGCAAGTCAAGAACAGAGATACACATTGCACTTCAAACTACATTATCAAACAAGAAGATAAACCAAAATCTAAACCGCAATTTAAAAAGAAGGAGGTAGCAGGCCTTAAAATAAGAAATGCCCTGGCTACTGAGGACTCAACTATTGAATGAGGAATGGGCTCTGATAATGCTAGACAGCGCAGCAGAAGTAACAATAGCTCGCCAGAACCGGATGGAATTTCTGGCGACAGCAGCGTTGAATGACCACATCACGGTGGAAACACCTGATACAAGGGTAAGTGTCCCACATCAGTTATATGAAATAAAATCCAAATGGAGGGGGACATACCCAGGAAAGTGAAAGGTCTCTTTTGGGAGAACCTGACGTATGGATATGATATCCTTTTGGCTGAAACAAAATGGCCACTTGAGTTCTTTATGGACTGCCCAAAAGTAGAAACTGTAATATCACCAGCCTTCTCTGACCTTGTTCCTAAGTCACTTAAGTATTCATACGCACAGGAATGGGCAGTAGCACTAGCTCCTGCATTATACTGCAATTGTGTAGGGTGTGGTGTTGAGTCACCTCACCATGAAATCCCAGTCAAAACTACTCCAGCTCCACAGAGACAGTACCCAATAAAACATGACGCAAAGAAGCAAGTCAGGGAGATACTAGATCAACCTGAATACCAAGGTGTAATTGAAAATTGCACCTCTGCCATGAATAATCCATTGTTTCCCATAATGAAACTCGACAATTCATACCGTCTAGTTTTAGACTACTAGACTACAGGCATTTGAACACATGCACAAAAACATTCACAGTACAAAATGCACACAGTGCCGCATTAATGAATAACATTGTGCAGAAGAAATATAAAACAACATTAGATATCTCAAATGGATTCTTTTGCCAAAATATAGTGCCTGAAAGCAGATATTTGACAGCATTTTCAGCCCTAGGCTCTCAACACCAATTCTGTAGACTGGCCCAAGGGTATAAGAATAGCCCCAGGTTGTTTTCAGCAAGAGTATCAGAATTACTTCAAAATTGTGATGAGGAGGCATTGTCCTATGTAGATGATATGTATCTGACAGATGATGAATTATTGGATCATTTGAACAGGGTGAACAACATAATTCTGTGGTTTGCCACTGAGGGCTACAAATGTAACTTTAAAAAATCAAAAATTGCCCACCTCAATGTCCTATTTTTGGGATATGAGCTCTCAAGTGAGTGGAAAAGCCTGGCTGCAAATTTTTAGACAAATGTGCGCTGCTCCAACCTCCAAAGACTCTGAAAAACTTACAATCCATTTTAGGATTCCTACATTTTGGCAGAACATACATTTTGGATTACGCAGAAAAGGTGAAACCTTTCTACGACTTAATTAGACATGATTTTTGAGTTCGACATTGGACATAGGAACACACAGAAATACTCCGTTCCTTACAAGCTGGCATGATAGCTTCCAAACACTTACACACATGTGTAAACACTACGAACTTGGTGATCTGTGTAATAGCGGGTCAAGCAGGATACACTTACCTAACCTTCAATTAAGGCAAAATGGTACCCATTGCATACAAATCACATTTGTATACTAATGCTGAGATGCGCTTTGCATCCAAGGAAAACATTCTGAGAGCAGTAGAGACTGCTGTAGTGAGAGAAAGAGTACTAGCTCAGAGGAAACAAATAATTGTTGTGACTCTGATACCAATTGTAGAGGCTGTTACCAAAGCGAGCGTTCCAAACGCATAAGCTCTACATCCACGATGGATACAATTGGCTTATTCTTTCACTGTAACAGATGTAGACTACAAATTCGATTCTACATTAAAAACACAAGCATTCCTTCAGTACGAACAAGAATATCCTTTCCTGATTTAAATATTGTCTCTAGATCACCTATAAATACATAATTTACACTGACGGATCTGCCCAGCCTATCCGTAGAAAGTAAACAGCAATACAGCGCAGCATGTGCAATTGTAAAGGGACGTATGCGGCATGACAAGTTCCGTCCTAGCAATACGCAGACGCAGTCTCTAGGAGATTGCACGGCAAAGCTGGCAGAACTAAGGGCCCGATGTATGACCGTTTTTGCGGTTGCAAATGGGCAATCGCTCCTTTTGCGACCACAAAATAGGGCTGGCCCATGTACAAACCCTATTTTGCGAGTCGGTAACCTATTACTGACTCGCAAAATAGGGTTTGTGACTCGCTATTAGGAAGGGGCGTGCCAAGGGCGTCGCTTCCTAATAGCGAGTCCCAATGGTATGTACCATTGTTTTGCGACTGCAATTGCTGTTGCAAAACACTTGCAGTTTACCACTTACTTCAAGTAGGTGGTAAGCCACTCGCAAACGGGAAGGGGTCCCCAGGGGACCCCTTTCCCCTTTGTGAATGGATGCAAAAATATTTTTAACAGAAACGTTTCATTTTTCTTTTTTAATTGCATCACGTTTTCCTTTAAGGAAAACGTGCTGCATTTATAAAAAAACTGCTTTATTTAAAAAGCAGTCACAGACAAGGTGGTCTGCTGACCCCAGCAGGCCACCATCCCTTGGAGTGCTAGCCATTCCTAATGGGGTTGCAAATTGCACCTGCCTAATGAATATTGCTGAGGCAGGCAATTTGCGACCCCATTAGGAATCACAAACAGTATCTGAGACATTGTTGTATATTCCTATTTGCGAGTTGCAAATTGCGAGTCACAAAACAACGCAATTTGCGACTCGCAAGTTGGTAGAGTCGTACATCTAGCCCTTCAAGCCCTGATACTGGTACTAAAAAATACGGATAGGGCATTCCCCACACTTATTGTGTGCGATTCGTTTTGCTGTGTCCAATCATACAATGAATACCTTCACTATTGGGGACAGAATGGGTTCAGAGATTCCAAAGATTGCACAATAAAGCACACAGGGCATTGGGAACAAGTGGCAGAGCTGAAAAAGGGTGTGCCACATGCTCATGTAATTCACACATTGAGTCATTAGCGTATTGGCGTGCACATTGTAGGGAATTCACTGGCTGATGAAGCCGCCAAGGCGACAGTGATAACTGCTGCCGTTGCTGTTATCACTTGTTCTAGTATGAGAATAGACGGACAGATAGTGATAGCTGTGAATGCTGTGCAAAACAACAGCTCAGCCTTGCCAAGAGACTTTCCATTCAAGTACTCCTACAAGCTAGATGTGCAAAACATTCCATATGCTCAAATTATAGGAGTGGGGCATAGACTAATACCAAACATGGATCTCAGGTTAGCTTTAATTCTAGCTGCACACGAGGGTCTGGGTTCAGCACACGCAGGTATTACTGCAACAGTTTCACTACTGAAGCAGCGTCATTGGTGGCCAGGTCTCACCAAACAGACCAAGGACTTTGTCCTTAAGTGCCACATCTGTCAACAGATGAAGGGTTCCACCACAGCACGTCCACCTCAAACTCCGTTTCTGATATCAGACAGACTCGCATGTGTCTATTTATACCACTGCGGCCCCTTACAATCTGATGGGGCTTACAAGTACATCTTGGTGGCAGTGGATTCATGCTCTAGAATCCTCTGGGTTTGGCCCCAGCGCTCGGCTGATGCTTGAACTGTTATAATGGATTTGTTAGTCTTCATAGGGACATATGCAATTGGCACATTATATTCTGACCGCAGCCCTGCGTTTAGCTCACGGGCTTACCAAGAAGCCATGGGAAGTTTGGGTGTGGTCTTGCGGGACTCCTCTTCCTATCATCCTGAGGGGGTTTAATTGTGAAGAGGAAAAACCAGGACTTAAAGCAATCCTTAACAGCAAGGGTATTAGACTCAGGTGGCAGTTGGGTCAATCACCTATATGGGGTCCAGAGGGCACTTAATAACATGCCAAGAAGTTCCCTAGGAGGCCGTACTCCATATGAGGTCCTGTTCGGGACTAAAATGTGGGCACCCGACCTCAATTGTGGCAGCACTGTGGCGGATGACAAAGCATTTCACATCAATGATCGTTTGGCTGTTTTACAGGAACTCAGTGAATTCCGAGCATTACAAAGCAAAGTCCAAGTAAAAGGCACCACCACTGGGCAAGTGAAAGCTGTTCCGGTAAGACCTGCCTGGGTCCCGAAGATTGGGGACCTGGTCAGAGAAAAGATTGTGGACAAGAAAGAATTTGGGCAATCTTACAGAGCACCTGTACCTGTCCTGGCTGTTGAAGGAGCAAGAACAATACTTCTTCTTCCTCTTGCCGGCAAGAAAGAAAAGAGATTTGTCTCCATTGATCTGGTCAAACCACAGTATGTGGCCAATACTGAATAGTAGGCTACATGGGCTCCTGGGTAGCCGCCGATCTCCTCTCACTACCATACAGGAAGTTCAGACAAAAAGATTAATAATGTTTGAAGATTCTACTCTATGAAGTGAAGGAGTTACCAACAATGGAATGGAACTCATGCCTATAAACATTGAAAATCAACAAAACACAAATGAAACACAGATCTCAATTCGGCCCAATACCGACATCTATGTGAATATGTCTCCTAACAAGTCATCTGCCAGTTCTACAAAATCTGCTGAGCTACCAAAGATAGATTGAACTGCATCTGGCTACTTCATCGATTTTGATACTTTCTCATTGGATCCAAGTGAAGCTGAGTCACCACCAGCTCCTGTTTCCCACAAACAAAAACTATGTGATTTCTACCTGTGGCTGAAAAAGACTTACTATGTTTCTCCTTGGCTTCAGCTCTTGACTGCAATTGGTGTACTTTTCCTAGTCCTTTTGATAGGTATAGTGACTGTCTTTTTCCTGCTCCTGAATGGCTGCTATCTTCCAGAACGCTCTGCAGTACCAAATGTGAACTTGGTCCTGAAACTGCATACGTCATCACACCATGAACAAAAAGACCTGTCCTTAGTGAACATTACAGCAGTTCCAGTTCCAGAAGGAATAGTATGGGATAGGGTTTCATATGATGTATATGGTCCAACTGAACTTATGAAAATACCACACTTGTTTACAATTTCTTTAAATGATATCATCACCTCCAGTACTTTCTCTGATGATTGGGACTTTGAAACTGTAAATGCAATGCTGTCTGATTTAGAACAATCTGCTGCATTTTCCAGTAATAAATTGAATGATGATACATCTGATTTTGACACCATGTATTATTACCAACACTATGGTCATCATTTCTTGCACAAAGCGAGTATCACACGTAATATTTTTCATTACCATCAATGAGAACATTGCCCGACACCACCAAAAGGTAGTTCAACAACATTTGCACAAAGGTTTGCCTATTTTTCTGGGTTTAACACTTCAGACCCAAGTTCTTATTATTATAAGCTTGCACCTACACCTGCAAAGAAAAATATGCTCACAAATACGAAACAGATATACTCTGCTTCCTTTATTTCCCAGCTGTCTTTACAAGGTTTTGACTTTTGGGGTGAGACCGTAGACACAATATCTGTCTGGGGGACTAAAGATAGGCAGGTTAAGGGAACTGAGGCCTTATTTAGAGCGTGCCTTATACCACAACAAATTCTTTTCCTGAACAATACAGTGCATCAGACTTCCTGTCTTGGGTTAGCCAAGATCAAGTACTTGAACATACCTCAGATTCCCTTACTTACACACTTTGAGGGGTGGCGGAACTATATACAACATAGTGAAGATACTCTAGATGACATTTTACATGATGGTTCGTACAATTCATCAGACCCCAATTGAAAGGGATGGTTGGCTTGGCCTATCGACACAAACATGTGTTAGTCAAGATTCAAGGGTACCACCGAAGGGTTTAGTATCCGTAGGCCTGACCTACGTTACATACAAAGAGAACACTCGGTGGTGGTGACATCTTACAGTATTGGGAAGTTATGCCTGAAGTGGCTAAGAACCTCAACACTATCCCAGGTGAAACAGCACTTATCCTAACTTTCAGATGACATGAATGATAGGTCCCCAGAAACCACGTCGAAAGTGCTTCTCATACGCTATTTACAATGAAGTATGGAAAATCTCGCAACAGGAGGCTGCTGAGAGATTGCGTGAGCTTGACAGGGTTAACCTAGAAAAGGGTTTGGCTGTGGTCGACAATGGTATGACCACCCTGACATCCAGAATTTATTCACTGGGAAACATTGTGTCTTCTGCAATAGATATAATGGAACAGGATTTGTCTATTCTTCAATATGGGCAATCACAATTCGCTCCATTCTATTATTGAGCTGGACGCTATAATCACTGCGCTCTGGTCACGTGCCCTGGCGGTACATCGACAGTACGTCTCTGTTTTCTGCCTACAATCTAACTGAAAGACAGAGAACTATGGCACGAAGTGATGCAAAATATACAATGCTGCACATTGAAAAATTGGACCAATTACCTTTTACTGTGGTTGAGTCACCTTCCACAGAATGGTTAATCCATGGCCATATTACACTGCCAGTCACGACTTTCCAATTTCAATACTGTCTACAGTTTCACCAGGTAGGAAGATATCAAGCAATGGGTGAGGGCTACATACATGAATCTTGAGAATTGTCGTACAAATTTAGATGCAGTAATGGGGACACTGAAGTTTTCCTCAGCGGTTCAGACTTGAGAATTCTTTGAGTGGGTCTCTACTTTGTCAGGATATTATGCTTCACGGAGCATGTAATGCTTCAGTTGCAAACCTATTGTGTCACTTGAAAGGATCCCCGGCTGCCGTGATGCATCTGGTATTCAAACTACTCTTGAATGGGAGTTATTTGATGTTGAATGATCAAGGTTGTTGTGGGATGCTGCTAGGCATCGCATATCCAGTCACAGTAAGCTCCAGGGTTGCTTGTTGTATGGAAGTATTGTTTCCACCGACCCACACAGTCAGGGAGGCACCGCTATGGCCTTCGTTGAATATTTCCCTTATACAGTTTGATTCTCTGAGCAGACTGAAAGCCATGCTTTTACAGAAGTATGTGGCCTTAACCTCAGCCCGAGAGACTTTTGATCTCCAGGTTGCAAGGCCTTCGGTTGAGATGCAGGCACTAGTCCATACAAACTTCCTGCTGCATTTTGGAGAAATGGTACATCGTATCTTTAACATGTCTGATACAAGTAGGATAGTGCACCTATTTAAGAGTATAGGTTCTGGACTATTGAGCACCTTTCAGACGACCTTCGGAGTTATTCCATCATTTATACACGCCGTATTAGGAAGCGTTTTTGGAGGGCTTCCGCTGGCCCTTCTCCTTGTAGTGGGTATCCTGGTTTTAATTTTTTCTGCTATGCAATGCGCGTCCCAGCCTCTAAAGAGATGGAAAAAGCACTCCTGGTGCGACATTGCCGTTAATGTATGGTACTCGATCTGGGCACACCTCGGCTTCGGGAGCTAAGTGAGCATTGGTTCCTAGCATTCAGATAAGTCTGGGTTAGCTGCGTCTTGCCTGTGCTCTGCTGCCTCTTCCGGGGATACGAATGCGTGTTGGACATATGTCTAACACTTCCATCGGTTGCACCACCGGACTTAGACATACTACTGGACCCCTTAAAGGTCCACGTATTACAGTGTCCTTGGCGTATTCCCATGTTGATGTCAGCATTCTTAGAGCCACCACGGGATGCTTCAGCTCCTGTCGGAATGGATACCGGCTCTGCAACAGGCTCACAGGTGTTTCAGTGCTTCCTAAGCGGCTCCTGTGGGAACCGGAGAAGATCACCTTTGCTGTATTGACCTGATCCAAGAGGTGTTACAGAGACCGTTGTCTGTGAAGGCAAGTGACAGTGATGTTGCATCTCCCACACAGGACACATAAACATTTGGCTCTCAGTGTGCTGGTGTTAGACCTGGCACCATTGGCGTGGGTCTCCCTTCCATTTTTCGCTGTTGTCTCCTCTGTTTTACTGGTGTTAGATGCTCTGGGCGCTGTGCCACTGCCATTCAGTGTCACAGCGCGAATGCTCCCTGTATAAATATGTCTATATGAATTGGTATATCCCTGATTGGCTTATTTGGTTTACCTGTTAGTCCCTAGTAGTGTGGCCTATGTGTGCCCAGGGCTGGTAAACCAAATGCTGCTGGTGGGCCTGCAGCACTGATGTGTGCCACCCACAGAAGCAGCTTGTAAAGTGTGTCTCAGACCTGCCACTGCGGTGTCTGTGTGCAGTCCAGAACTGCCATCTTGGCTGTGAAGTGCACTCACTTCCCAGCCCCTGAACCTTCCCTTAGCATCCTGTAAGTCACCCCTATGGTAGGGTGCCTTGTATGTGTAAGGCAGGACATGCCTTGGTGTGTGTAGCATGTCCTGGTAGTGAATTATGCACCATTTCGTTTTTCACTACTGTAAGGCTACCTGTTCCTCATAGGCTAGAAGGGGCAGTTTGACTATTACATGCTATAGTCCTAACTGACCCCAGGAACATGGTAGAAAAACGAATTTAGTATGCCTGAGCTCAGAATATTAAAATACACCTTTTAGTGAAGTTTATTTTTATATTCTGTGTTTGAAAATACCACTTTTAGAAAGTAGGTATTTTCTTGCCTAAGCCTTCCAGTGTGCTCTGCCGTTATGTGTATTGGCTGTCTGGTTTTAGAGGGGCAGGACAGGCTGAGTCAGACCTGGGTGGAATAGAGAGATCTGCATTTAGAGTGTGGGGAGGGGTGGCTCTTTGATCTGAATAGGGCTGTGCCTGGCAAGGTGAATGCTGGCTCCACCTCCCACTGTGTGTCTGCTAGCAGACCCCTCTTTCTGAAAGGAAGGATGCAGCCTGGTAAACAAAGTGCTCCAGGCCTGAGCAGAACTGGTTCTGGCTAGGTTCAGGGACTGGTAGCTTCAAGGATCAAAGGTTTTTGGGGTATAAATATCTGTGCTCAAACTCCCTACTTTTGTATTGCTTTTGGATCTGGAGAGGAAACTCTGTCCGTGCCACTGGAGGAATCTGCAGGAAGTGACTGTCCCTGTGCTGTGTGTTGTTTCTTGCACTGGCCTGCAGCAGTGACCACTGGACCTTGAAGAAGAGGAAAAGGAACTCTTGAGAGAACTTTTATTTTTGTACAGCAATCACCCAAGGGCTAGGAAAAGAGCTAGCCTCCTGCTGGAGTCTCAGGCACATCAGACTCCACCACCAACCTCCTGCTTCCTCCCTGCGAGGACTGCTATCGGCTGAGGAGGCTCCTGTGAGTTCCAGGGCCTCTAGTCTGCATCAGAGAAAAGAGGGTAAGAAATCGACGCTAACGCATCTTTGCGGGCCGCTGCAGTCGAGAGCGCTGGGAAAATCATCGCGCTACTGCCGCCGAGGGCCCGCAACCCGAAACCATCGCTAACGCCCCTTTGCGAGCCGCTGCAGCCGAGACGCGCTGGAAAGATCATCGCGCTGCTGTCGCCGCGCACTCGCAACCCTGAAAGAAATCATCGCTTCGAGACATCGCAGTGCGGACGCCGTGCGTTCGCCACTTTGATCGCATCGCACCGAATTTCGTCGCTCCCTCGCGGAGCGTCTTGTCTTCGCATCGCAACTCGATCGCACAGCGCAACAGGATCACCGCATTGACTTCTCCCACGCGGCAAGAAAGTCATCGCATCGGCGGTCCAGCGGGCAGAAGTTTGTCGCATCGTCTCCGCACGCATCCCGCAGATCGGCGCATCATCCTCCCTTGCGGCAAGGATTTCAACGCATCGCCGGCCTCGCGTGCCGAGAATCATCGCTACAGCTTATTTGCGACACCTTGTTGGTTTTGCTACTAAACCCAGGTACTTTGTGAAAGAAAGGGTCGCAGAGACCACTGCTTTGAACTTGAACCTTATTGTTGCAACCTTTGAACTATTTTTGACAGCCCTTCAACAGCTATCCTATTTTTGACAGTATTGTGGCTTTTACAGTTATTGGTCTTGTGATAAATTTGCCTTTATATAAAGATACTTATTTTTTATAATAACTACTTGTGTGGTGTCCCTTTGTAGTGTTCCTCACTTTGTTACTGTGTATGATCATAAATGCTTCACACCCTGCCTCTGAGATAAGCCTACCTGCTCGTGCTACGTTACCACAGGGTTGAGCAGGGGTATTAAAGAGGGTAGCCCTCTCACTCTGACTTAGGAAGAAGGGTCCCTATTTGGACAGTGGCCAGCCTTTGCCAACTAGAGACCCCCATTTCTAACATTGGTGGTCAGCGGTGAGGATCTGGACTTGCATTTATGATCGCATACAGTAATTATAGTGTACACTACTAGTGAGTGCAGACCATAACGTACCGCATACATTTTTTTGAGAATTTTTTATTTTTTTTGCTCCTATATTGTGATTGATATTGCCGGTGATTTTTCACCCGCGCACATTTTCTGAGAGTTTTTGGGATCCTATATTGTGATTGATATTGCCGGTGATTTTTCACCTGCGCCCATTTATTGAAAGTTTTTTGATCCCCTATTGTGACTGATATTGCTGGTGATTTTTCACCCACGCACATTTCTGAGAGTTTTGGGATCCTATATTGTGATTGATATTGCCGGTGATTTTTCACCCGCGCCCATTTATTGAAAGTTTTTTGATCCCCTATTGTGATTGATATTGCTGGTGATTTTTCACCCACGCACATTTCTGAGAGTTTTTAGGATCCTATATTGTGATTGATATTGCCGGTGATTTTTCACCCGCTTACATTTTTTGAGAAGTTTTCTTCTGTCCTTTATTGATATTGCCAGTTATTTCTACAATGGGCAAGCCCAGATCCAATGCCTCAGAAGATCTCTCCTGGGAAGAAGAGAAAATAGAAACCTACAATGCCAAGCAGCTCAAATATTTTTGCAAGCAATTCACAGTCCCTATCACAGGTCTCACTAGAAGGGAGGAGTATTACAAGGTGCTGAAGGCCTGGCTAGAAGCCAGGGATGCCCCTAAGGATCTAGGAGAGCTTGTGGAGGGAGGAGAGCAGCAGGGCGATGTAGTAGACTTAGTAGGAGATCCAGCCCTTTCCAACCCGGGCTCTAGTGTGTCCGCTAAGGGTCTGTCCCCAGAAGAGCTGGAGGACAGGGCGAGAGATAGGCGGCATAATATGGAGATGGCTAAGCTTAAAATGGATGGTCACCGGGACCTAGAGAACAAGAAGTTAGAAATTGAGATTATGAGGATGAAGCTTGAGCATGAGAGAGTATTGAGGGAGTTGGAGATTAAAGCTAAGAGCATGGAAATCTCCCCTCTGGTGGCAGCGTACCTGTAGTGCACCCTGAGAGTAGGGTGTATATACCCAAGGAGGTTATTAAAGATTTCCACAAAAGTGAAGATATTGGGCAATGGTTTGCCGCTTATGAATTAGCCATGGTGTCCCAGCGGGTCCCTGAGAAGGATTGGGGAGCGGGGTTGTGGGGACGCTTTGTGAGTGAGGGGAGGGATACCTTGTTGGACCTGCCCCCAGAAAGTAGGATGGTTTATGCCCACATGAAGGAAGCGTTGATGACCCGCTATGGTTTGACCCCTGAGATGTATAGGCAGAGGTTTAGGGTCTGTAAGAAGCTAGAGGGTACCACGTGGGTTGAATATGTGTCCTTTTTTGCAGAGCCATGGAACGCTGGGTAAAAGGTAGCAAAGTAGAAACTTTTGCACAGTTTTATGATTTGATTGCATGGGAGCATTTATCTAGTAATTGTTTTCCTGAGCTACGCCAGCACCTAATTGATTGCAAGCTGACTAACCCTAGAAAGCTTGCTGAGGAGGCGGACCGCTGGGTGAGCACCCGGGTCCGCAAGGGTCCAGTGGGAGACGTCGCCAAAGGTGGGCAGGGTCCCCAGCAGAGAAGTGGGGGGACAAGGGTCAACAGAGGGAGTTCCACCGAGGGCCCCAAAGTAATCCCCCAGGGAACCAAGCAGTGGTGTCCCAGCCCCCCAAGAAAGGAGGACCGGGCCCCCAACAGGTAGGCCTGTTCCCAGGGGGCCCCCACGTGTTACAACTGTGGGCAAGTGGGCCACAGATATTTTGATCCCCAGTGCCCCCAAAGGGGAGCCAGTGCACCCCAGTGCACCACCCCACCAGATTGCTAGTGTAGCCCTGGGAGAGGAGGAGATGGGTGCCCAAGAGGGGTGGGATCCCGTAGAATTGACCCTTGTCTCATTAGGGGACTTTGAGATGGTCCCCAAGCCTGCACTGCCTGCTAACACTAAAAATACAGGCAGTGGGTGACCATCAATGGCCATAGGGTGGAGGCTCTAAGAGACACAGGGGCCAGTGTAACTGCTGTCAGCTCCCGGTTGGTGTCCAAAGAGCAGGTTGTCCCCCATGCATTCTACCCAGTAGTGTCCGCCGACAACTCAGAGAGCCAATGTGAGGTGGCTCAGGTTCCCTTTGAGTGGGGGGGTCTCAGGAACTCTTCAGGTAGCTGTGAGGCCCGCCATGCCTGTAGACTGTCTGCTGGGCAATGATTTAGAGGACTCCCCGTGGGCTACGGTGGAGAGGAAGGCTCACTTAGAGATGTTGGGTCTGCTTGAGTGGGCGTGTGCTACCACTCGGTCCATGGCAGCCAAGGAGGGTGTTGAAAAGGATCTGGAGCCTGAGAGTAGGGCCCAGATCCCTGCCTTAGAGAGAAGGGGCAGGGGGCGTGGGAAGCCGGCCCCCTTGGTTCCCACGGCCCAGGAAGGAGCAGACCCTGAGGGGGATGCCCTGGAGCCTACCGGGGAGCAGATCACCGAACTGGGGGACCTGCCTGAGCTGACCCATTGGCAGCAGGAAGGGGGACCCACCAGGGAGGAATTTTGTGAGCAGCAGAGAGTTTGCCCTCTCTTGAGGGTATGCGGCGACAGGCTGCAGCCCAGGCAGAAGGTGACATGTCTGGTTCACATCTGATTTATTGGGAGAACAGTCTCCTGTATAGTGAGCCTAAGGTTGCTGAGCCAGGGTCAGCCCGTGTGCTGGTGGTACCCGAGTGCTTCAGAACCTTCCTACTGGGGTTGGCTCATGACATTCCATTGGCAGGACATCTGGGGCAGACCAAGACCTTTGAGAGGCTGGCCGCCCACTTTTATTGGCCCCAGATGCACAAGAGTTCAGACTCTCATTGCAGGACCTGTGAGACTTGCCAGGCAAGTGGGAAGAGTGGGGGAAGATCAAGGCCCCACTCCAGCCCTTTCCAGTTGTGAGTACCCCATTCGAGCGAGTGGGCATTGACATTGTGGGGCCTCTGGACCCCAAGACAGCCATGGGCAACAGGTTCATCCTGGTCTTGGTGGACCATGCCACCCGGTACCCTGAAGCCATCCCGCTCAGGACAGTGACGGCCCCCGTGGTGGGACGTGCACTGATGGGGATTTTCTCCCGTGTGGGATTCCCCAGAGAGGTGGTGTCTGACAGGGGACCAACTTCATCTCCCAGTACATGAAGTCTCTGTGGAAGGAGTGTGGGGTAACGTATAAGTTCGCCACTCCTTACCACCCCCAAGGTAATGGTCTGGTTGAAAGGTTCAACCGGACCTTGAAGGGCATGATCATGGGCCTAGAAGAGCCCCTGAGGCGTAAGTGGGACGTCCTCTTGCCATGCCTGTTGTTTGCCTACTGTGAGGTGCCACAGAAGTCCTTAGGGTTCAGTCCCTTTGAACTCCTCTATGGCCACCCGGTTAGAGGACCTCTGAGTCTGGTCAAGGAAGGCTGGGAGCAATCTCCCAGGAAACCTCCCCAAGATGTATTTAGCTACATGTTGGCCTTCAGGAACCAGACTCGGCGTTTCAGAAAAATTGCTGAGGCAAATCTGGAAGCCAGCCAAGAAGAAATGAAACGTTGGCACGACCAGAATGCCACTCTGGTCGAATTTCAACCTGGTCAGAAGGTTTGGGTACTGGCCCCAGTGGAGCCTTGTGCGCTCCAAGATAAGTGGACCGGTCCCTTTGAGGTGGTGGAGTGCAAAAGTCCAGTTACCTACTTGGTGGACTTTCAGTCTCCCAGGAACCCCTTGCGGGTCCTGCATGTGAACCGCCTAAAGCCCCACTTTGAGAGGTCTGAAGTGGGCATGCTTCTTGCCACAGATGATGGGGTTGAGGAGGAGAGTGAGCCTCTCCCTGACCTCCTGTGTGCAGAAGAGAAGGATGGGTCAGTGGAGGGTGTGGTCCTCTCCACCACACTGACCCCTGAGCAGCAGAGAGATTGTCACCACCTGTTGGGGCAATTTTCTGATTTGTTCTCCCTGGTACCTGGTGTCACTGATTGGTGCGTCCATGAGGTGGATACCGGGGACAGTTCTCCTGTCAAGCACAAGGCTTACAGGGTAACTGACAGGGTCAGGGCTTGCATTAAGGAGGAGGTCTCCAAAATGTTCGCCCTAGGGGTGGTTGAGTCCTCTAGCAGCCCCTGGTCCAGCCCCATGGTCTTGGTACCAAAAGCTGCGACGCCTGGTGCCACTCCTGAACTTAGGTTCTGTGTGGACTACCGAGGTCTCAATTCGGTCACCAAGACCGACGCGCACCCCATCCCCAGAGCTGATGAGCTCATAGACCGGTTAGGGGCTGCCCGGTACCTCAGCACGTTTGATCTGACGTCTGGGTACTGGTAGATCGCCTTAACTGATGGGGCAAAGGAGAGGTCAGCATTCTCCACACCAGATGGGCACTACCAGTTCCGTGTGATGCCCTTTGGGATGAAGAATGCCCCTGCCACCTTCCAGAGATTGGTCAACCAGGTGTTGGTTGGGCTGGAGGCTTTCAGTGCCGCCTACCTGGATGACATTGCAGTGTTTAGTTCCTCCTGGGAGGACCACTTGCGCCACCTCTGGGAAGTGTTGATGGCGCTGCGCAGAGCAGGCCTCACAATCAAGGCCAGTAAGTGCCAGATTGGGCAGGGTTCTGTGGTGTACTTGGGACACCAGGTGGGGAGCGGCCAGGTGGCGCCCCTGCAGCCCAAGATTGAATCCATCCTGGCTTGGGAGCCCCCAAGGACCCAGACCCAGGTGAGGGCCTTCTTAGGACTCATGGGTTATTACAGGAGGTTTGTCAAGGGGTATGGCAACATTGTTGCACCCTTGACTGAGCTGACTTCCAAGAAGTGGCCAAAGATTGTGAACTGGACTGACACCTGTCAGAAAGCCTTTGATGCCCTCAAAACTGCTATGTGTACAGCACCCGTACTCCAGGCGCCCAATTTTGCTAAGGAATTTGTTGTCCAGACAGACGCTTCAGAGCATGGGGTGGGGGCCGTTCTGTCACAGATAAATGAGGAGGGACTAGACCAACCTGTAGCCTTCATCAGTAGGAGGTTACTTCCACGGGAACAGAGGTGGAGTGCAATTGAGCGTGAGGCATTTGCTGTGGTCTGGGCACTGAAGAAGCTGAGACCATACCTGTTTGGGACTCACTTCCGGGTTCAGACAGACCACAGGCCCCTCAGATGGCTGATGCAGATGAGGGGTGAGAATCCCAAGTTGTTGAGGTGGTCCATTTCCCTACAGGGTATGGACTTCACGGTGGAACACCGCCCTGGTACAGAACACGCCAATGCTGATGGTCTGTCCAGATTTTTCCGCCTTAGCGATGAGAACTTCCAAGGGGATGGGTAGTTCTCCCCACATTTCAGCTGGAGGTGACGTGTGTTAGACCTGGCGTGGGTCTCCCTTCCATTTTTCGCTGTTGTCTCCTCTGTTTTACTGGTGTTAGATGCTCTGGGCGCTGTGCCACTGCCATTCAGTGTCACAGCGCGAATGCTCCCTGTATAAATATGTCTATATGAATTGGTATATCCCTGATTGGCTTATTTGGTTTACCTGTTAGTCCCTAGTAGTGTGGCCTATGTGTGCCCAGGGCTGGTAAACCAAATGCTGCTGGTGGGCCTGCAGCACTGATGTGTGCCACCCACAGAAGCAGCTTGTAAAGTGTGTCTCAGACCTGCCACTGCGGTGTCTGTGTGCAGTCCAGAACTGCCATCTTGGCTGTGAAGTGTACTCACTTCCCAGCCCCTGAACCTTCCCTTAGCATCCTGTAAGTCACCCCTATGGTAGGGTGCCTTGTATGTGTAAGGCAGGACATGCCTTGGTGTGTGTAGCATGTCCTGGTAGTGAATTATGCACCATTTCGTTTTTCACTACTGTAAGGCTACCTGTTCCTCATAGGCTAGAAGGGGCAGTTTGACTATTACATGCTATAGTCCTAACTGACCCCAGGAACATGGTAGAAAAACGAATTTAGTATGCCTGAGCTCAGAATATTAAAATACACCTTTTAGTGAAGTTTATTTTTATATTCTGTGTTTGAAAATACCACTTTTAGAAAGTAGGTATTTTCTTGCCTAAGCCTTCCAGTGTGCTCTGCCGTTATGTGTATTGGCTGTCTGGTTTTAGAGGGGCAGGACAGGCTGAGTCAGACCTGGGTGGAATAGAGAGATCTGCATTTAGAGTGTGGGGAGGGGTGGCTCTTTGATCTGAATAGGGCTGTGCCTGGCAAGGTGAATGCTGGCTCCACCTCCCACTGTGTGTCTGCTAGCAGACCCCCTCTTTCTGAAAGGAAGGATGCAGCCTGGTAAACAAAGTGCTCCAGGCCTGAGCAGAACTGGTTCTGGCTAGGTTCAGGGACTGGTAGCTTCAAGGATCAAAGGTTTTTGGGGTATAAATATCTGTGCCCAAACCCCTACTTTTGTATTGCTTTTGGATCTGGAGAGGAAACTCTGTCCGTGCCACTGGAGGAATCTGCAGGAAGTGACTGTCCCTGTGCTGTGTGTTGTTTCTTGCACTGGCCTGCAGCAGTGACCACTGGACCTTGAAGAAGAGGAAAAGGAACTCTTGAGAGAACTTTTATTTTTGTACAGCAATCACCCAAGGGCTAGGAAAAGAGCTAGCCTCCTGCTGGAGTCTCAGGCACATCAGACTCCACCACCAACCTCCTGCTTCCTCCCTGCGAGGACTGCTATCGGCTGAGGAGGCTCCTGTGAGTTCCAGGGCCTCTAGTCTGCATCAGAGAAAAGAGGGTAAGAAATCGACGCTAACGCATCTTTGCGGGCCGCTGCAGTCGAGAGCGCTGGGAAAATCATCGCGCTACTGCCGCCGAGGGCCCGCAACCCGAAACCATCGCTAACGCCCCTTTGCGAGCCGCTGCAGCCGAGACGCGCTGGAAAGATCATCGCGCTGCTGTCGCCGCGCACTCGCAACCCTGAAAGAAATCATCGCTTCGAGACATCGCAGTGCGGACGCCATACGTTCGCCACTTTGATCGCATCGCACCGAATTTCGTCGCTCCCTCGCGGAGCGTCTTGTCTTCGCATCGCAACTCGATCGCACAGCGCAACAGGATCACCGCATCGACTTCTCCCACGCGGCAAGAAAGTCATCGCATCGGCGGTCCAGCGGGCAGAAGTTTGTCGCATCGTCTCCGCACGCATCCCGCAGATCGGCGCATCATCCTCCCTTGCGGCAAGGATTTCAACGCATCGCCGGCCTCGCGTGCCGAGAATCATCGCTACAGCTTATTTGCGACCCCTTGTTGGTTTTGCTACTAAACCCAGGTACTTTGTGAAAGAAAGGGTCGCAGAGACCACTGCTTTGAACTTGAACCTTATTGTTACAACCTTTGAACTATTTTTGACAGCCCTTCAACAGCTATCCTATTTTTGACAGTATTGTGGCTTTTACAGTTATTGGTCTTGTGATAAATTTGCCTTTATATAAAGATACTTATTTTTTATAATAACTACTTGTGTGGTGTCCCTTTGTAGTGTTCCTCACTGTGTTACTGTGTATGATCATAAATGCTTCACACCCTGCCTCTGAGATAAGCCTACCTGCTCGTGCTACGTTACCACAGGGTTGAGCAGGGGTATTAAAGAGGGTAGCCCTCTCACTCTGACTTAGGAAGAAGGGTCCCTACTTGGACAGTGGCCAGCCATTGCCAACTAGAGACCCCCATTTCTAACAGCTGGGAACAATTCGGCCTTTTTAAAAAACAGACCAAAGTGGAATTCAAAACATCATTTTGGTTTTATTTTTCTCCTGTTCTCACTGAGCACTATGGCTTTCGATGTGCTCAGTTGATCTTACAAGTATTGACTATTTTAGAGGACTTATAGAGCTTTTTAATTTTTACATTGTTTTTCAAACACCATGCTTTTAGATGTTTCTGTTTTCATGTTTTTTACAATGATTTTATGATTTTTATAGTCAGCCATATTTTATCATTTGTTTATCTTATCGTCCTTCGGATGAGGAGTGAGTGTTATGAGCTTCAATGTACACCAATCTAGGCCTAGGTAGCTGCACGACCTTTTACCCATATTTGTCCTACCTTGCTCTACATAACTGCTTTGGCGCTGACCTTTTTCCTAGTTACGTGCTGAGTAAATGTTCTGTAGTTTTTTCCTAAAACTAGCCTCATTAATTATGCATGAAGATTCTTAGCATCATATCTTAATCCCTTGCCTAGGACATACACAGCAGGGTTACCATCCCCTGCATAATAACTCTGCACAAAAGTCACTGCTAACGCCATCCTTGGACAACACGCCCACATTATCATGATACATCTAGGCAGAACCCCTGAGGGTACCTTTTGGGTATATAAGACACACATCTTCACTGGGCAAACCAGAGAAGAAGCTTCAATGCTGACACAAGGCGCTAAGATTCCTGCCCACAGAAACTCCAGCATGCAGTGGTCTGACATCCCTTGCGGGGTGTCCAACTCAAGACCAAGACGGGGTCCTTCGTTCTTTCCCATCAGGTAATGGGGTGGGATATTTCCTAGGGGATTCTTGGCTTTACATTAATGCTAGGTACACTTAGGTACACTTAGCTAGTGTTTGCATCTTAGGAGTACGCATGATTACTGCCATGTATCTATATGCCTGCATATATTCACTGTTTTAGCACCATGGTAGAAATCTAGCTTTTATTTACCCTGTTGGTGCTCATAATCGTATATATCTGTTTCTGTCTAATGGTTGTCGCAGCACACGTATTTTATACTCGAATGACACTGGTTCAATAAATTCTTATTGAAAACGTCCCCATCGTTTATTCTGCATATATCTCTGAGTTCAAATGAGTACGAGTGACAGAGTGAAAAGTACTGTACTGTTTCCACGATCCCTGAAGGATCAAGGGCTGTCATGTTCGATAGTTGCCTGAAACTATTCTCTCCTTGGTAAAAGGACTTATAGTGGCACTGTGAGCTAGCTGGTATAAAGGCTAACATATCCTTTGGGGGTGTCTGGAATCACTCTGGACACCAATCCCTGAATCAGTCTGGACACCACTTCCTTAGTTTATGTTGTCTAAACGTGCAGATCCTATGTATTATTAGGAACTGCTCGTCGCGGTGCTGACGGTCACGGTAAAAGCTGCGGTGTCCGTCAAAGATCGGCGGTCGGTTGGGCTGACATCGGTGAGCCGCTGTGCCTTATGGGATGGAGTAGTGCTTCGTGTAGCTTACAAGCAGTTCCCCCGTACCACTGTGTATACCACAGCGGTGATGTCAGCTGGCATCGTCGGTAAGACCAGAGCGGCAAAGTAATGCAAGGTGGTGCAGAGTGAGTTGCCCACAGGTCATGGTGCAAGCCGCAGCTCAGTGGCGGCAAGCGGTTGACGTCATCGGAGAGACCAGCGTTGCAGTGCAAAGTGCGGCAGTGCCCTCTGCAGTGCCTTCAGGTCACGGAACCATCAGTGGTCCTGGTGGCAGCATCGGGTTGCGGATTTCCCTCTGTGGCAACTGAGACACGTGGTCCCAGAGGTGGTATCTAGAGGAAGGTAGAGTCTTTGCTGTTCCTGAGACTTCTTATACAGGGGGCAAGCTCTACCTCAAGCCCTTGGAGAAACTCAAACAAAGAAGTTGCAGAACTCCAGCTCGGGCAGCTGGAATAGTGACCAGAATAGAAATACTCCTCCCCCACACCAACAATATGGTTTTGGGATGATTTCCTTCCAGGGTCCACCAATGTGGCAGTTCCCAATGTTTCCTCAGGGACCACACCATCCTTTCCAAACTCCATACAGCCCTCCTTTTTTAGACAGAGGTTGGAGCAGAGGGAGAGGAAGAAGAAGAGGGCAGCAGAAATGGGTACAGTGGCAGGTACTCCACCACCCCAGATGGTACTACGGAGTCACTCAGGGAAGAAAGATTAGTTATAAATCTTTCACCAAGAGAACTCACGGAAACTGAAGTTAAAGTCTTACAGAAGGGGTTGGGCTTTGTTCCCAGACCCAAGATACACCAATTCCAGAGGAATTGTGAGTTACAAAAATTCTTCCACAAAATGTGTGTCAAAGCATTCTTTCATGACAAACCAATACTAGCACAAATGGATTCAGGTCTGCGTAATCTGTCCACCTTTACGCCAAACCTAGCCATGATACCACATGAACTAGTGACCTATGAACAAGCTATCCTAAAAGAGTAATACACTGATGGGGTGTCATTAACTAGGAGACTTTGCGCCTATAGAATTTGCGTAGTACGAAGAAGTATTTATTCCAGCGGTGCTAAAGGTGAGGGAAAACACCCTAGACCCTCAAATGATTCGACCCTGAGGTCAATATTGAAACAATTCTTATCCTCTGCACACGCACAAATCATATACGATTTTCACAAGTCAACGTATACAAACAATGAAGAGAGTGGTTCATATGTTTTTTTTTTCTTTAATCCAAAACGCCCAGCTTTGGATTAAAGAAAAAAGAAAAAACATATGAACCACTCTCTTCATTGTTTGTATAGGTTGACTTGTGAAATTCGCATATGATTTGTGCGTGTGCAGAGGATAAGAACTGTCCTAAAAGAGATAGAGAATAACTATAACACACAGAATTTCCATAATATATCCAAAAAGGAACACAAAGCAGTTAGAGAATTGGCCAATGACAAGCAGATCATAATAAAACATTAGACAAACGTGGTGCGATGGTAATCATGCCCACCACTGATTATGACAATGAATGTGTATGTCAACTTGCTGACCTCAAATTTTACACACCCATCGCACAGGACTCAACAACGAGGCTAAAAATATCAACAATCTCCATAGTATCTGCTGCTGAAATACAGGGATGGATCACTAAGAAGGAAGCAAACATCCTAGTGAACAAAGACCCGAGGATCGCATACTTCTACACCACTCTCCAAATTCTGAGACTATTTTTTTGCAACCATGTGTAGAAAAAACTCCATCATATATACAAGGCACACAAGATATATTGAATATAAATGAATCCACTACTGACACACACCAGCTAGACCTACTAGTCACCTTGGATGTGGAATCACTTTATACAAATATACCACAGACAACTACACTGGAGGTAATAGACACCATCCTCTGGGTGGAGGAGTTGACTTCCCCGATGTCCATCAACTTTATCATGGAATGCGCATACATGGCCCTTGCGGAACATTTCTTTCAATATGGGACACAACCATACCAACAGACACAACGTACTTCCATGGAAAGTACCTTTACCCCAAGTCTAGAATATCTCTATGTCGGAGGGATGGGCGGAAACAGAAGCGAGGAGGCCGTACGGATGTAATAATGTTTTTTTTAATTACAGTTGATTTACTCTCTGATTATTACAAGCGGTAACTCCTGGTCACTTTTAGAGCAAGTATTCTTCAAACTGTCTCTGCTGTTGCCTGTTCTGTAAGGGTGGATGATAGACTGTGTAGAAGTTTTTTCACTTCGTCTTCCGTCCAGTTGCCTTCTAGGGGATGTGGGGTCCTGGTGGGAGTCCCGAGGATAGCCTCGCCAAAAGGGGAAAAGACAAAAGGAGCGGTAAGTAAATGTGCTCACCTGGCACCATTTGCTTCCACCACACCACCGTGAAAGAATTGCTAGGTAGACCTTGAAGGGGAGGTAAATGAAAAAAATAAAGAAAGAAACCAAACGTTTTACACTCGGGCTGTCTTTACCCAGGGTTCTCAGGGAACTTAACAGCAACCCTGCACCCGCCTTTCCCTCTCCTGAGTCACGTACCGCTTACTGCCATTGCGGTAGCTTTTGCGTGTCCTCTGGGGTCCACCAGTCCTCGCACCACACCTCGGGGGCCTCCTTGTCTCCGGCATCATCTTACCCGGTGTTCAGCTCCACAATGTTTTCTTCAAGACCGGAACACCTTCCCAACTCTTCCGCAGCTCTGCTTCCAATGACGTGCTCTCCAGATGCCGTGTCTCTTGTTTTTATCGTCCTCTCCTCAGTTTGTCCTCCGGGCTCTAATTGGGGTGTTAGTGACTCGGCTTCACCCCTCCATGGGCCGATTGGTTCCTTTGCTGTAGTTTCGTTCTGTACAGAGGAACAAAAGTCCCTTCTTACTGTCTGTGTCCCTTTCCAATGCTGGCCATCGTCATCCGGACCCTGGAAGGAGGGAACCCAAGGTGGAGATACGGGGATTGGATCAAGAATGCAGGTAGGGTTTTGGGGCGCTTCCTCACACTCTATATAACACACTTTGAAGAACAATTCATTCTCTGTCCAGAGAACCCATACAAACCTAACATCCTTCTATGACAGTGCTATATAGATGACATACTCATCTTTTTGAAAGGGGATCTTGCAATATGCGAGACATTTTGCTCCTGGGTCAAAACCTTAAACCCCTACCTGGAGTTTTCAAAAACAATCACTAAGAAAGAACTTCCGCTCCTGGATCTTTTGATCAAGAAGAAAGACAACGAGCTAGTAGTAAGCTCATATAATAAACCTACAGACAGGAATAGTCTTCTTCTTTATAATAGCCACCACCCAAAATCCATGTGCGACAACCTGCCATACGGACAGTTTCTGCACCTGCGATGCAATTGCAACAGATTAAAGGATTTTGATACACAGGCACAAAAGATGGCCGTAGACTTCGAATCAAGACAATACCCGAGTCAATGTGTAAAAACGGCACGTAAATGGGCTAGGAACTATAATAGAAACAATTACTAGAGCCATGCACTTGACAACAAGACGAAACTCTAACATGTGTCACCACTTACATACCCCAGTCAAATAAGATACGCAAAACAATTAAGAAACACAAAAAAATCTTACAAACTTGGCAACTATCCCTCCCACCACCTAGGCTTGCATTTAAACGAACTGCCAATCTGAAGGACATGCTAATACAACAAACACACGCGCTCGAGACCAAAAGGGGTAAGACCAGGGATTACTATGGGAGAGGAGTAGGCCTAACGGCTAGGGCGGTCGACCTCGAATCTGGGGGACTGGGTTCGAGTCTCGGCAACGACGCTGAACATACTGTGATTCTGGGCAAATCACTTAATCTCCCCGTGCCTCACAAAAATGAATGTGTCCTCATGTAACGCAACTGGTGCTATGTAAAGCGCTCTGATACCCGATACCTTCGGGTCAAGTTCGCGCTATATAAAACTCCGTAAAATAAAAAATAAAAAAATACCCCCAGTAAAAGGACATTTCCCATGTGGATCATGTGTCGCCTGTACTTTCACAGAAAACTCTAGGGAGATACCTCTGAAGACTAATTGTATGTGGACACAGAATTCACACACAACTGCAATACAAAGAACTGTGTCTACTTGATCACTTGTCCCTGTGGTCAACAATACATAGGGATGACCAGACGCCCTGCAAAATTCTAAATAAATGAACATCGCAGCACTATGTGCTGCAAGAAATCCAATACAAAAATGAGCACACCTTTCCTCACTGAAGGACACACTGCAGAGGATTTGCGATGGACTGTGCTAGAATCATACCCAAACATGAACAACAATGGATATTTCGCCTTTCATCGAACATCATTGGTCTTAATGATGAAATTCCTTGGCACGAAATATAAATGAAATCACAGTTAAATGAGTCCTCTAGCATTATTGACAGGGTCTAGCTGCTGGAAAGTAGCGCTGTTTCCGTTTCCGGGAGCGAAAGCAGTAGGCGAGCGAGCGGAGCCAATGGAGTCAACAGGGTTGGCGGAGCTCCTTCCACCCCCTCCTAAGGCCCGAACAGGAGGATTGTTCCAGCTCGGGGGGTCTGGACGGCTCCAAAATGGTCCGAAACGGCCTGAGCGGACTGTACCCGCTCCGTTTTTTGCAGTGTGGCAGGAGGAGGTAGGGGGTGGGGGCGTGACTGGAGAGGGCCCTGAGAGCAACGGCGTAGCTGCCGCTGCAAGGTGAGAGCCGTGTGCTGCAGAAACATACCAGCTAGGTCTGGGTGCAGCTTGCAGTGGCTCTGAAAGCTCCTGCTCGGGCTGCCCTTCCTTTCCTCTCCTCTCCCTTTTATTCTCCTGCTGGGCACTGGGATTCCCTTGAGGGAGTCTTCTCAGGCTGGGGGCTCCTCCCCCTCCTACCGGCCCTTCCTACCACAGGAAGCTCACACGAGCTCTGTGTGCTGGGGGTGAGGGCTCTCCTACACTACAGCGGCCCGTCAAGCCCCAAAGGTAAAGCACTGGGAACCAGCTGCACAGCCATTTTATAATTCAGGGGGGCCAAGGGGCCAGCGCTTCCCCACAAACAGGCAGATAAGTGGATTTAGTGGCCCCCCGCCACCTCGCAGCTCTTGGTCATTGGTTTCTGGGAAGAGGAGCAGGATTGGGAAGATTTACTTCCCCTTCCAACATTTTAGGTGGAGTAAGAAGTGAGGGAGAGAAAGGCGGTCAGTCACCACTGTAATTAATAAAAGGAAAAGGAAGACCAAAATGTTGGGTGAACCTAACAAGGGTCAGGCCAGGACAGGAGCCCATGATACAGCGGACCATATCATGTTGGTAGAGATAGATGGAGCTCCACCAACGATGATAACAAAAACTGGCTATCAACCCAAAATATACTCAAAATTCTAATTTGTGAAAGACGCAGAAGTTGTACTAAATTCCAGTATTCTTGAATTTAGGGGGCTCCACTCCCCACTGCACCCAGGGGTTATAACCCAAACAGAAGCAGCAGTAGTGACCACAACACCTACAATGACAGATGACAAGGGTCAAGACATGAAACAAGATGAGGTCAGGAAAGTATGAGCTACAGAAGGCAATGTCGTAGACACAGCGCAAGAAGGGGAAAGGCATGACCAGGCAAAAGGGTGCAACAAATTTAGGCACACAAACAGGGAATGTGGAAGCAAGTACACTGACACCTGGTACTGATTACGAACGCACCACAATTCCATATATGCAAGAACCCTCAAAGACCCAACGATCCTAGGACACCGAGTAATCTGCTGGAGCCAAAAATCACAATCCTCTCTAACCTGTACTCAAAACCTTTTCTGCCTCAGGAATTAAAACCCAATATGCAATGCGCAAGCAGCTCAGATAAAGCTTTGAATAATCAACTGAAAAGTAACGGAGAAGGATCACGCCTGCCTACTTGCGCTGACCCCCCTGACCCTCCAGCCCAAGCTCATAATAACATCATAGAGAAACAACAAGAGGGTTGGAAAGAAGAAAAGGCAGTAAAGTACACCATGGTTCCAGAGCCGGACGCAACTGATTTACAGCCAGTACTCGTACACGACGAAGCGGATCCCGGGTCAGAGACAATAGACACCAAACAAGCAGAAAATATAAAAGCTGAAACAAGCAACACATCTTACCTCACTACAGAAGAGTGGGAAAAGCTGGTAGCCTCATACTCACCTGAGGCACCCCTGGACAAAGACAATAAAACACAGCGAGACACGGAAACTGAGGACTCTCCAACAGAATCAAAAAATGTATGGTCATCTCTCTTAAACACCATGCAGCTCTCAATTAAGGCTATGCAGTACCACTCAGATAAAATGGATATTCAATTATCCCTTCTCAACTTTCTGGTGATACACGTCTCAAATATTGATAGCAAACTGACAGAGATGAGCAATCTCATCAAGAGAGCCCAAGCTGAAACTCAAATAATCCAACCAAGTTGCACTTGTTTTATTATCATTGACAAACTCTCAATATTACCATCACTGATGGGGGAGCTTCTCACCGATTTAAAGACAAGAAACATTGCAAAAATGGAAAACTCCACCAGCCAAGATAAAAACATTGAAAGATTAAACCATAGCAGCTCAGCAGCAATGATACAGCGGCATCCGGAGCAAGAACCCCTTGACGTGTTCAACAAAAGGAAATGGACCCTGGACCAATCCACCCTTGAGGATAGCACAGGCTGCGCTCATGGAAAGGAAGGGCCCACAGGTGCAGAATCACATCAGGTAACAGGGGAACAAACTACCCCGGAGGAGAGCTCATGCGCGGGACTTGACCATTCAGAGCCGGTAGAGCCTACCGATAACTTACAACAACAAGAGATTGAACAAACAGCCAGCAATGGTCATGGCTCGAAAGGGCAGCTTCAAGAAGATAAAGCAGCTGGCAAAAAACGGCAAGGGGTGAAACATCGCGGGAAACAGAAGAGAAAAGGGAGGAACAAGAATACAAATACAACCATAATGTCATACTTTCATGCGGAGGTCAAGTCTCCAACAAGAGAATTAACAGTGCAGAGGGCAAGCAGGGCATCAAGAACCTCGCAGACCTTACAGACCATGGAGACTCCTCCCAGCCAACTGAACCATACGAGTGATGATCACATAGGAAGGACAAACCTGAACGACTGCAAGGAAAACCAGGTTGTGGATACTAGAGAAGGGGCCAAAAACAGAAGAACAGTTAGTACATCAATCACAGTAGGGATTGAAGCATGCTTAATACCGGAGGCAAACAATCTCCAGAATCATGAAGAACCACAAGTCATAGGAACTAATCATAGCAGTTATCGACAGGAGGAATCTAAGATAATCCTGTTCATTCCGGAGTATAAATCGAAAGGTAGAGGAGACATCCTGAACAGAGGAAACATCCTGCAATTACTAACTCCATTAGCAATCTGGCTGAAGTAAACTCACGCGATCTGGAGTCCACAGAATTTGAAGATCATAAGCATCTGTCAGAGCAAGAGGTAACAAAGACAACCTGGGCCACACAGGAAATAGTTGAGAAAATTATGTAGGAGGAAAACCAACTAAACACCTGGGGGATCAGATTAAAACTTTATCAAAAAAATGGTTATCCAGAACCTCTGCTATGAGAGCTACAACAGCAAGAAGGCTGCAGGCCCAGAAACACGGACAACACAGCAAAAAGCCAATCAGTACTTAAAGGGCGTGCAACACCTCAGCCCTGGCAATAGAGTCCATATTTAGAGCCCTTGGCAAGCAGGCGAAAGTTACAGATCAAACAATTGGTTCTGTATAGCAAGAACTATAAATACTAGGTCCAAGAACACCTGAGAGGGCATGAAGCAACTTAAAAAAGACTCCCAGCTAAAACTCTGTTCCTGGAACATAAATGGACTAGGAACCAAAATCATGGACAAGGAGCTTCTGCTATATTTTCAACAATTTTATCTCATTTTACTTCAAGAAAATGGTTAGACAAACCATTTCAACAACAAGGTTACAAATCATACCATCTTCCGGCATGTAGAAGCGCCAAATTTGGGCACTTAAAAGGATGCCTCACAACTTATACCTCAATTAAGAGCATAAATACAGTAAAGGAACTGGCCATCAAAACAACAGCAATAAATGGCATAAAAGCAATTAAGATGGACATAGCAGGCCTCGACAATAATCAACAATTAATACTTGTAAATATCTATCTCCACCCATGCAATAAAAAGCTGGTGCGAAACTCCTGGCAGCTGAGCTGACGAGGCTACTCACAGAAGAGGCAACCCCGAACTTCATAGTCTCAGGTGATTTCAATATGCACCTCTCAGGGCCTTTGGACAGGGACCAATTGGCGGAAGAACAATTTTTGGCATGGGTGATCCCGCACCAGGACGCCTGTAAGTGGGGCAAATAAACCAGGCCAGCCAAAGAACTTCTTACAAAATTGTAGACTTCAGGATAGGAACATCAGACTACAGCGACCACTTACCACAAGAGCTTACATTGGATGTACACGGGACAGCACCTACTCAGCTAGTAGGGGGCCCAGGCACGGCATACACAGCCAATTGCAAAATAATCAAATGCAAAACACTCTATCTGGAAACATTTCTAACAGAGGCAAAAACCCTGTGGGAGGAAAACAAGCTGCCGAACATAAATATGTTAACATGCTGGGCAAAATTCACTAAAAGTCTCGGGGCTGCTCATACCAAAAAAGAAACTACAAGGCCAACATTAGGAGCAAATGCCCAACAGTGGACACACAACATGTTACCTAGCATGCAAAGAAACCAACTCTCAACAACACACTTGACCCAATTAAGGCGAATAAAGAGAGAAATATATAGAGCAGTACGAAATCTTCATCAAACGGGCCCAGATGATAACATTCAAAAGGAATTAAGGCTGCTAAAAATGAGCAAGAAGAAACTCAACTGGTTAGCAAACCGAGAAAATGCAGATAAGGCATGGGCCAAACTGCTATATGATTCGAAAGCTAATAACTACACCAGGTTCTGGCGCACAGTGAACAGCTTACAGAACCCAAGGGCTCCTGGAATCAACTCTCATCTGACCGAGGAAGCCTGGGCGACCTATCTTTGGCATCATTTTAACAGCAAACAAGACAACACTGTACATGAGACACAGGGGAGCAGAAGATACTGGTCGGGTCAAGAAAAGCAAGTTGGGGAGATTAACTATTCTTTCACAACTAAACGTATTGTGAACAGAATCGCGAAAGGCAGAGCAGAGGGTGCGCCGGGCCACAATGGTATCCCACCAATTCTATATAAGCAAGCCCCAGGTTACTGGGCGGCAACACTACTGCCACTCTTCACACATATACTGGAAGTAGAAAGAATACCAGATTCCTGGGGGGGGGTTCAATCATTTCCCCCATTCATAAGAAAGGCAGTAAAAATGAAGCAAAAAATGACAGGCTTGTCGCATTAATAGACAATGATGCCAAATATTTCGCGGGTCTCCTACTGGCAGAACTCATAGACTGGGCATCTGAAACGGCATCAATTCCGATCAATCAAACAGGATTCCAAAAAAGTATGGGGACATCAACAAATATACTTGCCTTATCACTTCTAATCGACGCCGTTAAAAACATTAATAAACCGCTTTTTGTTTCCTTCATAGATTATACATCTGCCTTTGATAACATTGACAGGAAGAAACTTTGGGCAAAACTCTCTAAAATTAAAATCTCTCCAAGACTCTTGTCTCTGTTGATTTTGCTCCATACTGGCACATGGTTACAAATAAGGTTGGGCGCCCGCAACTGTTTATCCAGGAGAATACCAACAACCAAGGGACTGAAACAGGGTTGCGTCTTGGCGTCGACCCTGTTTAATCTATTCATGTCAGATCTCTCGCCAGAACTAGATAATTGTAATCACCACGCCCCAAATCTGGGCGGCTTCACCCTCTCGAATTTACTTTATGCCAACGACCTTGTACTAATCAGCCATACGCCGATTGGCCTGCAGCATTTGATAAATAATGCAAGCAGCTTCTCTGCCAAAAATGGAATAAGTAAAAATTTAGACAAAACCAAAGTGATGGTAATAAACCAGAAAAAGATCGCACACCAGTTTCGCTGGGATTTGGAGGGACTCAGACTCGACACAGTAAAATAATTTAAATACCTGGGCATTATATTGTACAGTAAAGCCATGTTCCTCCAACAAAAAGCAGCCATAACAGGAAGAGGGACTGCTTTGGCGGTTGCTTTAAAAAACATCAAACATAAAATAACTGGCCCAAGCCTCACCCCTTTACAATAGGTGATCCGAGCGAGACTCCTCCCCACCATCACCTACGGAAGCGAGTGCCTAAGAGGAAGAGATGCATGCATACTGGACAGGACGGTGTCCAGGACAATGAGAATAATATTTAACCTCCCGCAGTACACCTTGCCAACAAAAATAAGATTAGAGTTCGGTTTACAAAAGCAACAAATAGCACGTGTGGGCGCCTACGTTAAATGCTGGCATAAAATAAAGGGAGCGGATTAAGGGACATTGAACGCGTACCTATGGAACGAGCTAAATCAGAAAAAAGACAGCACAGCCATGACCTATTTACAAGCTTCAATAGACTGTTTGGCTTTACAGGACCCTTGGGATACCGTTGGGTCCCACAAAAGCTTCAAAGAGCTGTTAAACAAAACGGTAAAAATGTTGTCCCTTGTGGAGGACAAAGCTGCATTAAAGGAGAGGGATCACGGCTGGTTTGTCATACAGAGCTATTCTAGATGCTCCCCCCAACCCTATTTAGGTGCAGGCTTTACTAGAGCAAAGAAGGAAAAATACATGCATCTGAGGCTGGGCATTTTGTCATCAGTGCTGCCTCTGTCCCTATGGTAACAGACACAGTCAACAACACTGTGCAGATTATGCGGTGAGTCAAAAGAAGTCGTGCTACACCTATTGTGTATATGTAAGAGATTAGACAAGGAACGAAGAATCATTTTAAAACCCGCCCTGAATGGAAAAAAGATAAGAACATGCAGACAGGCAGTGAAAGCATGCTTCGAAGGAGGGGATATCCTGCTAGCTTGTTGCCTGGTTCGATTCATAGGCGCAGCAGGAATAAAGCTAAACACCAGCACTTAGCTGACTTATCAAACATAAATCCTCGGTCTCTGCTCCTGTTAAAATGAACTACAAGCGCTGGCACACGACTAAAGGTCTTAGGGGCACATGCATCAAGGTAGGCTTTTGCGATTCCTTAATTGCGATTATTAAGGAATCGCAATTAAGGAATCGCAAAAGCCTATGCATGTAGGAATCGCTATAAAAATAGCGATTCCTAAACATTCCTTAATTGCGACTCGCTAATTGCGAGTCGCAATTAAGGAATACCTCCCATTAATTCCTATGGGCCTAGAGGCCCATAGGAATGAATGGGAAGACATTCTCAATTAGCGATTCGCAATTAGAGAATCGCAAATTGAGAATGCAATTTCAAGGGTGCCAGGGTGTCAAAATGACACCCTGTTGCACCCCTGAAATTGTGATGTGCACCCATGTTGCGCACACACATGCCCCAAGGGCATGTGTGTGTGTAACCTAAAACTTAAAAAATGCATTTTAGAGCATTTTTCGAAGGTTTTGCAAATTACAGACAAGTTTGATTTGTCTGTAATTTGCGGTCCCAAATAGCGAAATCGCTATTTGAAAGTGCTCTAGCATTGCATTTAAGGAATCGCAAATTGCGATTCCTTAATGCAATCGCAATTTAGAATTCGCAATTAATTGCGAATTCTTAAATTGCGCATAGGAAACACTTTCATGCATCTCCAAAGGCCAATTTGCGATCGCAAACGGCCGATTTTTGCGATTCGCACCGTTTGCGATCGCAAAAACCTTTGATGCATGTGCCCCTTAATATGGTCTGGTTTACATAATCAAAGTATCCAGTGAACCGCAATGTCTGGGACACGATCAAAGGTTTTAATATAAATAATTTGCACATTGCTGTTTTTTCACATAACAGCCTCATATAGAGATAAATTATGGTTTTATGAATTTAATGAGAATTCAAAACTGCCGTTTCACTGATTCGTCTCATGGGCACTGAAGGAATAAAGTTAAACATCACTTATTGGACATAAATCCCTGGTCTCTGCTCCAGTCAAAATGAACTACAAATGTGGGTTCATAACTAAAGGTTTTAGCATGGACAATTTGGATATTGCTGGTTCACATAACCAAAGTATATAGCAAACTGCAATCTCTGGCACATGACTAAAGGTTTTAATATGGACAACTTATATATTGCTGCTTCTCTATATCATGGCATTATTTAGAGTTAAATTACGGTTTTATGAATTGGAAAAGATTTTAACACAGCTGTTTTACTGTGCAATGGTTCGAAGTAATCATGCAAATAAAGATTTACTTACTTACACAGTTAATGAGTGACACATGTATGTCTACATTACCATCATCATTTACAGAATAAGCAATTGTTCAAAGGAAAACATTTCTTTGATCCCTACTGAAAAAACCATATCATGGCATTAAAATAGGAGTGTTTTTATGTCAATCCGACTATTAAAACCAATATTGAATGGACTGACTATGTCAGTCCACATTGACTTCACAAATTTGTGCCCCCTTGTTAAAATGGCCACCACGTTTACACATATATGGGAGAGAAGATCCCTCTCCTGTTAGAAATAGAAAACAGAACCAAATGCCCGACCTGAGTGTTTCTGCTCTAGTGGTTACAACCGGGCGTCTTCTGAACGAGACACACCTGCTTCCAATTAACGCTGATAGAAGACAGGTTAAATACTGGAGACCCCACCACACATGGCACTCCCGAGGTTGCCGGCTTGAGTATGTCTTCCAGTGTGCTGACATACAGAAGTTCGTAAGTACGGCATAGCCGCCCAACTGTTCCAAAAGAGAGTTTCGGTGTAATTTTACCACTTGCTAAATCATTAACACAGGTCAACTGAACCTGTATTTTGATATTTTACAGCACGCTAATAGGCGTGTCACCAGGCAAAATACTCGAGGAGTCCTGATTTATACCCTCAGTGGCTAAATTTCCTCACTGATCAACAGAGTGTGTTGGAATTTCATGATATATGTTTTATTCTCCATGTGGTGCTGGTGAATTGCACTATTTAGCTCATGGGACACATTGGAGAGTGAGCATGAATGTGTGAGCATGCTTTGGTGTCTCAAACTGTCCATTTCTTTGATAATAGGGAAATTGATGATGTCATAAATTTGTCTGCACTACAGGTCTTCTCAAAAATTGGTTTAATTGCATGGATACTTAGAGAAGTATAGGTGGTTGGGAGTAACACAAATGAACTCATTTATCGAAACCCCAGTCGCTGTGTAGATTAGTTTTATGGTACTGAAGAAAAGCCACTAGATCATTCACATGACTAAATTAGGCTTGAAACATGCCGACCTACAGCTACTTTAGATAATCACTTCAAGAAGGTAACACCACATATTTTAACATCGGCAGGAGGACTCAATCCTTAAAATATTACTGTAGAGTACCCCCTGTCCTATTTTTATCCCACTCTTTCACATATTTACTTCAAATACACCAATCTACTATTTTACCCACACACCCACACTTCACCATACGGCTTGTAAAAAGATCTCCAGTAAAGAGCCCCCATTGAGGGTGCCCATCGGGCATTGCAGCACCGGCCCGACTTGGAGTAAAAGCCCAATGATGAAGCATGATATCCATCTAGGTGTGTGAGGGTATTTGGTCCTACAGAGTAATGCTCCCTGCTGACTCTGTGGAAACTTAACTGACCTAAGCAGACAAATTTGCACTTACTAGGAACTGCATACCCCTGTGGTCATGATTATATTTTTTGTGTTCTGTGCTTCGTGTTTTATGTCTTATGTTTTATATTGGTAAAGTGCCCCCGGATTCTACCATGATTCATCACACTTACAGTAATGGGTTGCTTAATTTCAAATTCTATTATTCTCCCATACACCACTCCTTTATCCTGTTAATTTTCAATCTTATCAAGAATAAAGGACATACTTGAAATTCTCTCTTTAAGATTTTCACAATCTTTATGATTTTTAACATTATTTGCAATTTTCAATCTGTCTCTATTGCATGGCACCACTAAATGCTTCTCAACAGACCAATTCCCAAGATGTTAGTTAAAGTGCATTATGCATTATATGTAAACGTTTCTTAATTATTCCATCTTCTCTAAGATTGTAAACATTCCACTCTTTGTAAACATCCCACTTTTTGTCACCCCAAACTTTTATTCAAAACCTGGTACATTCTAATAAATATTCTAAAATCCTTCAGAATACTCTCAAATATTCCTAGCATTAAACATTACCTTTGTTCTAAATATTCCACTTTATATCTAATTCTTCATTCCAGACCTTAAGCAAGCACTATTTGGAGAATTTTTTGTTCAATTTGTGCAAACACTGCTAAACAATGAATATTAAATATTAATTTACTTGATAAAAACTGTGTAAAAATATATATCTAATATTCTTTAAGTACCTCCTCCATGATCATCATCAAAGTATCTTTTGATTTGTTATAAAAGGTCTCAACTCATCAGGACTCAAATGGAATGCATATACAACAGTTTAAAACGTCAGTAAAAGAGAAATTCATAAGAGATTACATATCAAAAAATTCTGTTCATAATCCATAATTCCCAACTTACTAATCAATGACCTATCAAGAGCAATTCTAATATAAAAAGATATTTTACACAGTATTCAATTCTTTCTTCAGACAATTCCTCAGAGTAACTGTTTCTTACTCTCCTCCTTTTCTTAACTTTTCACATACTTTGGCAGATACAAACAGCATTGTGGGTATGGACCTGCAGTTCTTAATAACTCTCAATTCCTTCACGTACTATAAATGGACATATAGTTCTGCATCTATATTTAACCCCTTTGGATTTTCAGTTCCAATCATGATAATCCATCTTGATTCTGCTCTTCTGAGGATCAGTTCATGATCTCCTCCTCTAGGATTCGGCAAAATGTGTTCAATACTAAAGAAACATAAGTTGCTCATATCACCATTGTGCTCTTCCTATATATGTTTTGCAATCACCTAGGTAAAATATTTATTGGAAATTGCACGAATGTGCTGCAGTATCTGAAGTTTTAATTTATTAATTGCACTTCCAATGTAATTTTTTACCACAAACACATTCCAGCACATACACCACATATGTGCTTTCACGATGTATATGTTTCTTGATATTTTTGGTGCGTCCATCCATAAAATCAAAGGCAGTTCTATTGTCACCCCATTTGCAGGCTTTGCATTTTTTGCACTTATAGAAGCCAGATTTCTTTGGGGGTAACCAGTTTGATGTATTTCTCTGATTGGTCATAAAACTCTGGACTAGGATATCCCCCAGTGATGACGTCTTTCTGTATGTTATATTTGGAAGGTTCGAAAGGTGCAGCTTGAGATCTACATCCTGTTCCAAGATTTTCCAATTTTTTTAATCAAATTCTTTAACCTCTTTTTCTGAATCATTAAAATCCATAATGTACCTTATCTTTGTGTTGTCATTTAAGGCGTCCCTTTTCTTAGCAGTTAGCAGATCTTGTCTGTCTCTTTTTCTTGCTATTTCCAATGCATCCTTCAAGACTGTGATTGGATAACCAAGTCTTATGAACCTCTGATACATATCTTCTGCTTGATTTTCAAAATCTGCATCCTCTGAGCAATGTCTTCTTACCCTCAGAAATTGCCTGTAAGGCACACTCCACTTTAAATCATCTGAGTGTGCACTATTTGCAAAGAGAATGCTGTTCCCACTGGTGGGCTTTCTAAAAACTTTCATGCAAATTTGATCCTTTTAAATGTACAGATCAATGTTCAGGAAGTTGATTCTACTGGTACTTATTTCACATATGAATTTTAGCTCTTGAGGATTGATATTCAATGATTGTAAAAATCTTTCTAGCTCATCTTGCTTTCCTTCCCAAATTAAAAACAGGTCCTCGATAAATCACAACCATATGACTCCTTCTTTCAAATTCTCAGGATTTGTGTCTGTCCAGATTGCCTCTGTTTCCCAGAAACCCATGACTAAGTTTGCATATGTCGGGGCAAATTAAGTGCCCATAGTCATTCCTTGTTTTTTAATATAACATTTTCCATCAGGAATGCTACTGAGCTGTTGACATTTAGGAAGGGACTGAAAACCTGGCTTTTTGCTACATAGGTCATCAAACACTCTGCTGATCGGAAGGCAGTAGCTAGCGCCAGGACACCCTCGGGTAACCGTGCACTCAAGAAATCAAATTAACATAACATAACAAATATAAAGGTATTATTCTTCAAACAGAATTCCATAATTTCAAATAGCATTTCAGAGTGCTCCATCAGGCTTATTGATCTAGATCTCAAATAATAACTACTAGCCTGTAGCGCATCTTGATGTTTTATAGATGTATAAAGACACCAAATCTACTGTTGGCCATGATATACTGCTTTTTCCATGAAATGCCATTGATTCTATTAAAAAAGTCCATAGAATCTCTTATGTAAGAAGGAAGGCTTAAGACATATGGAAATAGAAGCACATCCACACATCTTGAGGCATTTTCCAGTAACGAATCACAGGAACTTACAATAGGTCGTCCTGGAGGGTTGTTGATATTTTGATATACTTTTGGTAGAAAGTATATGGTAGGTAATATCGGATGTTTTTTCTTCAAATAGTTATACTCTTCATCATCTAAGAGATTATGATCTTGCCAGTTTTTTATTTTTCTTAAATATTCTACATGATTTCATTAATTGGATCCTTTGCTAACCTTTCATAGTGATCTCGATTATTAAGCTGCCTTCTTGCTTCTTGTACATATTTTCTTTTATCCATAATTACAATGTTCCCTCCCTTATTGGATACTTTTATAATTATGTCTTGATTACCATGTAGTTCCATCAAAGCAGACCAGTCCTCTCTGGTCATATTTCCTCTGGAATAATGTCTTATATCCTTTTGCAGCTATATTTCTGAGACCTTCAGGCACTATCGCTTGAAAGAGGTCAATTCTGTTACCCGCTGGTAACTGGGGGCAAAATTTTGATGTATTCTTGCAACCACTTGTGATGCATTTATCTGTATCAATGCCCACTGTCATGCAACATTCTTGATCAGTAAGTGGCACAGTACCCATTGCTCCTTGTTTTATATTGGCCTCTTCTTCAAGATCTGTAAGTACTCTCAGATAAGGTATGCCTCTGCCTGTTAGGATGGACAGAGCTTGAGGTTTAAATGGTTTGGTTTTTTATGCTTCTTTGTCTCAAAGTATTTTTTTCAATTGTAATTTTCCGAAAAACTTATAGAAATCAATTCTTGCTGTGGCCAGGTTGATTCCTACATTGGTACAAAATGAAAGGCTTCTGTTTAATAATTTTCTATGTTTTTCTTCTAGTGGTTTGCTGGAAAGGTTAACCACTAGTTCATCTTCCATTGTTGTTATTTTTAAGTTCTCTTTCTTCCTCTGCCACGTTTTGCTCTTCCTGCTCCTTTTGGTTCTTTTTGATTTGATTGATTTCATGTATCTCTGCCCCTCCCCCTCATCGCCATCTGTGGGAGGCACAACTCCCCAGAAAAATCCAATCTTGGGAGAGCTGAGGAGGTTCCCTCATCGCTTGAGCTCACTTCTGAGCTTTCAACACTCAACGGTGGTTCAGCTTTGCCCCTCAATTGATCCATTCTTTGTATGTTACGAAGTGAACCATATCGCCTGGCAAAGGTATATACTCATCCCATCGCATAGTCAGTTTTGTATTTATAGAATGTTTTATTTTTTTTATTTGTACCTCTTTTTCGTGTTTGTCTATCTTTTTTTCTAAGTCAACAAAGGCCTTCCTGCCTTCCTCTGTTACACCATATTTTTCAAGGGCCTTTTCTAACTCCTTGAGTCTATCAGAGGCAATCAACAATTTACATTCTACATGGATGATTAATGTCTTCATTAATTTTATAGAAGCTTCGGTGGTATCTGCCTGCCATTTTGACAATAAGTCTGGATCCATGTCATTTAAAGTGGGTAGTACAAATATTGTTGTGTAGTTCCTATATAACCTATACAGGATCTGCGCGTTTGAATAACATAAACTGTGGGATTGGTGGTGGACTGATTCCGTGCACCCCCACCGGATACGTTAGCCTGTCTGTATCAGCTAGCTCACAGTGCCACTATAATCTCCTCTTACCAAGGAGAGAATAGATTCTGGCAACCTCAGAACATGACAACCCTGATCCCTCAGAATCGTGGAAACAATACACTACCTTTCGCTCAGTCACTCGTGCTTACTTAGTTTGTCTCAGAGAGATACACAAAATAAACAGGCTGGGCGTTTTCAATAAGTATTTATTGAACAGTTGTTATTCTAGTGTAGAATAGATGAGCTGCAACAACCATTAGACAGTAGCAGAGATATATGATTAGAAGTTCTACGAAAGTAAAGGGATGGTAAAGTTCTACCATCTTGCAGAAATCATGAATATATACAAGTACATAAAACACATGATAAAAAGTGTGTACTCCTACAATGCCTCCCTAACTAGATGTACCTAAATGTACCTAAATGTACCGAGCATCTGTGTAGGTGTTATGCCAAGAATCCCTCTAGGATCCTGTCAACCCCATTACCTGAGAATGAGAGAATATGGGATCCCGTCCTGGTCTCGAGTTGGACACCCCGCGAGGGATGTTAGACCACTGCTCGTGCCCCCCCACATGCCCCGGGGACCACCACCTCCCCGGGGCTTTGCCAATGGAGGGAGGGGGGCCGCGCGGCCCCCCTCCTGGAGCCCTTGATGTCCCTGGGGACCACCACCCCCCAGGGCCGGCTCCTGCGGTGTCCCGGGGTGCCTACCCCCGGGACACTGTAGTTTGCTATGACAGGACGGGAGCCGCGAGGCTCCCGTCCTGTCATAGCAACTGCTTTGGTTTTTGGAACAGAGAGCAGGAAACCTGCTCTCTCTTCCAAAACCAAAGCGGATTGCTTTTCACACGGGGAGCTGCATCTTAGCAGCTCCCCATGTGGAAAGCAATGCCGGCTCCCGCAGGACGCGGGAGCCGGCTGGACCGTGGGGGATTGGGGACCCCCACGGTCCCCAACGGAGAGGGCCAGCCCCGGGGGATGGGGTCCCCGGGGCTAGTAATGGCCCAGGAGGGAGGCCATGCGGCTCCCTCCCCTACAAATTAAAATTTAAAAAAACAACAACAAAAAACGTAAAGGCCGGCCCCGGGGATGGGGTCCCCGGGGCCTTAAATGGCCTGAGGAGGGGGCCACGCAGCCCCCCTCCAAATATTTTAATTTTAAAAAGGGGGCATGCCCCGGGGGATGGGGTCCCCGGGGCCAATAGAGGCCCAGGGAAGGGGGGCCACGTGGCCCCCTTCCCGTTTTTTTAAATTTAAAAATAAAACCAAAATCCTGAGGCCCCGGGGGATGGGGTCCTCGAGGCCAAAAGTGGCCGAGGGAAGGGGGGCCACGCAGCCCCCCTCCCATACAAAAAACAAACAAAATAAAAAAGACCGGCATCGTGCCGGAGGCCGCGCCCCCTCCCTGCAGCAGTCTGCAAACGTGCCCCCTGGCGCGTTTTAAGAAGGGGAAGTAATTCCCCTTGAATACTGGGAATCCCTGGGGGCCAACTAGCCCACCAGGAACCTCCAGTATGCGCCAGGGGCTGCGTTGCAGAGAGGTGTACAGAGGCCACGCCCCTTTTACACCTCTCTGCATCGCAGCTCTGTGGCGCTTTTGGAGGTACATGGTGGGCTAGTTGGACTCCAGGGACCCTCAGGATTCAAGGGGACTTAATCCCCCAACTTAAAATGCGCCACGGGGCGCGTTTGCACAGTGGTGAAGGGAGGGGGCGGGGCTTCAGGTGACATGTGTGCAAACAGGCCCGTAGCGCGTTTTAAGATGGGGAATGAAATCCCCTTCAATCCTGAGGGTCCCTGGGAGCCAACTAGCCCACCAGGTACGTCCAGAAAGTGCCACAGAGCTGCGTTGCAGAGAGGTGCAAAAAGGGGCATGGCCTCTGAATACCTCTCTGCAACGCAGCTCCCTGGCGCATACTGGAGGTACAGGGTGGGCTAGTTGGACCCCAGGGACCCTCATGATTCAAGGGGACTTAATCCCCCAACTTAAAACGCGCCACGGGGCGCGTTTGCACAGTGGTGAAGGGAGGGGGCGGGCTTGAGGTGACATGTGTGCAAACAGGCCCGTGGCGTGTTTTAAGTTGGGGGATTAAGTCCCCTTCAATCCTGAGGGTCCCTGGAGTCCAACTAGCCCACCAGGTACCTCACCTGTACAGTCACTCATACTTACGGTCACTCAGTACAGGACTATCATATGCACTCATACACCTACATAGACACTCACACACCGCCACTCATCCATAGAGGTACTCACACACCTAGTCAGTCATGCAAATAATTAATCACACTGCCATTTACTAACCTATACAGTTATACACACACCAGCTCACTTACTCATACAAATACTAGCACATTCTTACGCTCTTATACAATCACTGATACAAGTACACACTCATCCATACAGCCACTCTCACAATCACACACTCTCACTTATAGCCATTTATATACTCCAACACACATATATACTGCCTTTAACATATGTAGTTACTCACACATGTACCACTGAGATATACATTCACTCACTAACACACCCATACACACACTCACCCATCCATACAGTCCATCACAGATGCACTCTTGAAACCATGCACCCAGTGAATCACCCACTCACACATCTATGCACAGAGTCACACACACCCCACCCACACAAACAATCAGGCACCCATACAGATACTCAAACAACCAATCAATAACTCATATACACACCAATGTAGCTTTTCAGAAAGCCATGCAGCCACTTACACAGCAACAGACAGACGGATACAGACATTCACACAGTTTAGTCACTAACCCATGCATTCAGTAAGATACGTTTAATCACTCACTTATAGAGTCAGTCATGCACCTACTAAATCATCCATCCAGACACTTATACACCCACTCATTCTTCAATACACCTTGGCATATATATTAAACATATTTAAACTTTATAGAAACACACAGTCACTGAATGATGTCATCAGTGATGTCATTTGAGATGTCATCAGTGATGTCATCAGTGATGTCACTGACCATGTCATGAGTGATGTAATATGTGACATCATCAGCAGAGCATTGCGGGGGCGCGAGTTATAGTTAGCTGAACTAACTATAATGGGGGAATTTCACGGGTTTTGTACGAGTGAAATGTCCAACTAACTATAACTGTCCCTAAAACCTATGGTTTTTTCAGTGAATTTCTAAGGCATGCTCTAAACAAAGCTTCTGTTCCCTGAACTTTCCATTATCTAGTACCCCAGACTGATTTTAAGTCTATGGTGCCTTTCCATAAGTCGAAACCTTGTTCAGACAACTGGGCAATAAAGGAAGCAGAGTAAATATGTTTGGTGTTTGTTAACATATTTTTCTGTGCTGATGTTGGTGCAACCGTATAATAATATGATGCTGGGTCAGACATATTAAACCCTGAAAAATATGGAAACATTTGTGTAAATGTTTTTGAACTGCCTTTCAGCGGTGTTGGACAATGTTCCCACTGGTGGTAAGTGAACACATTTCTAGGATTTGCAGATTTATGCAGAAAGTGATGACTATAGTGTTGATAACAATACATTGTTTCGAAATCTGATGTGCTTTCCAATGTTTCAATATTAGAAAATGCAGCAGATTTTTCCAAATCAGACAACATGTTATTTACAGTTTCAAAATCCCAATCATCGGAAAATGTACTTGAGGTAATGATATCACTCAACGATATTTTAAATAAATGAGGAATTCTTAAAAGTTCAGTCGGACCAAATATATCGAAATCAACCTTGTCCCCAAACTATACCATCGGGTATAGGAACTGCTGTAATGTTCACTGATGACAAGTCTCTTTGTTCTCGATGAGATGATTGGTGTGGCTTTAAAATTAAATTCACCTTTTGGGCTGCAGAGCTTTGTCTAAGGTATTTCCATTAACAAGCATGCTAAAAACTATTATTAACCCTAACCAGAGAAGAAAGAAAAGTATCCCGGTGATTACCCATAGTTCTACCCAAGGTGACACCAGGTAAGTCTTTTTAAGAAAGTTCAGAAAGTCTTTAACTTGCTGCTTGTGCGATTTTTGGGCTGGCATTGTTTCCTGTTCACTTGGAACCAAAGAAAACGTATCAAAGTTTATGAAGTAGCCAGAAGCAGTTCGATCAATTGGTGGTATTGCATCAGGATTTGTAGAAGTCGTAGTTTGCTCTTCTTGAGGCATGTTGATGTAGACATCTGTATTTGGTCGAATTGAAATTTGTCTTTCATTTTGGTTCTGAATTTGTACTTCAGGTTCAAGGGGAACGAGTTCCATAGCATTATTGCATAGTCCATAATTCCGTACAGGAGACTCTTCGAATGTGATGAGTCTTTCCATTTGAACTTCTTGAATTGTAGCGAGAGGAGGGCGTCTGCTATTTTGGAGTCCACGTGGCCTACTACTCAGTATTGGCCACATAGTGTAGTTTGATTAGGTCGATTGAGATAAATCTTTTCTCCTTTTTTCCGTCAAGAGGCGGTAGAAGTACAGTTCTTGTTCCTTCAACTGCTAGGACCTGTAGAGACTTTCTGTATGATAGCCCAAATTCTTTCTTGTCCGCTATTTTCTCTCTGACCAGATCCCCGACTTTTGGGATCCAGACAGGTCTTGCCGTGACTGATTTGACTTCCCCAGTGGCGGTCTGCTTCATATGGACATTACTTTGTTGTGTCCTGGACTCATTAGAACCTGTAAAACAGCCAAACGATCATGGATGTCAAAAGGCTTTTCATCCGCCACTGCGCCTTCGCAATCAAGATCAGGTACCCACATTCTTGTCCCAAATAGGACCTCAAATGGAGTGACCCCCCTAGAGAACTTCTTGGCATGTTCTTCAATGCTCGCTGCACTCCATACAGATGTTTTACCCAACTCTCACCCATGCCTAATACTCTAGCCGTTAAAGATTGCTTTAAGTCTCGGTTTTTCCTCTCCATGACCGAATTTCCCTTGGGATGGTACGGAGAGAAGTACTGCAAAGCTACACCCAATCCTCGCATGGCCTCCTTGTAAGCCAGAGAGCTAAACGCAGGGCCCTGGTCAGAATGTTATGTGCCAATTGCGTATGTCCCTATAAAGACTCGCAAATCTTTTATAACAGTTTGAGCGTCAGCCGAGCGTTGGGGCCACACCCATAGGAATCTTGAGCAGGAATCCACTGCAACCATGATATACCTGTAAGCCCCATCTCTTTGTAAGGGGCCGCAGTGGTCCAAGTAAACACACGCTAGTGGTTTGTCAGATATTAATAATGGTGTCTGTGCTGGACGTGTTACGGTGGAACTTTTCATCTGCTGGCAGATGTCGCATTTCAAGACATAGGGGCATATTCACAAGGAGCCATCGCCGAATTAACGGCACTTCATCGCAGCCAAAGTCGTGATAAATTTACCTCCCCATTCACAATCCGGTGTTAACAGCCCACAGCACCAGTTTACCCGCGATAGCAGCCCCAAAAAACATCGCCACAGAGGACCCCCGCAAATATCGCTAATGAGATGCAGAGTAGGCGTTCCCGTGCCAAAAGCTGAGACAACAGCACACCTCAACATTCACAACGACCAGCCACATCGGCGATAAAAACACAAAACAGGCGATAAGGCGCGTTAGCACCAGGTAATTTACACCTGCTCTGACCTGGTGTAAAGTCGGACGGCAGCCAGCACCACAAAAGGGAGCACAGCCCAGGGCCACATCCGAAGGGCAACAGATGCCATGGAGCCACCCATCATGCGGCCCAGACACCCAAGAGGGCCACAACACCCCCCTCTACCACCCCAGGACACCAACCCAAACCCAGAACACCCCCCCCGGACCACCACAGACGCAGCGCAGACAAAGACAGCGGAACCCCAGGAAATGTACCAGCCGCACAGACCCAACATCTGACAATGTCACCGTCCACTACAGGCTGAAAGGGACAACCATCCTACGCATCCTGACCATCATCGCCTAACAGGCCTACGGCACCAACACAGCGGACAACCAACATCCCACCCCACACAAAGCTGATGGCTTGGCTGCACCTGTTGGCCCCTGGGACCGCCCAACAAACACCCGCCAGAGTCGGAGGAGTCTCACAGCCAGCCACATTCAAGTCCCCCACACCTGTCGTGGACATCACCATCACCCTGGTACCCCAGTCCCCATACGTACAACACAATGCGCAGGATCCGCTGGAGACCAAGCAAGGACCATACGCCCAAGCAGGATGCACGCACGTGTTGGGGGCAATACACAGCACACATGTCCTACCTGTGCCCCCTGGTGACACAGCACACAATCACCGCAACAGGAAGCACACATCTCACATCAATGTGCAGGCAACAAAAGAACACCGTGAAACCCCCAACAATGTTGCCTTCAAATACACAGCCAGTGTGCATGATACCTTCATCCTCCGACAGTCCATCATCAACCAGCGTTCCCAGGATGGCAACAAGGGAAATGCACAGCCCCTTGGCAATATACAAATAAACACCCCACACACCTCAACTCCACAACCATGCAACTCACAACTCTGGCAATGCACACGTCACAAAATCACATACAACAGGCACAACAACATGCCCACCCACCAAACACGACAGAACAACTTACAATGTTCACATGGGCAAGCCCTGAACATGAGCCAGCAACGGCATGGCACCTCAGCCACATAATAGCCAAATGTGGGGAGAGGTGGCAACCAGGCATGTGTGAAGAATGCAGTAGAACCATGATTGGGAAAGTACACAATGCCATGGGTGGCGGAGATGTGCTGGACACACCGCTGTATGCAGAACACACCCCTATCCATGGCGACAAACACCACTGGTGTATGGAGTGTAGTGGACAGTGGATGCCACCATGTCACCCCAGCCAGTGGGGGACCTCATGGAAATGTTGCCTGTTACCCCCCCCTAAGCGTCACCTGAGTGGGATGGCCCGGCGTACGCCATGCCAGCGTAGGGGTGTGAATAAAAAGCACGTAGGCCTGGGCATGGTCCTCTTCCAGAAAGACACACGTCTCTGCCAGGGCAGCGCCTCCCACCCCGCCACGAGGCCGACGCCGTCCTCGTGAGCGGAGTTGCCTGCGATGCTGTGCGCTTGCCGGACCCCGGCACGCTGGACCACGAACCCGTCAGGCTTGCCCCTGCGCAGCCAGGCCACACTGATCACCTGCCGTTACCGGCGTGTGTCAAGGAGGGCCCACCACGTGTCGGCGCAAGCTCCAAGCCCGAGGCCCACGACCTTGGCAACCACCTCAGACTATCACGGCCTCCATGACACAGGCCCGCTTTATTCCTTTCTTGTTGACGTACTCCACTGCCACCTTAGGCCTACTCTTCGGACCAGTAGGTCCCATATGTGAAACTGTGTCCTGAGTCATGAATGGCAGTGACCCCAAATCCGGGCCAGCGGCCACAGCACCAGACCCCCCCGATCAGTGAGGCATAGTTCCATAAGGGCATCTTGCGACACGTGGTGCCACTAACCCTGTTCAACGCCAGCCGGCTACACATGGTGCCACTAACCCTGTTCAACGCCAGCCAGCTACACGTGGTGCCACTAACCCTGTTCAACGCCAGCCGGCTACACGTGGTGCCACTAACCCTGTTCAACGCCAGCTGGCTACACGTGGTGCCACTGCACTTGAACTACGCAGGCCGGTGGGGCCATCCAACCTATGCCGGCGACACTCGGTGAATGGGCCGTGCTGACCGCTGCCTCAGGCGTACACCACGGTCAGGTAGGTCACACATTTGGAACTGAGTCTTGATTACACCATGGCAGTGAACATTATTTAAGGCAGAGAACAATTCACTATACACCCTTCGATGTGGTGGCAACAAGTCTGTGCATGGCATCACAACCACACGTAGCTGTGGGCCTACGCGGACTACTGCCCTCGGCCTACGCTATGCATGAGTGGGATCACAGATTTGGAACTGAACATCGGTGATTCAAAAGCAAGAATACATTTCATCGCACGCACGGAGAGGCGTAAGAGGATGACGCGTTGCAGTCCGGAGGGAACAGGATCATCGTTACGGAGGTGATTGAACACTACCGACAACTGCCACTGTGTCACTAACTCTGTGCCTCGCGAGCCAATGACACGTGTCTGTGGGCCACTGCTGTCCGCTGCCTCCGGCCTACACTGTGGTCCAGTAGGTCACAGAGCCTTGATTTGGCAATGTTGGAGTTCACATCTGTGTACCGGCATCATCGCAGACTGCATCCCCTCTCAGCACCTGTGCCACTAAGTGTGTTCCCCGACATTCATGGACACTCACTGGTCGTACATTGGTGGCGTTTGAGTCTATGGAATAGGGGCTGGTTTTCATCCTCATGTAGCTGATACCGAATTGTTGGTGAAAACGAGGGTTGCGCTTTCCACTCTTCCATTTGCTGCTTCCAGGTAACATCAGACCTTCCGCATCATGCCCTGGAGGACACCTTCCACTGTCCCCCGCAACCCTCCGCAACATACACCTCGGACATTGATGGGGACCCGCTCAGGTCGCATGGCCCATCTGACTGCACCGCAGGTCACCGTCCCGTGGCTGGGTGCCTGTGCCGGCCGCAGTGCATCCGGGGCCACTAATTCTGTGCTGCTCAGGCCTATGACCCCTTCTTCTGAGACAATGAATGACCTCTGTAGCGATGGTCTTGGGGTCATCAACACCATGTGTCTGTGGCCCTGCGCTGTCCGCATCCTCCGGCGTCAACTGCGGGCCACCAGGGCCCACACATAGCATCGAGTGTTGACCGGCCCGGACGTCGCATCACCGCAGGAGGCACACGCCACCACGGCAAGGACCACCTCCAACCACCATATGCCCGAGTCGAAACGGTGGTCCTGACAGACCTACGGGGTTGCTCAGACCTGTCGTGGATGCCATCATCGGCCTGATACCCTGCTCAGCACTCCAGGAGCCAGTGACTCAGTGCACCGCAAGCCATTGTCCGTTACTGATTGAGTTTTGTGCTGTTGTGAGGTTGCGCAGCAATGTCACCTCATGCAGTGGGGGAGACCTGGGACAATGATGAGGAAGATGTGTCAAGTGTGCGGACGGGAGAATTCACAGACAATGGGAAGGCAGGAGGCAACAGCCCCAAGGCAGGAATGCAGACTGGTGGTGGTAGTCAAGCTAGACACCTGGATCTATTACTGGGTATTGCGCTGTGGACTGCAGACACAACTGTCACCTCAGGCAGTGTGGGAGACCTGGGACGTTGATGAGGAAGTTGATGCAGGTGTACCACACCCCACTGCATCTGCATCAGGACTAACCCGAAGGGACACAATCCTAGCAATTTCATCACATGAGCGCGCTCTCCTCTAGTGCCCCTACCTCAGTGCACTGCAACTCACGGAACCTCCTGACTGAATATTGTGTGACCTCTGTCCTTACTCCGGATCCCTCCATGTTGCTCTGCAGTTGACTCTGTTATGCTGGTGTTTTCTGTTTCCATTACACTGGTGTCCACTGTTCAGGTTGTTGCCAGCACCAAGCACTCCGTGCGGGCTGGCTTATACTCACCCCACACACATCCAGCACAGGCGTCACTGTACATGTGGCCCTGCCAATAAAGGGGCTGGGCGCACGTGCCCGTAGCCAGTTCAACATGATATGTGCATGTGTCCCTGTGGTCTTGTTGTATGCATGGGGGCCCTGGGCCCTACAACATTATATTGTGCTGTGTACAGCGGATGCAGACATGTCACCGCAGGCAGCGGGCTAGAACTTGGACATGTAGCTTTGTCGTCACCCACTCAATTCGTAAGGGGAGTGGACTGCGCCGTCGTACGCAGAGCCAACGTGGGTGTATGACTGATATGTACGTGCCCCTGGGCATGGTTCTGTACTGGGTATGTGCATCTGCATGTGTCTCTATGGCAGTGTGGGTCTCCTTCGTGGGGTGTAGGTGGTCCCTGAGGGGTACTGGACACCCACGTATGTGTTCTAGTTTGCATTCCATGGGTTCGGCAACACCTGCACCTGTTGGGCCACCTCCTTTTGGCGTTCTGACACCTGGCATTGGGGTGGCATGTGTGGGTCGGTGAAGTGTTGTGAGCCAGCCGTGATTGCGGGTGCTTCATGCTGTGTGGTCTGTTGCAGGGGCTGGGTTCTCCTCTGAGTAGCTTGTCTGCCCTGGTCCTGGTGGTAGGTTGTGTGGGATGTCCATGGGCTGTTGTAGGGCATCGGTGTCGGAGGTGTGGTGTTCGTCTCCGTCATCACTGATGGGTTGTCTGTACTGACCTGCTGGAGGTGTTGTTTGTCTCTCTGCATTGTGAAGGGGAGGTGCATGTTGGCATTGTGTTGGCGCCTTGTTCTTGTCGACATGCAGACTGTGTGACAATGTACATTGTGACTGTTTGGGCGGTGGTGGCTATTTGAGTTGGGACAGTGTACATTTGGCCTACATGGCTGATGTGGGGTTGTAGCCGTAGATATGCATCTCACAGTTCCGAGCTCTGTCCAATGTGATTGTTCTGTTTCTGTGCCTGGGCGGACCCAGTTGTGTCCCCTGTTCTGCAGTGTGGGTGTTGCACTTTGTGCCACATTGTCATGGTATGTGCTGTGATTGCTATGTGTGTATGCTGCAGTGTGCCATGGGGATGGGGGACATGTCCCTGGGTAATTGTGGGTGTGCAGTGTGCTACACCTCGTTGTGCATGTGTGCCATTGTGCCCATCACCCCCCGTCCCCCCAGTCCCTGTTGGATCCTCACCCTGTTGTTGTTGTGTCGGGTCCTGTCGAGCTGTGTCCGTACTCCCACCTCCTTGCACCGTCTCCACACTGTTGACTGTGGCCTGGGTTTCCTCCAGCTCCTCCTGTGGCGTTGGACTGCCACCTCCTGTCGCCGTTGCTGCCTTCCTGTTGGCAGCGGGTTTGTGCCTGGTTTAGGTTGTCACGTCCTGGCGGCGCCTCTTGGCCTCCGGGATTGGCCTCCTGGGCACTCCGACTGCATTCCAGGTGGTCTGCTTGTGGGTCAGTTGCTGGTAGTGTTCTGTGCCTCCGTGGCGCTGGTCTTGTTTTCCTGTGGGCTGCACCCCGTCTTCCTCTCCCTTTTCTCCTTGGCCTTCCCCGACCCCGTTGTTCCTTGCTGGTGGTCTGTGGGGGTTGTGGGGTTCGCATTGTCCTCTGCGCTGGGTCAGGGTGCATCCATGTTGCTACGTGCTTTGGCTTGTTTCTGGTGTGTTGTTTCTGTGGTTTTTATGGTGCAATTTCCCGCCAGACGCGTGAGATTTGCAGGCCTGTGGCTACTTTTTGCTACTTTTGTACCACGATTGGCCTCATCGCATGATTTCTCGCGTTCGCGTTTTCTCGGCGTGGCGTTGATTTTCACGCTGACATTTGACGCGTTATCTGGTGACTTTCGCATGCTACCGCCTTGTTGTGAATTCCACGTTGGCACGGGGTTATTTTCCCGAGATAGGCTGCGATATTGAAAGTTGCGTTACGCTACTCTTGCGGTAGTTATCACACGTTCTTGTGAATATACCCCCTAGTCTTTAGTCTGCTTAGTTAACCCAGGCCACCAATAGTGTTGTTTCAGTAAAGAAACAGTCGCCGTAACTCCTGCATGTGCAGAACCCATCCCATCGTGTGCTGCTAGAATTAAACCTAACCTACGATCCATGTTTGGAATTACTCTATCCCCCACTCCAGAAATCTGAACAAATGGGATGTTATTGGCATCTAACTTGTAGGAGTACTTGAGTGGAAACCTTTTTCGTACTGCTCCGCTGTTTTTGCGAGAAGCATTCACAGCCACCATAATCTCACCGTCTATTCTCGTTTTAGAAAGAGTGATTGCAGCTACAGAAGCCGTACGTACAGCCCCCTTTGCGGCTTCATCAGCCAATGAATTCCCTTCAACGTGAACGCCATCACGCTGATGACTCAGTGTATGTATCACGTGAGCTCTCGGTAGCTCGGTTTTCAACTCCACTACCTGTTCCCATAGCATTTTATGCTTAATTGTGCCACCTTTTGCATCTTTGAACCCGTTTTGAACCCAGTGCTGCAAATATTCATTATATGACTGTACACAGTAAAATGAATCACACACAATTAGTGTGGGGAATTCTCGATCCGTGTTTACTAGTGCCAGTATCAAGGCTTTCAACTGTGCCATGCAGTCTCCTAGAGATTGCGTTTTTGTGCAACTTGGGTGGAACTTTACATCCTGCATGCGACCTTTAACGATTGCGCATGCCGCGCTATATTGTTGCCTACTTCCTATGGCCGGTTGAGCTGATCCGTCTGTGTAAATGATATATTCATACTGATCTAGAGGCATTATTTCATTTGGTAGAGGATATTCTTGTTCGTATTGCAGAAATGCTTGTGTCTTTAAATTTGGGCCGTACCTGTATTCTACATCTGTTGCAGTGAGAGAATTAGCCCATTGTATCCATCTTGGATGTAAGGCTTTAGCGTTAGGAACGCTAGCTTTTGTCGCAGCCTCTAAGGCTGGAACCGGAGTCACTACTATTATTCGTTTCCCCTGAGCCAGTGCTCTTTCTCTCACTACAGCAGGTTGTACTGCAGTCAGAATCTTTTCTGTAGATGCGAAGCGCATCTCAACATTTGTGTACAAATGTGATTTGTATGCAATTGGTACTGTTTCACCTTCATTATATGTTAGATAGGTGTACCCAGATTGACCCGCAACTATGCGGATCACCAGGTTGCGTACGTTTACGCGTGTCTGTAAGTGTTTGGAAGCTATCATGTCAGCTTGTAAGGAACAAAGGATATCTGTGTGTTCCTGTGTCCATTGTCTTACTGAAAAATCAGGTTTTATTAAATCGTAGAAAGGTTTTACTCTTTCTGCGTAATCCAAAATGTATGTTCTGCCAAAGTTCAGGAATCCCAGGATTGATTGTAAGTTTTTCAATGATTTTGGAGGTTGGAGCAGCGCGCACTTTTCTAAAAAATTGGCTGCCAAGCTTTTCCCTTCTCTTGAAAGCTCATATCCTAAAAACAGAACACTGAGGTGGGCAATTTTTGATTTTTTAAAGTTGAATTTGTAGCCCTCAGATGCAAATCCCAAAATTATGGTATTCACTCTGTTCAAGTGCTCCTCTAGGTCATCGTCCATTAGATAAATATCATCCACATAGGACAATGCCTCTTCATCCAAATTTTGAAGTAACTCAGTTACTCTGGCCAAAAACAACCCCGGGCTGTTCTTATACCTCTGGGGGAGTCGACAAAATTGATGCTGGGACCCTAGCGCTGAGAATGCTGTTAGATACCTGCTTTCAGGCGCTATATTTTGGCAGAAAAATCCATTTGAGATATCAAGTATCGCTTTATATTTTTTCCGCACAATGTTATTCATTAATGCGGCACTGTGTGCATTTTGGACTGCAAATGTCTTAGTGCAAGTGTTTAAATGTCTATAATCTAAAACTAAACAATATGAATTATCAGGTTTCATGACTGGAAACAAAGGATTATTCATCAATGAGGTGCTATTTTCGATCACCCCTTGGTATTCAAGTTGATCTAAGATCTCCCTGACCTGTTTTTTAGCTTCTTGCTTTATTGGATACTGCCTCTGTGCAGTTGGAGTATTTTTTAAAGGAATTATGTGGTGGGTTGAATCCTCATCCCATCCAACATGGTTTTTGTATAATGCAGGGGCTTGGGCTACCGCCCACTCCTGCGCATATGTGTGTTTTAGGTGCCTGGGAATATGGTCTGAAAATGCCGGTAAAATTACAGTTTCTCCTTTAGGGCAATCCATGACAAATGCTGGCGGCCAATCTTGTTCAGCTAACAAAATGTCATACCCAAATGACAGATTCTCCCAAAAGAGACCTCTAACTGTCCTACATTTGTCCCCCTCCTTTTGGAGTGTTATTTCATATAACCTTAGTGGGACACTTACCCTAGTATCGGGTGTCTCTACTGTGATATAATCATTCAAGTCCGCTGTCACCAGAAATTCCATCAGGTTCTGGCGAGCTATTGTTACTTCTGCTGCGCTGTCTAGCATCGTCAGAGCCCATTCCCCGTTCAGTAGTTGAGTCCTCAGAATTCTGGGCATGTCTGATCTTTAGACCTGCAACCTTCTTCTTTTTGAACTGTGGCTTTTGCTCTGGTTTCTCTTCTTTTTTAGAAGTGTAATGTTGAGCGTGCTGCTTGTCTCTGGACTTTGTACGCTCTTCTTGTCTGTCTGACCGTCCTTCCCTCTCGGAGTTTTTTGATGAACCCTGAAAGGAACGAGAGGAACGTGTATCAGTATCCTGATACCTGTCAGGTTTCCTTATATTATCCCTATTCCTAAGGTTATGCCTCTTTTCGGAGGGCTCCTGTGGAGGAGATCTACCTCTGCATTGGGATCTGTTTCCTTTAAAGTTTTGTTGTTTTTTGTTGTCCTACTTCTTCTTTCTTGAAGCAGGTATCTGCTTAGAAGTGTCCTTTTCAGGACTGCCCATCAGTTGTGGTTTTAAAGCTTTCCCACCCAAACTGTCTCTGCCTAATTCTGCATATGCAGCTTCAATTATTTTCGGTAGTTCATGTTCTTGTTCTAAAGGACTGAACTCCCTTAAGCATTGGCGGATTGCCACTGAAGCTGCTTCTCCTTTAATATTAGCTAATATTATGGCTGATACCTGGGCATAGTTACCTAGTAACTTCATCCCTAAGTTCAGAGCAGACTCTGCTCCATACTCGTTTTGTATCTGTCTCAATACGTCTGGTACTACTGCTAATGACGGAATACCATGAGTTCTGGTATAAATGGCAGCAAAGACTGTACCCCAAGTGGTACAATCCTCTATTTGTGGTGTTATCACCATGGGCAAGCAGATTGTTAGCATTCTGTGTTTTTCATACGGGGTAGTATTCAGGAATACTGCCTCTAGCTGTGTTATTTTCTGAGCTACCCAGAATGGCATTTGTTTACGTTTTGTGGGCATTTTACCCATCACCGCGTGTAATGTTTGTGGTGTGATTTTAGTTGCTGTACTCTGAGCTTGAGTTCCATTTGTTGCAACTATTGCTGGTTGGACTGTAAGTGTCCTCATGACAAATTGTGTCAAGTTTCTGTAAATTTTTATTAATTCTTTGTGTTGTGTGAGTAAGTCTCCTGTTGGCATTGTTTCAATGTCAGGATGTGGTGTGTAGGCCGCTAATATTGGCCATGTTGCCCTTTCTCTTCCGAGCGGGCCGAGTCTCACTCTTCTTCCTTATATGGGGTAGGGCACCTTTAAACCAGTATAAGTGTTCCTGGTATGTGAGCGGAACCTCAATGTCCTGAAACGGACAATATTCCAATGGTGCATCTCCTTCTGTGTAGGACTGAAATGTTTTTGTTCTTGCATTTGCTGCTGGGAATGTAACCCACGAATAAAATACCTCTGTTCTATATGATTCATGTGCCTGAATCACGAAAGCTACTATACCACCCCTGGCTGTTACACCATGCACAAGTAGTTTCAGGGTGACTGTATTTCTAAGATTTTCTGCAATCGGAATTGCATCTGCATCAACCTCATCGTCTGAGAGGTGCAAACTATGCACAACTCCCTCCGTGTTTTCCACGCTTTCAGTCATTTTTTAGAGGAAGAAGTATTTCAAGGAAACTAAGATAAGGTGTTTTTGCACAATTTTAGGAACGCTGTGTCCTTCAAGCTTGATTAACCAACAGCCAATAAATAGGATTTTTTAGCCTACTCAGCTGTGGCGGAGTTTGTGCCCACCCACTCCAGACGTCTCTGGTGTTTTGTGAGTAGGGGTCTCTGAGAATAGCACGACTGAACTACTCAGATTCTACTGTTAAATAAGTACCCAACCAACGTTGGCGGCACCATGTCATGTAGTTCCTATATAACCTATACAGGATCACATAAACTGTGGGATTGGTGGCGGACTGATTCCGTGCAACCCCACCGGATACGTTAGCCTGTCTGTATCAGCTAGCACACAGTGCCACTATAATCTCCTCTTAGTAAGGAGAGAATAGATTCTGGCAACCTCAGAACATGACAACCCTGATCCCTCAGAATCATGGAAACGCTCAGTCACTCGTGCTTTCTTAGTTTGTCTCACAGAGATACACAGAATAAACAGGCTGGGCGTTTTCAATAAGTATTTATTGAACAGTTGATATTCTAGTGTAGAATAGATGAGCTGCAACAACCATTAGACAATAGCAGAGATATATGATTAGAAGTACTACGAAAGTAAAGGGATGGTAAAGTTCTACCATCTTGCAGAAATCATGAATATATACAAGTACATAAAACACATGATAAAAAGTGCGTACTCCTACAATGCCTCCCTAACTAGATGTACCTAAGTGTACCTAAATGTACCTAGCATCTGTGTAGTTGTTATGCCAAGAATCCCTCTAGGATCTAGTCAACCCCATTACCTGAGAATGAGAGAATATGGGATCCCATCCGGGTCTCGAGTTGGACACCCCGCGAGGGATGTTAGACCACTGAGAGCTGGAGTGTCTGCCTGCAGGAACCTCAGCGTCTATGGTCAGTGTGTCAGCCGGGAAGTCTCGGTCTCCTCTATCCTTCCAAGCAAGATGTGATGTATATATATCCATAGGTCTCCCCAGGGGTCCTACTTTGCTGTGTTACTGTGTCAGCCTAAAGGATGACGTTGGGCCTGAACTTTATACAGAGATATTATACAGGAGATGTTAGTCATGCTGTGCTTCCAAGAAGCCTCATGCATAATGTATGAGATTCAAACTAGGGGGAAACCAGCGTTCTGAATGCAGTGTTGTATCTAGGTAAAAGGTCAGTCCCTAAGAACCGTTATGTATGTAATGTAGGGAAGAATGTAGGTGAAAGGTTGCAATATTACCTGCGCCTATATAGGGTACCTATATGGAATATAAGAATATTCACAGACCTCTTGGTATTTGCTGGCATTCAATATATCTCTTTAGAGTTGTACTTTCTCACCATTTGTTCATCTCCATGACTCTCATTTTTTCTAATTATTTTATTTGCTTCTTGGGATCGCTCTCTTGCTCCAAACGGGACCCCAGAAGATTTATAGTCTTCTTACTGTTTTCACTGTCATCCGCAAACATTTTCTTCGCCATTCTGTTCGCCATTATGCTCTCTATAAGGCCTCTTATTATATTGCCTAGGGAACAGCCTTGACTATTCAGATGTTACCAGATTGCTAATTTTACTTTACTTGTTTCCTTATTCTTGTTATTCCATATATACTTTCTATCTCTTAAATGAATTAATATTAGGTCGAGTTCCTTAATATTCATGCTGGTGATGTACTTGTTGTTTGAATTCAATAGTCACAACGTTAATGACAGGATTACTTTAAGGTATCAGATCCCATTACTTAATATCCACATGTGATGACATCAATAGTCCATATCTTTTCTTTTATATCACATTTGACCATTTGCATAGACTCTATGCGTAATTTTGGCCCGAACAATGCCCATATGTGCCCCAGTCTTTAATTTTCAACATTTTTTATTATTTTGTTGTCAGGAAGCCATGTCCAGTTATACGGCAATACGCCCACAGCAGCCAGCAGAATTGGTTAAGACAAAAGCTCTCTGCCGTGTCTCCTCCGAGACGCTACCGAAAACCTTCCGACCCACCCAGAGCTGCTATACTTATCAGATCTCTGGCTCTACAATCTTCCTCCATGCATATTTCTCTGGTTGTACATGCACTGTGGGCAGAGACTGGAGGTTTTGAGACAAACACTCCTATTTTTGAATTTCCAGAAAGAACCTAAGCCTCGCTTTCGGGTGCTCGCCTGTGCGGTCCGACTACCGCACTCTGTATCCTTTGAAAGGCTGCTCACAGGGCTAAACTTCCATTTGTCCCCCGGGGGGGAGGGGGCTTAGGGATGGGGGTAGAGGGAAAGTTCCTTTTCTTATAAGTTGCTCAAATAGCTGACAGCGGCTGAATGTTGACCCCACACCAGCTGATAAATAGCATGCTTCATACGCTTACTGTTGCAACAATAAAACAAATTTAAACATAAACTTCCATTTGTGTTGTAACTCGTCCGAGCAGCACATGGCACAGTCCAATTATCTTTTCAATCTGTTTTCGTTATTTCAATATTCACAAACAGAATATATATTTAAGCACACACACACACACACACACACACCCACACACGCACACACACACTTAACAGCATACTTTGGGACAATAATTACTTGATGGCAACCATTGATGTGGTATCACTTAATACATCAATCGAACACCAACAAGGAATAGAAGCTTCCACGTATTATCTAAGATCAAGATCTGGAATTAAATAGAACACTCAGAGATGCTTTTGGAAATGTTGAGCTTTTGTTTTTGTTTGCACCATAATATATTCACTTTTAATGGCAATTGCTGTCTACAACAACACGGTACAGCTATGGGTACATCTTTCGCACCCAGATATGCCAACTTGATGATAAGATACCAGGATTTAAATGGCTAGACTGACAGAGGACTAATGCCTCCACTGTGCTCTGCGGGCCAGATAAAATCTTGTAGAGGGCCAGATGTGGCCATTGGGTCATAGTTTGGAGACCCCTATATTATACAATAATCAAAAACGGACAATCAAGGAATTTATCACACATGAAATAGATCATGTGGTTTATGTGCTACATTGTACCTGGGAAAAAATTCAGATTCTCCACAGCTGGGATGGGTAGAAAATCATGATTTTATGCATGTCTCTTTAATTGCCAACTCACAGCAGCAACTACAAAACAATGCAAAGAACTTAAATAGTTAACTTAACATTCTAAAGTCTATTTAATCTTGTGTGTGGCAGCCATCTTCCTTCTTTTTGCTACGAACATCTTGACAATTCGAACGGGGAAATAAACTGGGAAATAAGCCAATCCTTGAACATCAAATTGAATATATTAATTTCCATTCTCCTTCTTCATATTATTTCTTGTAGTCTCCTCCTGAAAAGAACCACAAACAACATATTAAAGGGAGGGAATCAAAAGGGAGGGATAATATCAGCCTCTGTGTCTTTAATAAAATCATGATTTTCTACCCATCCCAGCTGTGGAAAATCTAAATTTTATGGCAAGGCACGGAGGCCAATATTATACATGTTTAAAGCCTTGCCATAATATTCCTTACTGGACATCCACAGGCTTAAAATAGAATCTCTTGAATACGGAATCTGATGACAAATCAGCCGCAGCTAAGATCCCAGGTAGACCTCCACCCAATAGCAGGACCTTAGAAGCCATAGCCTCCCTAGTAGAATGAGCTCCAAACTTAGAAAGATCTATCCCCTCTCTTCTCATGACCTCCTTGACCTAGCGAGCCAAGGTAGAAGCGGACACAGCCTTATGTGGGGTTCTGAAAGAAATGATCAACTAGGTGTCTGCATTGCATCTCAAACTTTCTGTTCTTTTCTCATACTCACGTAAATATCTCACCACACAAAATTTCTTACACTCGTCTAAATTAGGATAAAAATAGTTCTCAACATTGTTTTGGTTCTTTAGTGATATAGAAGCAAACTCCTTCTGGAACAAAGCAACGCCCTGAAATTTCTAGAGCTCTAACATCTGAAACATTTCTAAAAGAAATCAAGCATAATAACATAATCAACTTCAATTTTTTTCCCTTTAAATCCAAAAACTAATTTTCGCTCCATTTCAATAATTCTTTTAGCACCAGATCCACGTAAGTTCCTTTAAATCCAAAAACTAATTTTCGCTCCATTTCAATAATTCTTTTAGCACCAGATCCACGTCCCACAAAGACGAATATTTCACTCCTGGTAGTGCCTTTATTCCTACGCTCCTCAACAGTCTATTAACCACATCATGTTGGCCTACAGGTAAGCTGTCTATTAAGTCATGATCTGCTGAGATAGCCAACCTGCTGATCTTAACTGAAATGTAGGACTTTCCTTTAAGGAAAACCTCAGTCAGATAATTCACTACCTCCACCAGAGGTGCTGATACGGGATCCAGACTCCTCGCAGAACACCAACAAACCCATCTTTTCCAGGCCAGCCTGTACGCTTTTGAAGTCCCTGGAGCCCATGACTCTTTAATGAGTTTTGAAGCCTCCAACGATAAGCCTGACACTTGCCAGGCTCTACCAAAACCAGCCAAGCCATCAAGCTTAAGTGTCCCTGAAGAACCAAGTCGTGATAATCCCCAGATGTATTGCTCAACAACTCTGGGATACTCAGAAGAAGAACCGGGTCGGCAATCAGCATTTCCATAATGTCTGGATACCAAACCTGGGAAGTCCAGAATGGGGTTATTAACACTATTTCTCCCTTCTCTCTCTTTACCTTCAGTAGCACTCTCTGTATCAAAGCAAAAGGAGGGAACGCGTAATTCCGTAACCTGCCCCTGACTTGCAGAAAAGCATCTACAGCTTTGGCTGCTGGGTCCGGCCTCCAACTGTAAAACCTGTAAATCTGAGCATTCACCCTGTTTGCAAACAAGTTCACAGCCACAGGACCCCATTTCCTGTCGATCGATTTGAACATTTACCTGTTCAACTTCCAATCGCTGAAATCCTTCAGCTGTCTTGAATTCCAGTCTGCAGTGGTATTGTTTATCCCCGGTAAGTATTGCGCCTGAATCATAATGTTTCTGCTCAGGCAGAAATGCCAAAACTCCTTCGCAAAGTGTGCTAAAGCTTTCGAACGAGGGCCCCCTAACTTGTTTACATATCTTACTGCCGAAATGTTGTTCATCCTTAAGAGTACACAGCATTTCGCCTGATCTTTGACAAAACTCTTTATTACAAAAGAACCTGCCAACAACTTCAAGTAGTTGATATGCATTTCTCTTTCCTGACCTGTCCATTTCCCACCTGTCATCAGAGAGCCACATTTCGCTCCCCAACCCTGCAGGCTGGCATCCGATTCTATTACTATATCTGGGCTTGGTCCGAAAATCGCCCTTCCATTCCAAGCCTCTAGATTCTCCAACCACCACCTTAAGTTCTTCTTCGTTTCCGAATCTGTCTGAACTCTCTGAGAATATCTTACCCCTTTGTGTAAATACATAGGGGCAGATTTACAAGCCTCTTGCGCCACTTTTGCGTCACTTTTCCCATGTTAAAAGTGACGCAAACGTGGCGCAAGGGGCTTGTAAATAAGCCCCATAGTCTTTAGTCTCTGGAGAGCCCGATAATGTAAGGGACCTGGGAAGACCGCCTGAATGGAGGCTGAAAGGAGGCCCAGAACTCTCGCTATCTGTCTTAAAGTTATCCATTCGCTTACTAACATTCTCCGGATTTCCCAGCAAATATTCCTCACCCTTTCCATTGGTAATCTCAACACACAGTCCAATGTCCAAATCTGAAAACCCAAGAAAACAGTCTCCTGGCTGGGTTCCAAACATGATTTCTTTCTGTTTACCACAAAACCCAAATCCTCTATCACACGAACTGCCAGTGTGGTATGTTCCTGAGCCAATTCCCTGCTTTGAGACATAATCAGGAAATCGTCTAAGAAGATTATCAGTCTTACCCCTCTCGTTCGCAACCATGCCGCTATTGGTCTTATCATCTTTGTAAAACACCATGGAGCTGCTGTTAAGCCGAAGGGAAGGCTTTTGAATCTCCACATGGTCCCCTGCCATTGGAACTTCGAAAGATCCCTCTGCTTGGGGCAGACAGGGATGGTTAAGTATGCATCCTTTAGCTCTAGGCGGGTTAACCAATCTCCGTTTCTTAAAAGGTCCCTTAATAAACGAATACCTTCCATTTTGAAGTGGTTGTACTCCACCCATTCGTTCAAGTCCTTCAAATTTATTACTGATCTCATGCCCTTGTCCTTTTTCTTGATGAGAAATAGGTTGCTTACAAATCCTGCCGAGGTATCGGCTGCTTGCTCTATGGCACCCTTCTTTTCCAACTCCTGAACCTCTTGGTCTACCAGCCTTTCTTCGTCTCTTGCAAATCTTAAGGGGGCTGGTCGTCTTACCTGGACTGGATTCTCTACAAAATCTATTCGATAACCACTTACAGTCTGTAACTCCCATGGATCGGATGTTATCCTTTTCCACCTGTCTAATAAATGGGCAAGTCTGCCACCCAATTTTTCCGGAATTGACAAAGGGTCGTTTGCCAAACATACCTTGATTTCTTGATCTCCTCTCTCCTCTAAATTGTCCTCTTCCCCTCTGCCTTTGAGGGTAGAAACCGGGAGTATAGTTTCCTGCTTGAAAACTTCCGGGTCTGTACCCATGAGAAAAGGAACTCTGTGAGATTCCAATGCCTCGGCCGGGGAATCGACCCCGCATTCTCCCGGCCATACCAAAAACCTTTCTAATCTCCTTTTGGACTTTCTGGGTTTAGTTTAATGCTTCTGCATACCGAGCCATTTCCCTAACAAACTCCTCACCAAAGAGGAAACCATTTGCCTCCTGGCCGGACTCTTTCCCTGCTAATTCGGACAGTTTTGGGTCTATCTTCATGAGTAGGCTCTTTCTACGTTCAATACACAAGGAAGCGTTCTCATTCCCCAACAATAAAACCGCTCTCTGCACCCACTGCCTTAGTTCCACAATATCAACTGTAGATTCTTGTAGGTAAGTGTTAGACTTGGCATCTTTTGGCGTGTTTCCCCTGACTTTTTGCTTTCTGACCTCCCGGTTTTGACTCTGTTTTTGCTGGTGTAATGATTCTGCGCACTTTCCTCACTGCGGTCCAGTGGGAAAGTGCAAGTGCTCCTGTATAAAATGCGTTATGGATTGGTGTTTCCATGATTGGCCTATTTGGTTTATCTGTCAGTCCCTTGTAAAGTGCACTGCGAGTGCCAGGGCCTATAGACCAAATGCTGTTGGTGGGCTGCAGCACTGGATTGTGCCACCCACGCAAACGGCCCGTAAAATGTAACTCGGGCCTGCCATCGCAGAGCCTGTGCGCAGCCTGGGGCTGCCATGTCGACTTGGCAAGTGCCCACACTTGCAAGTCCCTAAACCTTCCCTTTGCTACATGTTAGTCACCCCTAAGGTAGGCCCAAGGTACCCCTGTGGGCAGGGTGCGTTGTACGCGAAAGGTAGGACATGCCCTGGTGTGTGCGGCATGTCCTGATAGTGAATTACAGCCTAGTTCGTTTTTCACTATTGCAAGGCTACCTGTTCCCCTAGGCCAGAACGGGCAGTTTTGATTATTACAGCTTATAATCCTAAACTGACCCCGGGAACATGGTAGAAATTCGAGTTTAGTATGCCTAGACTCAGAATGATAAAATGCATCTTTTAGTGAAGTTGGTTTTAACATTCTGTGTTTGAAAATACCACTTTTAGAAAGTGGGTATTTTCTTGTCTAACCATCCAAGCCTGCCTCTGCGAGGCTGTGTATTCCTTGTCTGGAGTGTGAGTGACAGGGGCTGGGGGATGCCAGGAGACAGGGTGAGTCAGCACAGGGCTGAATAGCAAGATCTACATGTAGATGGGTGGGAGGGGTCGCACCTGGGCCCTGAATAGGACAGTGCCTTCCCTCCACAATGCTGGCTCCACCTCCTGTGGTGCGTCTGATGTCCCTGGCCTGCTCACTGAAAGAAGGGAACAAAGTGCTCCAGAACTGGTTTGGACTAGGCAAAGGCCTCTCTGCCTTCAGAGAACAAAGGAATTTGGGATATAAATATTGGGGCCCTGACCCCATGAATTTAGATCTCGCTGGAATCAAGGAACCTGCCAAGACGAAGAGCTGGAAGAGCTGCCAGGAGGAGTACTGCCCCTTTGCTGTGTTGTTGCTTTGTTGGGTTGGCCTGCAGCTGCTGCTTCTGCCTTGGGCAGTGAAAGGACTGGACTGAACTTTCTACAAACTTGTGCTGAGTATCTCCAAGGGCCAGGAACCGAGCTGGCCTCCTGTTAAGAAGTCTCAGGGACTACAAAGACTTCACAAGCCTCTGGGTACCGCTTCTGGAACGCTGTTTCAGTCGCCACAGAGGAAGGGAACTGCAACCGACTCCGTCAACCGAATCCATCCCTGGCCGGTGACCTGTTTGCACCGCAGACCGCATCGCCCCGCTTCGCATCGCAACCCTGGTCTCACCGTGGGCGACGTCCGACGCCGCCAACATCGAGCCGCTGCTTGCACCGTGACCTGTGGGCACCGCAGTTCGCATCGCATCGCTTCACTGAACCAACCGGACCCGACCGACGCGGTCGCTGCAACTGGCTCAAGAGTCAAGACCGCACCGCATTTGGGGCACCGCTCGCACGTCTGCGACGCACCGCTCCGACTTGCACCGCTGTCCGACGCCAGCTCCCGCACTCCGGCTAGGTCGCCTGCATCGCAACCTGTCAGCACCGCATCGAGCATCATCTCACCCTGCATCGCACGCCTTGGACTCACCGACTCCGTCTGCACGACGGCCATCGAGCCGCTGCCTGCACCGCATCAAGGGACACCGCACCTTGCATCGCTCCGTCTTGCACCGCAACCGCGACGAACGCCGACCGGCTCGTACACTCCGTACCAGCCACAACGAGAAAGGTACTGTAACCGAGTCTGTTCATGACTCTGCTGGCCCGTATCGACGCGGTCGGCTGGAACTGTTAGACTCTGTGGTTTTCAGCATCACGGTAGGCTCGGACGGAGCTACCGACTCGCACGAACTTTGCTTTTGTGCTATTCCTGCAAAGAAGAAGTTACTGTATCAAGCATTCATTTTTAAAGTACAGTATTGTGGATTTTTGTCGTAATTGGTCTTGTCTTGAGTATATAAAAATTGGTTATTTTTCTAAACTGGTGTGGTGTCCGTTTGTAGTGCTTACACTGTATTACTGTTGGTTATGTGCAAATGCTTTACACACTGCCTCTGAATTAAGCCTGTCTGCTCAGTGCCAAGCTACCACGAGGGTGAGCAGGGTTACTTCACGAGTGTAACAACCCTTACCCTGACTAGGAAGAAGGGTCCCTACTTGGACAAAGGTGCAAGCCCTTGCCAACTAGAGATCCCATTTCTAACATTGGTTGTCAGCGGTGAGGATAGGACTTGTGTTTGCACTTGACTTACAGTGATTGGTGTGCACTACTACCATATCGCAGACCATTACGTACCACATACTGGTTCTTTTTCTTTTGGCCTATTTTTGATCTTGCCAGTTTTCAACTCACGACTTTTGTCATGCCTGAATCAATTGCATCATCCGTTGCATCTCTGGAAGTTATCTTTGAGGAGGACAGGTTGGAATCCTACGCCGTAAAGGAGTTACGAGCGATTTGTAAAAACCTGAAAGTCCAAATTAAAGGCCTCACAAGGAAGGAGGAGCTACAGAAGGCGCTGAGGGCCTGGGTAGCAGCCAGACATGCCAATGGGCAGCCTGGTGATCTCAGTGAGGAGGTGGAGGAGCCTATTTCCAGGGTGGATGTGCTTTTGGGTAGGGGGAACCCGCCAGGTCAGGCAGCAGCAGTCTGTCCCCAGAGGAGCTGGAGGACAGGCGGGAGGCAAGGCAGTTTGAGCTGCAGAAGCTCAGACTGGAGAGTGAGCGGGAGGAGAAGAGATTGGCCATAGAGGAGAGGAAGATGCTTTTAGAGCATGAGAGAGAACTGAAGGAGCTAGAACTTAGGAGTAAGTCAGGCTCAGATGGTGGCAGCAATTCGTCCAGAAAAGCAGACAGGATTGTGCACATTCCCAAGAACGTAGGCAAGGAGTTCAAGAAGGGGGATGACATACAAAGGTGGTTTCAGGGTTATGAGGCAGCCATACACATGAATGGGGTCCCTGAGGAGAATTGGGGAGCAGGATTGTGGCCACTTTTTCCTGAAGAAGCAAGGGATGCTCTGATAGCTTTGGGTAAGGGGTATCACCTCACCTATGCTGACATGAAGGATGCCCTTCTCACGAAGTATGGTCTTACTCCTGAAAAGTACAGGGATCAGTTCAGGTCCAGTAAGAAGTCTGATGTCAACACTTGGTTGGAATGTGTGGATGTGTTCTGCAGGTCGCTGGATGGTTGGGTAAAGGGCAGTAGTGTAACAGATTTTCAGGGGCTCTACAACTTGATTGCATGGGAGCACTTGTCTAGTCTATGTTTTGCAGATCTGCACCAGCACCTAGTTGATAGTAAGCTAACTGACCCCAGGAAGCTTGCTATGGAAGCGGACCGCTGGGTGAGTACCAGGGTCCACAAGAAAGCGTTTGGGGGAGACTCAGCCAAAGGTGGGCAGGGTCCCCAGCAGAAAGGTGGGGGGACAAGGGTAAAGCACAGGAGTTCTCTAAAGGGCCCCAAACTAGTACCCAGGGTAAAGGTTCCCAGCCCCCGGTGATAAGAAGAAAGGGGTCTCTACAGGGAAGCCTGTTGAGACCGGCCCCCGCAAGTGTTATGCATGTGACCAGGTAGGTCACTTTAAGGGGGACCCCAAGTGCCCGAAGGGGACACAGCCGCCCACCGGTGGACAGTCCAAAGTGTTGGCTAGTGTAGCGCTTGGGGAGGAGGGGTGCCCACAGGAGGGTGGGGATCCCGCAGAAATGACCCTTGTCTCACTCGGGGACAGTGAGATGGTCCCAGGAAACCAGGTGCCCCCTAACACAAAGAAATATAGCACCTGGGTGACCATTAATGGGAACAGGGTCGAGGCTCTCAGAGATACTGGAGCCAGTGTGACCTCAGTCCGGTGTCACCTGGTGTCTGAGAAGCAAGTAGTCCCAGGAGCATTCCACCAAGTAGTTGCTGTAGACAACTCTGAGCGCCAGTGTATGGTGGCGCAGGTTCCCTTCGATTGGGGGGGGGTCTCAGGTCCCTTGAGGGTGGTTGTGAGCCCTACCATGCCTGTAGATTGTCTGCTAGGAAACGACCTGGAGCAGTCCTCATGGAAGGAGGTTGAGCTCAGGTCTCACTTGGAGATGCTTGGGTTGCCAGAGTGGGCATGCGTGTCTACTCGGTCAATGGCAGCCAGAAAGGGTGATCAAGAGGACTTGGAGCCTGAAACAGTGGCCCAAGTCCCTGCCAAGAGAAAGGGCAGGGGGCGCGGAAACCGGCCCCCGAAGTTCCCACGGACCGGGAGGAGGCGGACCTCGAGGGGGACGCCCCGGTGCCTACAGGGGAGCAGGTAGCCGAACTGGGAGACATCTCTGAGCTGACCCATTGGCAGCAAGAAGGGGGTCCCACCAGGGAGGAGTTCTGCAGGGAGCAGAACGAGTGCCCTACTCTGGAGGGTCTGAGGCAGCAGGCTGCAGACCAGGCAGCTGGTAATCAGTCCGGGTCACATCTGATCTACTGGGAGAGTGGTCTCCTATACAGTGAGCCTAAGGTTGCTGAGCCTGGGTCAGCCCGTGTGCTGGTGGTACCCCAGCGCTTCAGGACCTTCCTACTGGGTCTGGCTCATGACGTGCCTTTGGCAGGACATTTGGGGCAGGACAAGACCTTTGACAGGCTTGTCACCCACTTCTTTTGGCCCCAAATGCGAAGGCAGTCAGATGCACACTGTAGGTCTTGCCAAACTTGCCAGGCAAGTGGTAAGAGTGGGAGGAAGGTCAAAGCTCCTCTCCAACCTTTTCCGGTTGTTGGAACACCCTTTGAAAGGGTATGGATGGATATTGTGGGGCCACTGGATCCCAAGACAGCCATGGGCAACAGGTACATCCTGGTCTTGGTGGACCATGCCACCCGGTACCCGGAGGCAATCCCTCTCAGGACAACGACGGCGCCAGTGGTGGGCCGGGCGCTAATGGGGATCTTTTCCCGTGTGGGATTCCCCAGAGAGGTGGTTTCTGATAGGGGGACCAACTTCATATCGAAGTATATGACATCCCTGTGGAAGGAGTGTGGTGTAACCTACAAGTTCACCACTCCTTACCACCCATCAAGGAAACGGTCTGGTGGAGAGATTCAACCAGACCTTGAAAGGCATGATCAAGGGTCTAACAGAACCCATGAGGCGTAAGTGGGACGTCCTCTTGCCATGCCTACTCTTTGCATACAGGGAGGTGCCTCAGAAGTCTCTTGGGTACAGCCCCTTTGAGCTCCTGTATGGCCACCCTGTCAGAGGACCTCTGAGTTTGGTAAAGGAAGGCTGGGAGGCAGCTCCCAGGAAAACTCCCCAGGATGTATTTAGCTACATGCTGGCCTTTAGAAACCAAACTGCCCGCTTCAGGAAACTCGCTCAGGCGAACCTAGAAGCAAGCCAGGAAGAAATGAAGAGATGGTATGACCAGAACGCCACTCTGGTCGAATTTCAACCTGGGCAAAAAGTGTGGGTCATGGCCCCAGTGGCAACTTGTGCCTTGCAGGACAAGTGGACTGGGCCATATGAGGTAAAGGAGCGCAAAAGTGACGTCACCTACCTGGTGGATTTGCAGGCTCCAAGGAACCCTTTGAGGGTCCTTCACGTGAACCGCCTCAAGCCCCACTTCGAGAGGTCCGAAGTGAGTATGCTCTTGGCGACAGATGATGGGGTGGAAGAGGAGAGCGAGCCTCTCCCTGACCTCCTGTCTACCAAGGAGCATGATGGGTCAGTAGAGGGTGTGATCCTCTCCCCTACTCTGACTCAGGAGCAGCAGGGGGACTGTCACCAGTTGTTGGGACAGTTCGCCCCACTGTTCTCTCTGACCCCCGGTGTTACTCACTGGTGTACCCATGACGTGGACACCGGTGACAGCCATCCTGTGAAGCACAAGATTTACAGGTTGACTGACCGGTCAGAGCCAGCATCAAGGAGGAGGTCTCTAAGATGTTGGCGTTAGGGGTGATTGAGCCCTCCCACAGTCCTTGGGCCATCCCAGTGGTCTTGGTCCCAAAGGCTGCAGCGCCCGGTGCCACTCCAGAACTCCGGTTTTGTGTGGACTACTGTGGGCTCAATGCCGTCACCAGGACTGACGCGCACCCCATCCCCAGAGCTGATGAGCTCATTGATCGGTTGGGAGCTGCCCGGTTCCTCAGCACGTTTGATTTGACGTCTGGGTACTGGCAGATTGCCTTAACCGATGGGGCCAAGGAGAGATCAGCATTCTCAACCCCAGAAGGTCATTACCAATTCCGGGTGATGCCCTTTGGGTTGAAGAATGTCCCTGCCACCTTTCAGAGGTTGGTCAATCAGGTGTTGGCCGGGCTGGAGGATTTCAGTGCCGCCTACCTGGATGACATTGCTGTGTTCAGTTCCAGCTGGGAAGAACATTTACAGCACCTTGAGAAAGTGTTGAGGGCTCTGCAAGGTGCAGGCCTCACGATCAAGGCCAGTAAGTGCCAGATCAGGCAGGGTTCTGTGGTGTACTTGGGACACCAGGTAGGAAGCGGCCAGGTGGCGCCCTTACAACCCAAGATTGACACCATTCTGGCTTGGGAACCCCCCAAGACCCAGACGGAGGTGAGAGCCTTCTAGGTCTCACCGGCTACTATAGGAGATTTGTTAAGGGCTATGGCACCATCGTTGCCCCTTAATAGAGCTGACCTCTAAGAGGCAGCCCAGGAAAGTGATCTGGACTGAGTCCTGCCAGAAAGCTTTTGATGCCCTGAAGGCAGCCATGTGCACGGCGCCCGTGCTCAAGGCACCTGACTTCTCCAAAGAATTTGTCGTGCAGACTGACGCTTCAGAGCATGGTGTGGGAGCGGTGCTCTCACAACTGAACGAAGAGGGCCTGGATCAGCCTGTAGTCTTCCTTGGCAGGAGACTACTTCCCAGGGAACAGAGGTGGAGTGCCATAGAAAGGGAAGCTTTTGCTGTGGTCTGGGCGCTGAAGAAGTTGAGACCATACCTGTTTGGGACTCACTTCCGGGTTCAGACAGACCACAGGCCCCTCAGATGGTTGATGCAAATGAGGGGTGAGAATCCAAAACTGCTGAGGTGGTCCATCTCCCTACAGGGAATGGACTTTACGGTGGAACACCGTCCTGGTACAGAACACGCCAACGCAGATGGTCTGTCCAGGTTCTTCCGCCTTAGTGAAGAGAACTCCAATGGGGTTGGGTAGTTCTCCCTACTTTCAGCTGGAGGGGACATGTGTTAGACTTGGCATCTTTTGGCGTGTTTCCCTGACTTTTTGCTTTCTGACCTCCCGGTTTTGACTCTGTTTTTGCTGGTGTAATGATTCTGCGCACTTTCCTCACTGCGGTCCAGTGGGAAAGTGCAAGTGCTCCTGTATAAAATGCGTTATGGATTGGTGTTTCCATGATTGGCCTATTTGGTTTATCTGTCAGTCCCTTGTAAAGTGCACTGCGAGTGCCAGGGCCTATAGACCAAATGCTGTTGGTGGGCTGCAGCACTGGATTGTGCCACCCACGCAAACGGCCCGTAAAATGTAACTCGGGCCTGCCATCGCAGAGCCTGTGCGCAGCCTGGGGCTGCCATGTCGACTTGGCAAGTGCCCACACTTGCAAGTCCCTAAACCTTCCCTTTGCTACATGTTAGTCACCCCTAAGGTAGGCCCAAGGTACCCCTGTGGGCAGGGTGCGTTGTATCGCGAAAGGTAGGACATGCCCTGGTGTGTGCGGCATGTCCTGATAGTGAATTACAGCCTAGTTCGTTTTTCACTATTGCAAGGCTACCTGTTCCCCTAGGCCAGAACGGGCAGTTTTGATTATTACAGCTTATAATCCTAAACTGACCCCGGGAACATGGTAGAAATTCGAGTTTAGTATGCCTGGACTCAGAATGATAAAATGCATCTTTTAGTGAAGTTGGTTTTAACATTCTGTGTTTGAAAATACCACTTTTAGAAAGTGGGTATTTTCTTGTCTAACCATCCAAGCCTGCCTCTGCGAGGCTGTGTATTCCTTGTCTGGAGTGTGAGTGACAGGGGCTGGGGGATGCCAGGAGACAGGGTGAGTCAGCACAGGGCTGAATAGCAAGATCTACATGTAGATGGGTGGGAGGGGTCGCACCTGGGCCCTGAATAGGACAGTGCCTTCCCTCCACAATGCTGGCTCCACCTCCTGTGGTGCGTCTGATGTCCCTGGCCTGCTCACTGAAAGAAGGGACGGAGACTTGTCAACAAAGTGCTCCAGAACTGGTTTGGACTAGGCAAAGGCCTCTCTGCCTTCAGAGAACAAAGGAATTTGGGATATAAATATTGGGGCCCTGACCCCATGAATTTAGATCTCGCTGGAATCAAGGAACCTGCCAAGACGAAGAGCTGGAAGAGCTGCCAGGAGGAGTACTGCCCCTTTGCTGTGTTGTTGCTTTGTTGGGTTGGCCTGCAGCTGCTGCTTGTGCCTTGGGCAGTGAAAGGACTGGACTGAACTTTCTACAAACTTGTGCTGAGTATCTCCAAGGGCCAGGAACCGAGCTGGCCTCCTGTTAAGAAGTCTCAGGGACTACAAAGACTTCACAAGCCTCTGGGTACCGCTTCTGGAACGCTGTTTCAGTCGCCACAGAGGAAGGGAACTGCAACCGACTCCGTCAACCGAATCCATCCCTGGCCGGTGACCTGTTTGCACCGCAGACCGCATCGCCCCGCTTTGCATCGCAACCCTGGTCTCACCGTGGGCGACGTCCGACGCCGCCAACATCGAGCCGCTGCTTACACCATGACCTGTGGGCACTGCAGTTCGCATCGCATCGCTTCACTGAACCAACCGGACCCGACCCGACGCGGTCGCTGCAACTGGCTCAAGAGTCAAGACCGCACCGCATTTGGGGCACCGCTCGCACGTCTGCGACGCACCGCTCCGACTCGCACCGCTGTCCGACGCCAGCTCCCGCACTCCGGCTAGGTCGCTTGCATCGCAACCTGTCAGCACCGCATCGAGCATCGTCTCACCCTGCATCGCACGCCTTGGACTCACCGACTCCGTCTGCACGACGCTCATCGAGCCGCTGCCTGCACCGCATCGAGGGACACCGCACCTTGCATCGCTCCGTCTTGCACCGCAACCGCGATGAACGCCGACCGGCTCGTACACTCCGTACCAGCCACAACGAGAAAGGTACTGTAACCGAGTCTGTTCATGACTCTGCTGGCCCGTATCAACGCGGTCGGCTGGAACTGTTAGACTCTGTGGTTTTCAGCATCACGGTAGGCTCGGATGGAGCTACCGACTCGTACGAACTTTGCTTTTGTGCTATTCCTGCAAAGAAGAAGTTACCGTATCAAGCATTCATTTTTAAAGTACAGTATTGTGGATTTTTGTCGTAATTGGTCTTGTCTTGAGTATATAAAAATTGGTTATTTTCTAAACTGGTGTGGTGTCCGTTTGTAGTGCTTACACTGTATTACTGTTGGTTATGTGCAAATGCTTTACACACTGCCTCTGAATTAAGCCTGACTGCTCGTGCCAAGCTACCACGAGGGTGAGCAGGGGTTACTTCACGAGTGTAACAACCCTTACCCTGACTAGGAAGAAGGGTCCCTACTTGGACAAAGGTGCAAGCCCTTGCCAACTAGAGATCCCATTTCTAACAGTAAGCCTATTCACAGAGATCGAAATTTTTTGTCAAAGGCCCAAACACATCAAGAAGGCGGTCCTGACACCCCTTCAGTCCCTTATCGAGCCCCCTTCTCGGGTCTCTACCCAACTTATTTAAAAATGTCAGCATTTTGGCATCTAACTCGGGTGTATAGGCCACCTTATTTGAAAAGGCCGGTCTTGGACACTCCGAGCGGAGTCTTGTCCTAACCTCATTGGGCATTACTCTCCTTATCCAGTATTAGACATATTGAGCCACATGCTTGGTTGGGACCCATTGAGGAGAGACGGGGTGCTGGATTGTGTTGGTAATCAAACATAAGGTCACCCAAGAAATCTATGACTTGTTCCAAAACCTGTTTCTCACTCTTCTCCTTTCTAACTCTCTTTCTCCTTACTTCTTCCTCAGAGGAGTCAAAATCTGAGGAGCATAAAATTATGATATCCCCACTGCTGGAGGATTCGTCGCAGGCAATAGCTCTGCGCTCACCTTTAGTGGCCTTTATAGCCTTCTCATTCAACTCCTTGCGAGTTGATTTCCCTACGCCTTTCTGATTAAAGGTCCCATTTCCTTCAGTGAACTTCTCTTTTGGCAGATGCTACCTTTTCTGGGTAGCCTTTTTACCAATTCCGCTCACTGTGGTATCACCAACAACCTCCTCAACTGACCAGAACTGCTCCTCGTTTAGTCTTTCACCAAACCTCCCTTCCAACTTGTCTATACAATCGTCCAGTTTCTTTCCCAATTGAGACGCCAAGGCAGAAACTGCCTTTTCAACACATTCCTGGAATTTGACCTCCACATTAGCTTCGCTAGCCCTATTTTCCTCCATATTACCTAAGAAGTAGCAAGAACAAATCACCAATTAAACTAACTGAAATCACCTTCAGTAACCAACTACACTATTATTATGCTACCTCCGTAGAAAAAACAATTTCTTTTAAATGAAAATTTGAGGTACACACCAATCAGCTGCTGCACTCTTGATCCTATCAAGCTGACTGAAAGAAAATGGTAATTCAACCTTCTTTAAAAGCCCAAAAGATGGCCGACTGTTTTGTAAGCAAATATGCTAAGTAGAACCAACCTAAAATGGCTGTCGTGTCATGTGACGCTGCTATGGTGGCCTGGGGCAGTTTTGAAGGGAAAAACCTCAAGCATCGCTTGACTCAGAAGCATGGTTCCAAATCCTCACTTATGTAAGTTCATACATTTTTTAAAGTTTGTGCGTACACAATCAAGTTGTATACTGAGGATGAGACCGCTTGATGAAACCGAGCCACTCGCGCCCGCAAGATTTGAAGGGAAGCAAAATAAAAAGCGACCTCGCTTCATTGAAGAGGAGCACAAGGGGGAATTCTCCCACTCTGAAAGCATTTGAGAGTCGTCAAGAGTAACAATCATGCTCCCGTGCCTCCTCGATTCCTCGGGTGTGTCTGGTAAATAAGACTGTGCATCCGAAGGGGAATTAAAGGCGAGCGAAGGAGGGACTCACTAGTTTAAGCTGTTATCCCCGCTGCGCTCCCCATGCGGCCAACAATCAGACAATGCTAACAAAGCAAGCCAATGGCTCCGGTCAAGCTAGTACAGGCCGGGGCCGTTGAAGCATGAAAAATTCCCCCCAATAACAATATACTTTCTATACACTCAAATCAGACACAAATGTCATACCACATCAATAAACATACGCCTACAGGGTCATTACAGTGCGTTATACACCAAAAGGCAAATAGAAAAAAAGGGCGAACTTATCTTAGCTGTGAGCAGCAACAAAGAAGGAAGATGGCTGCTACACACAGGATTAAATATACTTTAGAATATTAAAATCACTATTCTAAGTTCTTTGCATTGTTTTGTAGTTGCTGCTGTGAGTTGGCAATTAAAGAGACATGCATAATATTGTCCTCCGTGCCTTGCCATAAAATCTATGTTGGGAGTCCAATGAACAAAGCCAAACTCAGGATTCTTCAGCACTTACATGCAATCAAAAACTAGGTTTCTGATTCACAAAGGGCCTCCACACTTGTGACAGAAGCCTGCAATTGTGTGGGAGTCTCCGAACTCAGGGTGGAATCTCCACACTTAGAATTCTCATTGAGGAGATTTCGCCTGAGTACAGACACTCCCCCACCACTGCGGGGCCTTCGCCATGAGTGCAGAGGACCTTTGTGAATAATGCCCAAAGATTTCGAATATCCTACAGCTAAACATTTTGGGAGAAGCATGAGGGGAATATCAATGAACTGAAGTATTATGGAGTTCAGCACATTAAAAACAGATCAAAGGGGAGGCAATCGTGAACTCAAATTGAGGAGAGCTGAATCTGAATTGGTCATATTATTGGGAGCAGAAACCCCTCTAGGACATCATTTGGATGCTGAAATACATGTCCATCTGTGGGGGTTTTGACTGTATTTACCCCGGTGATGAAATTTCGAACAATACATTTCCCATCAAAAAGTCTGTTGGAATCTAATACTCTTTTGTATATAGAACTGTTTTCTGAGTGTAACAATTTTGAAGTATGGTTCATCAAAAGTTATGAAGATGGAGGAGGAATTGAAAGATGAATGTACCTAATTGGTATTACGCTTTTTGATATGGATGATCAAATTCATTTAATTTTTACAATATAGAAGGATTATATGGAAGCACTTTGAGCTCATGCTCCTTAGGGCTATGGGATTGGCGGATCAGAGATCAAGCACTTTAAGTCTAGATATTTGAAGATAGTGGTAAAGTATTTTAGGACCAGATATCCTAAGAGAAAGTAGCTGAAAAATAAGTAGTTTAAGAGGAGGTAGCCCCAAAAAAGGCCCAATTTACCATTGTCAGATGAGTCCATGCCATAATCAAGCTTGTTGATTAATAGAGGGGTAGCAGTAGTGAGGTCTCTGATGGTAGGAGATGGGGATTGATTTAAGTGAGGCAGTAATGGATTTCAATCTATGTCCCGAGTGGGTGACCCAACGTTATCTAGGACCTGAGAGGAATTTGAGCTAGGTTGAGATGTAAGATCTGGACAGCTACATTTGAGATGGATGTTAGTTTTAGTCATATATATATATATATATATATATATATATATATATATATATATATATATATATATATATATATATATATATATATATATATATATATCTACTGGCGGTCGCCAGTAGATAGTTATAGTTAGGACCTATTTTCCATAGGAAATCCACGACATTCTATTTGAAATAACTCTTGCGTCGGTTGACGAATCTTCGCGAAATTTTCAAACTTTATGGCCCGCTCCGGTCCGCTCCTACCCTGAAAGTCTCAGGGTGATTCGTCAAGCGGGGCCGAGAAAAAAGGGGGTCCCAAAACGTGTTTTCCCCATTCATTTTCCCATAGGAAATTTTAGACACGGCTACAGCCCGAACTGCTGAACGGAATTACACCAAATTTGGCAAAGAGGTAGTTCTTGGTTCAGAAAGAACCCTTTTTGTTAAATGGTGTAAATCCGTTCAGTAGTTGCGGAGAAATTAAAAAAATAAGAGTCAAAAATCAATTTCCCATAGGAAACTTTATGCAAGGCTACAGCCCGAACTGCTGAACGGAATTACACCAAATTTGGCAAAGAGGTAGTTCTTGGTTCAAAAGAACCCTTTTTGTTAAATGGTGTAAATCCGTTCAGTAGTTGCTGAGAAAATCAAAAGTAAAAACACATATATATCTGGGCGGAGCCTAACCACACATGTCATCGTGAGATCTGATTGGCTGTCAGCACTTCATCCTGGAATTGCTGGCAGCCATCTTGGGACCAATATAAATGATAGTACCCCTTTGAAATGCATTGTAGTGAATCGAAGATTTTGAGGGTTACCAAAAGGAGAACTATAAAGGGTGATAACAGACTTTAGTTACATTAGAATTCATTTGTTGATGGTACCATACTAATTTCAGGAATTGTGGTGTGTTCTAAGGTGATTTTACCCTGTGAAAAACCTTCTGCTGGGATATCATGAATCATGTTTGAGAGAAAACTATTTTCACATGCTTGTCCCATACAGTTTTGGAAGGTGCCCCAGAAGCTAAAATGAGAGCATATTTTCTGTAAATTCACATTATCTTTCTCAGTCATGTGAGAATGAAGTCTGACATTCTCAGTAAAACATGTACATCCAACAAGGGCAGAGACTGTCAGTTGATTCCTTTGTGTTCTACTGCAGCTTCTCAGAGTGTTCTAAAGAACAACTAGAGTGCTAACAGCCTTACTTATGACAAAAGTATGGCACACCTGAAGCCATCTTGATTGGAATAAACTGGTAACACTTAAAACATTTAATTTAAAAAGGAACAAAATGATGGGGTTCATCTTGTCATAGAAATTATGGTTAGTGCTCTGGAAAGAAAAATTAGGACATGTTTCAAGTGTGATCTCAAATATCTTCCTGTTATATTTCAACAGGAGCAGCCTGTCAGTTGATGCCTTTGTGTTCTACTGCAGCTTCCCAGAGTGTTCTAAAGAACAACTAGAGCGCTAACAGTCTTACTTATGACAAAAGTATGGCACACCTGAAGCCATCTTGATTGGAATAAACTGGTAACACTTAAAACATTTAATTTAAAAAGGAACAAAATGATGGGGTTCATTTTGTCATAGAAATTATGGTTAGTGCTGTAGAAAGAAAAATTAGGACATGTTTCAAGTGTGATCTCAAATATCTTCCTGTTATATTTCATTAGGAGCAGCCTGTCAGTTGATACCTTTGTGTTCTACTGCAGCTTCCCAGAGTGTTCTAAAGAACAACTGGAGCGCTAACAGTCTTACTTATGACAAAAGTATGGCACACCTGAAGCCATGTTGATTGGAATAAACTGGTAACACTTAAAACATTTAATTTAAAAAGGAACAAAATGAGGGGGTTCATTTTGCCATAGAAATTATGGTTAGTGCTGTAGAAAGAAAAATTAGGACATGTTTTAAGTGAGATCTCAAATATCTTCCTGTTATATTTCAACAGGAGCAGCCTGTCAGTTGATGCCTTTGTGTTCTACTGCAGCTTCCCAGAGTGTTCTAAAGAACAACTAGAGTGCTAACAGTCTTACTTATGACAAAAGTATGGCACACCTGAAGCCATCTTGATTGGAATAAACTGGTAACACTTAAAACATTTAATTTAAAAAGGAACAAAATGAGGGGGTTCATTTTGCCATAGAAATTATGGTTAGTGCTGCAAAAGAAAATTTAGTGCATGTTTTAAGTGAGATCTCAAATCCTCTTCTATTTCATTAGAAAATTCTGACATGCAGACTGAAACAATCACTTTCAATACCAGCAGTAGACTTCCAGTTAACTCCTTGGTGAGCAGTAGCTTTACTACAGTGATCTAATGAACAACTAGAGTAATAACATTCTGAATTTATGGCAAATGTGTGACACATCTGAATGCCTTCTTGATGGAATCAAAGTAAAAACTGAAAGCATTTCCTACTGAGGAGACTGCAGTAAATGAGGAAATTAGGAAACTTCATAACAAAGAAGTCTTCCAAGATGGCCACCAGTGAAAAAGAGCCCAAATGTAGCACAAATATTACCCAGATGTAGCCCACATATAGCCCAATGACAAAAGTGTGCAAAACACTTTTTATTTTTAGTTTTTTTGCAGTTTTATGTAGTGCAGACTGGTCAGGTATTGGAGCGTTGCATCTTAAAACATGACCCCCTACACTACAAAAACACCACTGCACTACCCTAAACCCTAAAACACTACCCCAGCACGACCCCCTACACTACACAAGCACCACTGCACTATCCTAAACCCTAAAACACTACCCCCAGCATGACCCCCTACACTACACAAACACCACTGCACTACCCTAAACCCTAAAACACTACCCCAACACCACTGCACTAACCTAAATCCTAAAACACTACCCCCAGCACGACCCCTACACTACCCAAACACCACTGCACTACCCTAAAACATGACCCCTACACTACACAAACACCACTGCACTACCCTAAACCCTAAAACACTACCCCCAGCACGACCCCTACACTACACAAGCACCACTGCACTACCCTAAACCCTAAAACACTACCCCAGCACGACCCCTACACTACACAAACACCACTGCACTACCTTAAACCCTAAAACACTACCCCCAGCACGACCCCCTACACTACCCAAACACCACTGCACTAACCTAAATCCTAAAACACTACCCCCAGCACGACCCCCTACACTACCCAAACACCACTGCACTACCCTAAACCCTAAAACACTACCCCCAGCACGACCCCCTACACTACACAAGCACCACTGCACTACCCTAAACCCTAAAACACTACCCCCAGCACGACCCCCTACACTGCCCGAACACCACTGCACTGCCCTAAACCCTGAAACACCAGCCCCTGCATGACCCCCTACACTGCCCGAACACCACTGCACTGCCCTAAACCCTGAAACACATACCCTAGCACGACCCCCTACACTGCCCGAACACCACTGCACTGCCCTAAACCCTGAAACACCACCCCAGCATGATCCCCTACACTGCCTGAACACCACTGCACTGCCCTAAACCCTGAAACACCACCCCCAGCATGACCCCTACACTGCCCGAACACCACTGCACTGCCCTAAACCCTGAAACACTACCCCCAGCAAGACCTCCTACACTGCCCGAACACCACTGCACTGCCCTAAACCCTGAAACATCACACCCAGCAAGACCCCCTACACTGCCCGAACACCACTGCCCTAAACCCTGAAACACCACCCCCAGCACGACCCCCTACACTGCCCGAACACCACTGCACTGCCCTAAACCCTGAAACACCACCCCCTGCACGACCCCTACACTGCCCGAACACTACTGCACTGCCCTAAACCCTGAAACACCATCCCCAGCACGACCCCCTACACTGCACGAACACCACTGCACTGCCCTAAACCCTGAAACACTACCCCCAGCAAGACCTCCTACACTGCCCGAACACCACTGCACTGCCCTAAACCCTGAAACACCACCCCCAGCAAGACCCCCTACACTGCCCGAACACCACTGCCCTAAACCCTGAAACACCACCCCCAGCAAGACCCACTACACTGCCCGAACACCACTGCACTGCCCTAAACCCTGAAACACCAGCCCCAGCACGACCCCTACACTGCCCGAACACCACTGCACTGCCCTAAACCCTGAAATACCACCCCCTGCACGACCCCCTACACTGCCCGAACACCACTGCACTGCCCTAAACCCTGAAACACCACCCCCAGCACGTCCCCCTACACTGCCCGAACACCACTGCACTGCCCTAAACCCTGAAACACCACCCCTGCACGATCCCCTACACTGCCCGAACACTACTGCACTGCCCTAAACCCTGAAACACCACCCCCAGCACAACCCCCTACACTGCACGAACACCACTGCACTGCCCTAAACCCCGAAACACTACCCCCAGCAAGACCCCCTACACTGCCCGAACACCACTGCCCTAAACCCTGAAACACCACCCCCAGCAAGACCGCCTACACTGCCCGTACACCACTGCACTGCCCTAAACCCTGAAACACCACCCCCAGCATGACCCCCTACACTGCCCGAACACCACTGCACTGCCCTAAACCCTGAAACACCACCCCCAGCACGACCCCCTACACTGCCCGAACACCACTGCACTGCCCTAAACCATGAAACACCAGCCCCAGCACAACCCCCTACACTGCCCGAACACCACTGCACTGCCCTAAACCCTGAAACACCACCCCCAGCATGACCCCCTACACTGACCGAACACCACTGCACTGCCCTAAACCCTGAAACACCACCCCCAGCACGACCCCCTACACTTCCCGAACACCACTGCACTGCCCTAAACCCTGAAACACCAGCCCCAGCACGACCGCCTACACTGCCCGAAAATAACTGCACTGCCCTAAACCCTGAAACACCAGCCCCAGCACGACCCCCTACACTGCCCGAACACCACTGCACTACCCTAAACCCTCAAACACCAGCCCCAGCACGACCCCCTACACTGCCCGAACACCACTGCACTACCCTGAAACACCAGCCCCAGCAAGACCCCTACACTGCCCGAACACCACTGCACTGCCCTAAACCCTGAAACACCACCCCCAGCAAGACCCCCTATACTGCCCGAATACCACTGCACTAAAGCCTGAAACACCACCCCCAGCAAGACCACCTACACTGGCCGAACACCACTGCACTGCCCTAAACCCTGAAACACCACCCCCTGCATGACCCCCTACACTGCCCAAACACCACTGCACTGCCCTAAACCCTGAAACACCACCCACTGCACGACCCCCTACACTGCCCGAACACCACTGCACTGCTCTAAACCCTGAAACACCACCCCTCAGCACGACACCCTACACTGCCCGAACACCACTGCACTGCCCTAAAGCCTGAAACACCACCCCCAGCACGACCCCCTACACTGCCCGAACACCACTGCACTGCCCAAACCCTGAAACACCACCCCCTGCACGACCTCCTACACTGCCGGAACACCACTGCACTGCCCTAAACCCTGAAACACCACCCCCAGCACGACCCCCTATGAATGAATGAATGAGATTATTTATAAAGCGCTACGTTCACTCCAAGGAGCATCTTGGCGCTAGCAGAAACAGATCAAGAAAGAAAACACAGGAGAAGAACGAGAGGATAGTTATAGAGAGATGCATTCATAACAAGTATCAAATAAGGGAGGACACGATGTTGTCAGGAGCAGCAAAAATCCATGTTTTCAACAGTTTTCTAAAGAGACGTTCTGATTGAGCCAGTCTCAGTTGGAGCGGCAAAGTGTTCCAGGCTCTTGTTCCTAGAGCAGCTATGGTTTTGCCTCCTTTTGTTTTCAAACGATAGCTGGGAACTGTTAGAAAGTTACCCGAAGATGACCGCAAAATACGTTGAGTTGTATAAGGACGTATTCTTGACCTAAGATATAATGGCCCTACTGCTTTTATTGCTTTATAGGTGATAGTTAAAACTTTATACAGGATCCTTTTATGGATTGGTAGCCAATGCAGTCGTTGGAGTGCTGCCACTGAAGGAGATCCTCTAGGCAGCCTGAGCACCAACCTAGCCGCTGCATTCTGGACCACCTGTAACTTTTTTAAAACAGCCTTACTAACTCCTGCATACAGACTGTTGCAGTAGTCCAAACGTGAAAGAACCAGTGCCATGGCAACTGTCTTCCTAGCATTCATAGGCAGTAGGTCCAGGAACTTTCTCAGAATTTTTATGGTATGAAAACACATGCCTGCCACAGAAAGAGCCTGACTATGGAAAGATAGAGTAGGATCGAACTTAATCCCTAGGTTCCTTACTGTGTCTGCAGTGTTTGGAGGTGGAACCATATTTACAGGCCACCATTGACTGGGCAAAAAGGGATTGGCTTTCCCGAACAGCATAATTTCCGTTTTTTGGCTGTTACATTTCAAATGATTGATTTTCATCCAGTTCATAACTGCCGTTAGGCAGTGATAGAATTTTTCTTCTGCCACAGTGGAGTTTTTATCAAGGGTAAGAATGATCTGAGTGTCGTCTGCGTATGTAATGGCTTCGACCTCAAACGAGTCACTGCCCGAACACCACTGCACTGCCCTAAACCCTGAAACACCACCCCCTGCAGCACCCCCTACACTGCCCAAACACCACTGCACTGCCCTAAACCCTGAAACACCACCCCCTGCACCGCCCCCTACACTGCCCGAACACCACTGCACTGTAAAAAAAAACAGGAAGGGGGCCGCGCGGCCCCCCTCCTGAGGCCAATTTCGGCCCCGGGGACCCCATCCCCCAGGGCATGGCCACATTTTTTTTTGTTTGTTTTTTATTTTTTAAGGAGGGGGCTGCGTGGCCCCCATCCTTAGGCCTCTATTGGCCCAGGGACCCCATCCCCCGGGGCTGTGCCTCTTTATTTTATTATTTTTTTAAAATTTTAATATTGAAGGGGGCTGCGTGGCCCCCCTCCTGGGCCACTTCTGGCCCCAGGGACTCCATCCCCCGGGGCCGGCCCTTTGTGTTGGGGACTGTGGGGGAAGCCCCAATGCCCCCACGGTCCTGCCGGCTGCCCGCCTCCTGCGGGAGCTGGCATTGCTTTTGAGCAAGGGGAGCTGCTGACATGCAATCCTGCTTTGCTTCATTGTAGCGAGAGCAGGTTTTCCTCTCTCTCTGTCAGTCAGTCAATATCTCTCTCAGTCAGTCAGTATCTCTCTCTGTCAGTCAGTATCTCTCTCTGTCAGTCAGTCTCTCTCTCTGTCAGTCAGTCTCTCTCTCAGTCAGTCTCTCTCTCAGTCAGTCTCTCTCTGTCAGTCAGTCTCTCTCTGTCAGTCAGTCTCTCTCTCTGTCAGTCAGTCTCTCTCTCAGTCAGTCAGTCTCTCTCCCTGTCAGTCAGTCTCTATCTGTCAGTCAGTCTCTCTCTCTCGGTCAGTCAGTCTCTCTCTCTCTGTCAGTCTCTCTCAGTCAGTCAGTCTCTCTCTGTCAGTCAGTCTCTCTGAGTCAGTCAGTCTCTCTCTCTGTCAGTCAGTCTCTCTCAGTCAGTCAGTCTCTCTCCCTGTCAGTCAGTCTCTATCTGTCAGTCAGTCTCTCTCTCTCTGTCAGTCAGTCTCTCTCTCTCTCAGTCAGTCTCTCTCAGTCAGTCAGTCTCTCTCAGTCAGTCAGTCTCTCAGTCAGTCAGTCTCTCTCTCAGTCAGTCAGTCTCTCTCTTAGTCAGTCAGTCTCTCTCACTCAGTCAGTCTCTCTCAGTCAGTCAGTCTCTCTCAGTCAGTCTCTCTCTCTGTCAGTCAGTCACTCTCTCAGTCAGTCAGTCTCTCTTAGTCAGTCAGTCTCTCTCTCAGTCAGTCAGTCTGTCTCAGTCAGTCAGTCAGTCTCTCAGTCAGTCAGTCTCTCTCTCTGTCAATCAGTCTCTCTCTCAGTCAGTCAGTCTCTCTCTGTCAGTCAGTCTCTCTCTCTCTCTCTGTCAGTCTCAGTCAGTCAGTTTCTCTCTTTTAGTCTCTCTCTCTCTCAGTCAGTCTCTGTCAGCCAGTCTCTCTCTGTCAGTCAGTCTCTCTCTCAGTCAGTTAGTCTCTCTCTCTGTCAGTCAGTTTCTCTCTCTCTCTGTCAGTCTCTCTCAGTCAGTCAGTCTCTCTCAGTCAGTCAGTCTCTCTCAGTCAGTCAGTCTCTCTCTCTGTCAGTCTCTCTCTCTCTGTCAGTCTCTCTCTCTGTCAGTCAGTCTCTCTCTCTGTCAGTCTCTCTCTCTGTCAGTCAGTCTCTCTCTGTCAGTCAGTCTCTCTCTGTCAGTCAGTCTCTCTCTCAGTCAGTGTCTCTCTGTCAGTCAGTCTCTCTCTCAGTCAGTCTCTCTGTCAGTCAGTCAGTCTCTCTGTCAGTCAGTCAGTCTCTCTCTCTCTCTGTCAGTGTCTCTCTGTCAGTCAGTCTCTCTCTCAGTCAGTCAGTCACTCTCTCGGCCATTCAGTCTCTCTCTTTGTCAGTCAGTCTCTCTCTGTCAGTCAGTCTCTCTCTCAGTCAGTCAGTCTCTCTCAGTCAGTCAGTTTCTCTGTCAGTCAGTCTCTCTCTGTCAGTCAGTCTCTCTCTCAGTCAGTCAGTCTCTCTCAGTCAGTCAGACTCTCTCAGTCAGTCAGTCTCTCTCTCTCTCTGTCAGTCTCTCTCTCTCTCTGTCAGTCTCTCTCTGTCAGTCAGTCTCTCTCTGTCAGTCAGTCTCTCTCTGTCAGTCTCTCTCTCTCTCAGTCAGTCTCTCAGTCAGTCTCTCTCCCTGTCAGTCAGTCTCTCTCTGTCAGTCAGTCTCTCTCTGTCAGTCAGTCTCTCTCTCTCTGTCAGTCTCTCTCTCTCTCAGTCAGTCTCTCTGTCAGTCAGTCTCTCTCTGTCAGTCAGTCTCTCTCTCAGTCTCTCTCTCTGTCAGTCTCTCTCTCTCTCTCTCTGTCAGTCTCTCTGCCAGTCAGTCTCTCTCTCTGTCAGTCTCTCTCTTTCTCTCTCTGTCAGTCAGTCTCTCTATCAGTCAGTCTCTCTCAGTCAGTCAGTCTCTCTCTGTCAGTCAGTCTCTCTCTACTAGTCAGTCTCTCTCAGTCAGTCAGTCTCTCTCTCAGTCAGTCAGTCTCTCTCTCTGTCAGTCAGTCTCTCTCTCTGTCAGTCAGTCTCTCTCAGTCAGTCAGTCAGTCTCTCAGTCAGTCAGTCTCTCTTAGTCAGTCAGTCTCTCTCTCAGTCAGTCAGTCAGTCTCTCTCTCAGTCAGTCTCTCTCTCAGTCAGTCTCTCTCAGTCAGTCAGTCTCTCTCTTAGTCAGTCTCTCTCAGTCAGTCAGTCTCTCTCAGTCAGTCAGTCTCTCTCAGTCAGTCAGTCTCTCTCTCTGTCAGTCAGTCTCTCTCTCAGTCAGTCAGTCTCTCTCTCTGTCAGTCAGTCTCTCTCTTAGTCAGTCAGACTCTCTGAGTCAGTCAGTCTCTTTCAGTCAGTCAGTCTCTCTTAGTCAGTCAGTCTCTCTTAGTCAGTCAGTCTCTCTCTCAGTCAGGCTCTCTCTCAGTCAGTCTCTCTCTCAGTCAGTCAGTCTCTCTCTCAGTCAGTCTCTCTCTCTCTGTCAGTCAGTGTCTCTCTCTCTCTGTCAGTCTCTGTCAGTCAGTCTCTCTCAGTCAGTCAGTCTCTCTTAGTCAGTCAGTCTCTCTTAGTCAGTCAGTCTCTCTCTCAGTCAGGCTCTCTCTCAGTCAGTCTCTCTCTCTCTCAGTCAGTCTCTCTCTCAGTCAGTCTCTCTCTCTCTGTCAGTCAGTGTCTCTCTCTCTCTGTCAGTCTCTGGTGGATGGGGCCCCAAATAATGTAAAAGAAGGGGGGCCACACAGCCCCCCTTGTAAAAAAAACAACAAAAAAACTGCATCGCGACGGAGGCCCCGCCCTCTCCCTGCAGCACTCAGCAAATGCGCCCCCTGGCACATTGTAAGTTGGGGAATTAATTCCCCTTGAATACTGAGGGTCCCTGGGGGCCAACTAGCCCACCAGGTACCTCCAGTATGCGCCACAGAGCTGCCTTGCAGAGAGGTGTTCCGAGGCCACGCCCCTTTTTGCACCTCTCTGCAACGCAGCTCTGTGGCGCTTACTGGAGGTATTGGTGGGCTAGTTGGCCTCAGGGACCCTCAGGACTAAAGGGAATTAATCCCCAATTTACAACGTGCCAGGGGTGCGCTTGCACAGTGGTGCAGGGAGGGGGCAGGGCCTGACATAGCAAGTGTGCAAACGCGCCCCCTGGCACATTGTAAATTGGGGGATTAAGTCCCCTTCAATCCTGAGTGTCCCTGGGGGCCAACGAGCCCACCAGGTACCTCCAGTAAGCATCACAGAGCTGCGTTGCGTAGACACTCATGTAGCTACTGACCAACCCATGCAGCAGCTTATACAACAACAGACAGACTGATACAGACATTCACACAGTTTAGTCACTAACCCATGCATTCAGTAAGACGCATGTAATCACTCACTTAAACAGTCAGTTACGCACCTACTAAATCCTCCATCCAGACACTTATACACCCAGTCATTCTTCAATACACCTTGGCATATATATAATACATATTTAAACTTTAAAGAAACACACAGTCACTGGATGATGTCTTCAGTGATGTCATCAGTGATGTCACTGACCATGTCTGAATGATGTAATATGTGACATCATCATCAGTGCATTGCGGGGGCGCGAGTTATAGTTAGATGAACTAACTATAACGGCGGAATTTCTATGGTTTTGTACGAGTGAAATGTCCAACTGACTATAACGTCCCTGAAACCTATGGTTATTTCAGTGAATTTCTAAGGTTTTTTAAATGCTAATTTCTAACTATAACGTGCCTGAAACCTATGGTTTTTTCAGTGAATATATATATATATATATATTATCTACTGGCGGTCGCCAGTAGATAGTTATAGTTAGGACCTATTTTCCATAGGAAATTCGCAACATTCTATTTCCAATAACTTTGGCAGCGGTTGATGAATCTTCGCAAAAATTTCAAAACTCGTGGGGCGCCCCGGTCTGCTCCTATCCTGAAAGTTTCGGGGTGATTCAGCAAGCGGGGGCCGAGAAAAAAGGGGGGTCCCAAAACGTGTTTTCTCCATGTTAATTCCCATAGGAAATTTTAGACACGGCTACAGCCCGAACTGCTGAACGGAACTACAACAAATTTGGCAAAAAGGTAGCGCTTGGTTCAGAAAGTGACCTTTTTTTTAAATGGTGTAAATCCGTTCAGTAGTTGCGGAGAAATTCAAAAATAAGAGTCAAAAAATCAATTTCCCATAGGACACTTTATGCAAGGCTACAGCCCGAACTGCTGAACGGAATTACACCAAATTTGGCAAAGAGGTAGTTCTTGGTTCAGAAAGAACCCTTTTTGTTAAATGGTGTAAATCCGTTCAGTAGTTCCTGAGAAAATCAAAAGTAAAAACACATATATATCTGGGCGGAGCCTAACCACACATGTCATCGTGAGATCTGATTGGCTGTCAGCACTTCATCCTGGAATTGCTGGCAGCCATCTTGGGACCAATATAAATGATAGTACCCCATTGAAATGCATTGTAGTGAATCGAAGATTTTGAGGGTTACCAAAAGGAGAACTATAAAGGGTGATAACAGACTTTAGTTACATTAGAATTCATTTGTTGATGGTACCATACTAATTTCAGGAATTGTGGTGTGTTCTAAGGTGATTTTACCCTGTGAAAAACCTTCTGCTGGGAAATCATGAATCATGTTTGAGAGAAAACTATTTTCACATGCTTGTCCCATACAGTGTTGGAAGGTGCTCCAGAAGCTAAAATGAGAGCATATTTTCTGTAAATTCACATTATCTTTCTCAGTCATGTGAGAATGAAGTCTGACATTCTCAGTAAAACATGTACATCCAACAAGGGCAGAGACTGTCAGTTGATTCCTTTGTGTTCTACTGCAGCTTCCCAGAGTGTTCTAAAGAACAACTAGAGTGCTAACAGCCTTACTTATGACAAAATTATGGCACACCTGAAGCCATCTTGATTGGAATAAACTGGTAACACTTAAAACATTTAATTTAAAAAGGAACAAAATGAGGGGGTTCATTTTGTCATAGAAATTATGGTTAGTGCTGTAGAAAGAAAAATTAGGACATGTTTTAAGTGAGATCTCAAATATCTTCCTGTTATATTTCAACAGGAGCAGCCTGTCAGGTGATGCCTTTGTGTTCTACTGCAGCTTCCCAGAGTGTTCTAAAGAACAAATAGAGCGCTAACAGTCTTACTTATGACAAAATTATGGCACACCTGAAGCCATCTTGATTGGAATAAACTGGTAACTCTTAAAACATTTAATTTAAAAAGGAACAAAATGAGGGGGTTCATTTTGTCATAGAAATTATGGTTAGTGCTGTAGAAAGAAAAATTAGGACATGTTTTAAGTGAGATCTCAAATATCTTCCTGTTATATTTCAACAGGAGCAGCCTGTCAGTTGATGCCTTTGTGTTCTACTGCAGCTTCCCAGAGTGTTCTAAAGAACAACTAGAGTGCTAACAGCCTTACTTATGACAAAAGTATGGCACACCTGAAGCCATCTTGATTGGAATAAACTGGTAACACTTAAAACATTTAATTTAAAAAGGAACAAAATGAGGGGGTTCATTTTGCCATAGAAATTATGGTTAGTGCTGCAGAAAGAAAATGTAGGGCATGTTTTAAGTGAGATCTCAAATCCTCTTCTATTTCATTAGAAAATTCTGACATGCAGACTGAAACAATCACTTTCAATACCAGCAGTAGACTTCCAGTTAACTCCCTGGTGAGCAGTAGTTTTACTACAGTGATCTAATGAACAACTAGAGTGCTAACATTCTGAATTTATGGCAAATGTGTGACACATCTGAATGCCTTCTTGATGGAACCAAAGTAAAAACTGTAAGCATTTCCTACTGAGGAGACTGCAGTAAATGACGAAATTAGGAAACTTCATAACAAATAAGTCTCCCAAGATGGCCACCAGAGAAAAAAGAGCCCAAATGTAGCACAAATATCACCCAGATGTAGCCCACATATAGCCCAATGACAGAAGTGTGCAAAACACTTTTTATTTTTAGTTTTTCTGCAGTTTTATATAGTGCAAACTGGTCAGGTATTGGAGCGTTACATCTTACTTGGACCCCTTATTGCGTATTTTGCACGAAGTACATGAGATTGATCTTGCGAAACATTGACCTTTACGATTCTGTTAACCTGAAGTTGCTCTGAACCGGGCTTTGTAACACCCGTTTTTACCTACTGGTTTTAATTAATTCTCACTGTATTGTATTAGGAAAGAGGATTTACTTTTTTTATGTACACTTTTATGATCTATGTTTCTAAATCAGATCAAATAAAGTTTAATGAATTCTATGGCAGGACAGAGGCGAGGATTATGCATATCTTACCTCACTTTATTTGCATAGCAGTTCAAAGAAAACGTAACACAACAATCATTAAACAAAAGACTACACAACCCATGAACCATTAGGGGGTAGTCTCCAAGGCAACTATAGTCCAATCATATCACAGTCCATCATATATAATATCGTGACGTCCCTTCCGCTTCCTCTTTCTTTCACTGCTCGTCAGTTAAGTTCATTCCTTACATTCTTGGCTTAATCTGACGTTGTTGCTGTTTGTATAGCGGTTTCTTGTGCACGTTAATAGCATTATTGCCTTGGTATTGTTTCATATTACCTGCGTAGCAGGCTCTTGCCCGAGCGCGTTCTCCCTCGCAGTTTCTCCCGCTGTGTGCTCTGCGCGCGGTGAGATCCTGTCAGGCGCGTCTGGTCAGAGCGAGGCAGCTCCGTTGAGCGCTCCCGCTGGTCTTTACGCGCGTTTGGGAATCCGGTCACTCCTTTAGTGTCCGCTTGATTCTCGACCAACCCTCGCCAATTTTGACTACCGCTACGCGGTGATTTCCCCACACGGCCACGTTAGTGACGAGCAACACCTGGTGGTGGTAATTGGTATTGCGCCTCAGTCTATTCTTATAACAGCTTCGGGGAAAGCCCAGCTGTTGGAGCACCGACGAGGGGGCTGCCTTAAGGATTTTAAGGGCATTTGTTCTGTGCTCACACCCTCTGCTATCATGTCTTCTCCAGAAGACCATTTTTACTCCTCCTACCAGGAAGTGGAGGAGGAATGGCCCCCAACTTCTCCTTCCAGCAGTGGACCAAGCCCTCTCTCTGGCTATTTCTAGGCGCTGGCTCCTCTTAGGGATCAGGTTGATAAGCTGGCGAAAAGCATCCCTGGGGTGTTCAGTGACCCAGATCTGGTGGTGGCGGGTCCCAGTAGCTCCCAGATGGGGAATAAAAGGGCCGTTAAGCATAACGTGGGGCACTTGGAAGGATTTGATAAACTTACGGAGACCTTCCTCAAGAGTGCGCGAATGCTAAAACATGCACCCTGCCGGGAGGAGGAGGGGCCCGGAGAAAATTGCGACACTGTCACCACTATTGTAGACCCCGACGGCAGGTTTCCTTAGAGGGAGAGGGTGTATCGGAGGACGATTTCTCCTCCAATGAGGATAAGGACTCGGGCGTCCCTGGCGTCCAGAGTCCCACTCCTCTCAGTCCCCGGTTGGGGACGTGGTCCACTCGGACATGTTCGAGCCTACCCAAATTTACCATCCTAGGTCAGCGGAGTGGACACCTGATGCCAAAGTGGCAGAGTATGTGGTGGGGAAAATCCATCAACACCTTGAAAGGGAGGTCAGGAATAGGATGAGGGGAGAATGCCCCAGGCCCTCACTGAAGGGGAAGGTGGCACACACGCCTGAAATTGATGAGAAACTATGTACCTTTTTCTCCAAGTATATGAGGGATCCCAAGAAAGGTATTGATAGGTCTTGGACGTGGTAGGGCCCTTGACCCAAATTATTCAATTGACGGAGCGTTCCAAAGAGTCAGGATCCCTTTGTCCACGGATATTGTGGCCTGTTGGGCGCACTCACCCTAAACCCTAAAACACTACCCCTCCACTACCCAAACACCACTGCACTACCCTAAACCCTAAAACACTACCCCCAGCACGACACCCTACACTACCCAAACATAACTGCACTACCCTAAACCCTAAAACACTACCACCAGCATGACTCCCTACACTACCCAAACACCACTGCTCTACCCTAAACCCTAAATCTACCCACAGCACAACCCCTATACTACACAAACACCACTGCACTACCCTAAACCCTAAAACACTACCCCCAGCACGACCCCTTCACTACACAAACACCACTGCATTGCCTTAAACCCTAAAACACTACCCCCAGCACGACCCCCTACACTACACAAACACCACTGCACTACCCTAAACCCTAAACCTACCCCCAGCATGACCCCCTACATTACACAAACACCACTGCACTACCCTAAACCCTAAAACACTACCCCCAGCATGACCCCCTTCTACCTAAACACAACTGCACTAACCCTAAACCCTAAAACACTACCCCCGGCACGACCCCCTTCACTACCCAAACACAACTGCACTACCCTAAACTCAAAAACACTACCCCCAGCACGACCCCTACACTACCCAAACACCACTGCACGACCCTAAACCCTAAAACACGACCCCTACACTACACAAACACCACTGCACTACCCTAAACCCTGAAACACTAGAACCCAGCACGACCCCCTACAGTACACAAACACCACTGCACTACCCTAAACCTTAAAACACTACCCCCTACACTACACAAACACCACTGCACTACCCTAAACCCTAAAACACTACCCCCAGCACGACCCCCTACACTACACAAACACTACTGCACTACCCTAAACCCTAAAACACTACCCCCAGCACGACTCCCTACACTACACAAACACCACTGGACTACCCTAAACCCTATAACACTACCCCCAGCACGACTCCCTACACTACCCAAACACCACTGCACTACACTAAACCCTAAATCTACCCCGAGCATGACCCCCTACACTACCCAAACACCACTGCACTAACCTATACCCTAAAGCACGACCCCCTACACTACACAAACACAATTGCACTACCCTAAACCCTAAAACACTACCCCTGCACAACCCCCTACACTACCCATATACCATTGCACTACCCTAAACCCTAAAACACTACCCCCAGCATGACCCCCTACACTACTGCACTACCCTAAACCCTAAAACACTACCCCCAGCACGACCCCCTACACCACCCAAACACTACTCCACTACCCTAAACCCTAGAAAAGAAACCCCACCCCATGCCCAATCCCCCTTACCTCTCACTCCTCGTGGTTCCTCTCTCCTCATTGTTCCTGCTTCACGTCGTCTCTGAGGGGCGGTGCACGTCTGTTGTGAGGAAACGGAACAGCCTCTGTTTCCTTACAACGACATGGATCGTTCTACATGTTTTAGAACGCATGGTCATTTACCATACATACCTTTACAACAAAATTCGTTGTAAAGGCATGCGTGGTAATTGACCATGCGTTCTAAAAATGCGTAGTAATGACTTCGTGATGTACAACGCATGCGTGGTAATGCATGCGTTGTAATGGTATCGCAAAGTAAAAAGTCATTGTAACGGCTGTTTACCAATCGAAGCTGGCCCCTGTTCTTCAGTGAGACGTTTATTTGATTAATTAGGAGGAAGGAATGTGTTTTTTTTACCGAAAAGTGCATTCCCGGCTGTTGTATTGTGAAAGTGTTCGCGTGGCCTGGTTTCACTTCCGGTGAGAGAGTGGAAGAGTCTGTTTGGATCTAAAGGAGTTCTGTTGTTGGACGGGGCCGGCGCGACATGTCATCAGAAAACATAGCTAATTGAAAGCGTCCTCCCTGAAGTGTGGAGCAGTGCCATGAGAGGTCAACGAGTGTGCGTCCCACCGCAGTATGACCTTACCGCGTGACCCATGTGCCACCTCCAGGGTACGGGAGGCAGAAGCGGCATCGCAGGTCCTCTTGAAGACCGTTGTAGCACTAATTCTACATTTTGGTACTAGGGCATTTTAACTTCGTTGTTCCTGCCAGATACAAAGAGAAGATCCTGTGTTATTCAGTGCCCTCGTTACCTTTTTTGTGGGTTGTGGTGCTTGTCACTTCGCTGCCCCGCCGGTGCACACGACTGGGCACCCCACCTCGTGTGCCATCTGCAGGGCCTCTGCCCTCAGATCACTGGTTTCGGTTTCTGGAGTGGCAACATAAACAGTTGCTCCCAAAGGACTAGCCTGAACACTTAGGTGAATATCCCCTGCACCAGCATTCCACGGAAATTCTTTCCTAGCTCTCCCACGTCAACGAGGACGTCATAATTTCACGGCTCCGCCGCGACACCGTATGACGTCATCGGAGCCATAAGAGGACCTCGCCGGCGTGCTGACGTCAGTTCCACCCATTTTTTCCGTGCCACCGAGGCAAACAGGGGACCAAGACATTTTCACATGTATACATAGTATAATAAATATATATATATTCACTGAAAAACCATAGGTTTCAGGCACGTTATAGTTAGAAATTAGCATTTAAAAACCTTAGAAATTCACTGAAAAACCATAGGTTTCAGGCACGTTATAGTTAGAAATTAGCATTTAAAAACCTTAGAAATTCACTGAAAAAACCATAGGTTTCAGGGGCGTTATAGTTAGTTGGACATTTCACTCGTACAAAACCATAGAAATTCCCCCGTTATAGTTAGTTCAGCTAACTATAACTCGCGCGCCCGCAATGCACTGCTGATGATGTCACATATTACATCACTCATGACATGGTCAGTGACATCACTCATGACATCACTGATGACATCTCAAATGACATCACTGATGACATCATCCAGTGACTCTGTGTTTCTGTAAAGTTTAAATATGTTTAATATATATAGGGAAAGGCGTATTGAAGAATGAGTGGGTGTATAAGTGTCTGAATGGATGATTTAGTACGTGCGTGACTGACTCTACCAGTGAGTGATTAAACGTATCTTACTGAATGCATGGGTTAGTGACTAAACTGTGTGAATGTCTGTATCCGTCTGTCTGTTGGTGTGTAAGTGGATGCATGGATTTGCGAATAGCTACATGAGTGTCTATATGGGTTATTGATTGGTTCTCTGAGTATCTGTATAGGTGCCTGAGTGTTTGTGTGGGTGGGGTGTGTGTGACTCTGTACATAGATGTGTGAGTGGGTGATTCACTGGGTGCATGATTTCAAGAGTGCATCTGTGATGGACTGCTTGGGTGGGTGAGTGTGTGTATGGGTGTGTTAGTGAGTGAATGTATATCTCAGTGGTACATGTGCGAGTAACTACATATGTAAAAGGCAGTATATATGTGTGTTAGAGTATTTAAATGGCTATAAGTGAGAGTGTGTGATTGTGAGAGTGGCTGTATGGATGCGTGTGTGCTTGTATCAGTTATTGTATAAGAGCGTAAGAATGTGCTAGTATTTGTATGTGTAAGTGAGCTGGTGTGTGTATAACTGTATAGGTGAGTAAATGGGTGTGTAATTAATTTTTGCATGACTGACTAGGTGTGTGAGTACCTCTATGGATGAGTGGCGGTGTGTGAGTGTTTATATAGGTGTATGAGTGCACATGATAGAATGGCAGTCTGTAATTTAGAGTGGGTGTATCAAAAGTTATATTAGGGTGTGAGAAGATGCATGAAATTATCACATGGATGATGTCATCAGTGATGTCATTTGAGATGTCATCAGTGATGTCACTGACCATGTTATGAGTGATGTAATATGTGACGTCATCAGCAGTGCATTGCGGGGGCGCGAGTTATAGTTAGCTGAACTAACTATAACGGGGGAATTTCTATGGTTTTGTACGAGTGAAATGTCCAACTAACTATATCTGGCCCTAAAACCTATGGTTTTTTCAGTGAATTTCAAAGGTATTTTAAATGCTAATTTCTAACTATAACGTGTCTGAAACCTATGGTTTTTTCAGTGAATTTCAAAGGATTTTTAAATGCTAATTTCTAACTATAACGTGCCTGAAAACTATGGTTTTTTAAGTGAATTTCAAAGGTTTTTTAAATGCTAGTTTCTAACTATGCCTACAGAGGTAGGACATGTGAAGAAAGAAGAAAAAAACGCACAGAAAGAAGCAAAAGAAATGCAGAAAGAAGCAACAGAAGTCCACAAAGACGAAGAAAAGTGCAGGAAGAAGCAAAAGATGTGCAGAAAGAACCAACAGAGGAGCAGAAAGAGGCCTTGTTGCAAAATCATCCCCTGCCCACAACTTTTTCAGACGGATACTGGTGGTAACTGACTCTGACTAACCAGAGCCAGTGCTATGCTAAAAGACACTTAGAATACAGTGAAAACACCTACATACACTAGGGAACACTATGCGTTGGGGTACCCCTGTGATTAGCATGACCTCCTCTGTAAGTCCCTAGTACATAATAGGGCAGGGGGATTAAAACTACCTCTTAAAACGTGCTACGGGGCGCGTTTGAACAGTGGTGAAGGGAGGGGGGGCCTGAGGTGACATGTGTGCAAACGCGCCCCGTGGCGCATTTTAAGTTGCAGGATTAAGTCCCTTGAATCCTGAGGGTCCCTGGGGCCCAACTAGCCCACCAGGTACCTACAGTTAGCACCACAGAGCTGAGTTGCAGAGAGGTGTTCAGAGGCCACGCCCTTTTACAACACTCTGCAACGCAGCTCCGTGGCGCTTACTGGAGGTACCTGGTGGGCTAGTTGGCTCCCAGGGACCCTCAGGATTAAAGAGGTATTAATTCCTCAACTTAAAACGCGCCACAGGGCGTGTTTGCACACATTTCACCTCAGGCCCCGCCCCCTCCCTTCACCACTGTGCAAACGCGCCCCGTGGCGCGTTTTAAGCTGGGGGATTAACTCCCCTTGAATCCTGAGGGTCCCTGGGGTGCAACTAGCCCACCAGCTACCTCCATTAAGCGCCACAGAGCTGCGTTGCAGAGAGGTGTAAAAAGGGGCGTGGCCTCAGAACACCTCTCTGCAACGCAGCCCCCTGGCGCATACTGGAGGTTCCTGGTGGGCTAGTTGACCCCCAGGGAGCCCCAGTATTCAAGGTGAATTCGTTCCCTGGCGCGTTTGCAGAGTGCTGCAAGGAGGGGGCGTGGCCTCCGGCGCGATGCCGGTCTTTTATTTTAAATTTTTTTTAAGAAGGGGGGCTGTGTGGCCCCCCTTCTTTTTCTAATTTATTGGCCCTGGGGACCCCATCCCCCAGGGCCTGCCCCCAATATTTAAAAAAATTGGAAGGGGGCCGCGTGGCCCCCCTCCTGAGGCCTTAATCGGCCCGGGGACCCATCCCCCGGGGCATGGCCTTTTAAAAATGTTTTGGAGGGGGGCTGCATTGCCCCCCTCCTCAGGCCACTTATGGCCCCGGGGACCCCATCCCCTGGCCGGCCTTTTAAAAAAAAAAAAAAAAAAAATTCTGTAAATTTTGGGGAAGGGGGCCGCGTGGCCCCCCTCCCGGGCCAGTTGTAGCCCCGGGGACCCTATCCCCCGGGGCTGGCCCTCTCCGTTGGGGACCATGGGGGGTCCCCAATCCCCCCACGGTTCTGCCGGCTCCCCGCATCCCTCGGGAGCCGGCATTGCTTTCCACATGGGGAGCTGCTAAGATGCAGCTCCCCGTGTGGAAAGCAATCGTCTTTGGTTTTGGAAGAGAGAGCAGGTTTCCTGCTTTCTCTTCCAAAACCAGCAGTTTGCTATGGCAGGGCGGGAGCCGTGAGGCTCCCGCCCTGTCATAGCAAACAGCAGTGTCCCGGGGTGGGCACCCTGGGACACTGCAGGAGCCGGCCCTGGGGGGTGGTGGTCCCCAGGGCCATCACAGGCTCCAGGTGGTGGGCTGCACGGCCCCCCTCCCAACATGTGCAAAGCCCCGGGGAGGTGGTGGTCCCCGGGGCTCGGGGGTCCGAAACAGACCCCCACATTAAAAGTCTTAGTGCCCCGGGGAGGTGGCAGTCCCCGGCATGTGGGGGGGCTCGAGCCCCCCCACACAGGTAATTTTATTTTTAAAAAAAGAAGCCCTGGGGGTGGCGGTCCCCGGGGCTTGGGGGTGCCTTAGAGGCCCCCCACACATTTTTTTGATTAACCCCTGCATGCCCACGGGACTTGGCCCACCCGGGGGCCAAATAACAACGAAGCGCGGGAGACCGCGCTTAGTTTTTTTTTTTCACAGCGGGATCCGCGCATCCTAAGCGCACCCCACCGAGTTAAAAAAAAAAATGCATTTTTTGGCCCTGGGGGTCCTTGTGGGACCCCCTGAGCAGGCCTAGGGGGTCAGGGGGTTTCTACCCTGCCCCCTTTTTGCGTTTTTTGCAATTGTTTTTCTGATTTCTTGTGCCTCGGTTCTACCGAGGCACAAGATGGCTGCCAACACTTCCTGGTTTGGAGTGTTGACAGCCAATTAGCATACAGCTCGTGATCGGGAGGGTGCAGCGGATCCTCCGCGGCCATAGATATATATGTGTTTTTACTTTTGATTTTCTCAGCAACTACTGAACGGATTTACTCCATTTAACAAAAAGGGTTCTTTCTGACACAAGAACTACCTCTTTGCCAAATTTGGTGTAATTCCGTTCAGCAGTTCAAGCTGTAGCCGTGTCTAACGTTTCCTATGGAAAATTGCATGGGGAAAACACGTTTTGGGACCCCCCTTTTTTCTCGGCCCCCGCTAGCCGAATCACCCCGAAACTTTCAAGGTAGGAGCGGACCGGAGTGCCCCACGAGTTTTGAAAATTTCGCGAAGATTCATCAACCGGCGCCAAAGTTATTGGAAATAGAATGTTGCGAATTTCCTATGGAAAATAGGTCCTAACTATAACTATCTACTGGCGACCGCCAGTAGATAATATATATATATATATTCACTGAAAAAACCATAGGTTTCAGGCACGTTATAGTGAGAAATTAGCATTTAAAAACCTTTGAAATTCACTGAAAAAACTATAGTTTTCAGGCACGTTATAGTTAGAAATTAGCATTTAAAAAACCTTAGAAATTCACTGAAAAAACCAAAGGTTTTAGGGACAGTTATAGTTAGTTGGACATTGCACTCGTACAAAACCCGTGAAATTCCCCCGTTATAGTTAGTTCAGCTAACTATAACTCGCGCCCCGCAATGCACTGCTGATGACGTCACATATTACATCACTCATGACATGGTCAGTGACATCACTGATGACATCACTGATGACATCTCAAATGACATCACTGATGACATCACTGATGACATCATCCATGTGAAAATTTCATGCATCTTCTCACACCCTAATATAACTTTTGATACACCCACTCTAAATTACACACTACCATTCTCAAAACCATAGACACTCCAACACCAATAACTACATACCCACTCACTGATTCTTAGGTCTACACACACATCCACTCACTCACCCGTACAGTCACTCATACTTACGGTCACTCAGTACAGGACTATCATATGCACTCATGCACCTATATAGACACTCACACACCGCCACTCATCCATAGAGGTACTCACACACCTAGTCAGTCATGCAAATAATTAATCTCACTCCCATTTACTCAGATGTACAGTTATACACACACCAGCTCAATTACTCATATAAATACTAGCACATTCTTATGCTCTTATACAATCAATGATACAAGCACACACTCATCCATACAGTCACTCTCACAATAACACACTCTCATTTGTAGCCAATTATGTACTCCAACACACATATATACTACTTTTCACATATGTAGTTACTCACACATGTAACACTGAGATATACATTCACTCACTAACACACCCATACACACACTCACCCACTCACCCACCCATACAGTCCATCACAGATGCACTCTTGAAACCATGCACCCAGTGACTCACCCACTCACACATCTATGCACAGAGTCACACACACCCCACCCACACAAACACTCAGGCACCCATACAGATACTCAGACAACCAATCAATAACCCATATAGACACTCATGTAGCTATTCACAAACCCATGCAGCCGCTTACACACCAACAGACAGACGGATACAGACATTCACACAGTTTAGTCACTAACCCATGCAATCAGTAAGATACGTTTAATCACTCACTGGTAGAGTCAGTCACGCACGTACTAAATCATCCATTCAGACACTTATACACCTACTCATTCTTCAATACGCCTTTCCCTATATATATTAAACATATTTAAACTTTACAGAAACACACAGTCACTGGATGATGTCATCAGTGATGTCATCAGTGATGTCATTTGAGATGTCATCAGTGATGTCATTTGAGATGTCATCAGTGATGTCATCAGTGATGCCACTGACCATGTCATGAGTGATGTAATATGTGACATCATCAGCAGTGCATTGTGGGAGCTGCGAGTTATAGTTAGCTGAACTAACTATAACGGGGGAATTTCACTGGTTTTGTACGAGTGAAATGTCCAACTAACTATAACTTTCCCTAAAACCTATGGTTTTTTCAGTGAATTTCAAAGGTTTTTTAAATGCTAATTTCTAACTATAACGTGCCTGAAACCTATGGTTTTTTCAGTGAATTTCAAAGGTTTATTAAATGCTCATTTCTAACTATAACGTGTCTGAAACCTATGGTTTTTTCAGTGAATTTCAAAGGTTTTTTAAATGCTAATTTCTAACTATACCGTGCCTGAAACCTATGGTTTTTTAAGTGAATTTCAAAGGTTTTTTAAATGCTAGTTTCTAACTATGCCTGCAGAGGTAGGACATGTGAAGAAAGAAGAAAAAACGCACAGAAAGAAGCAAAAGAAATGCAGAAAGAAGCAACAGAAGTCCACAAAAACGAAGAAAAGTGCAGGAAGAAGCAAGACATGTGCAGAAAGAACCAACAGAGGAGCAGAAATAGGCCTTGTTGCAAAATCATCCTGTGCCCACAACTTTTTCAGACGGGTACTGGTGGTAACTGACTCTGAGTAACTAGGCCTAGAGCCAGTGCTATGCTAAAAGACACTTAGAATTCAGTGACAACACCTACATACACTAGGGAACACTATGCGTTGGGGTACCCCTGTGATTAGCATGACCTCCTCTGTAAGGCCCTAGTACATAATAGGGCAGGGGGATTAAAACTACCTCTTAAAACGCACCACCGGGCGGGTTTGCACAGTGGTGAAGGGAGGGGGGGCCTGAGGTGACATGTGTGCAAACACGCCCTGTGGCCGTTTTAAGTTGGGAGATTAAGTCCCCTTGAATCGTGAGGGTCCCTGGGGTCCAACTAGCCCACTAGGTACCTCCAGTAAGCACCACAGAGATGCGTTGCAGAGAGGTGTAAAAAGGGGCGTGGCCTGGACCACCTCTCTGCAACGCAGGCCTGTGGTGCTTACTGCAGGTACCTGGTGGCCTAGTTGGCCCCCATGGGCCCTCAGGATTGAAGGGGTATTAATTCCCCAACTTAAAACGCGCCACAGGGCGTGTTTCCACACATGTCACCTCAGGCCTCGCCCCTCCCTTCACCACTGTGCAAACGCGCCCGTGGCGCGTTTTAGGTTGGGGATAAAGTCCCTTGAATCCTGAGGGTCCCTGGGGTCCAACTAGCCCACGAGGTACCTCCAGTAAGCGCCACAGAGCTGCGTTGCAGAGAGGTGTAAAAGGGGCATGGCCTGGACCACCTCTCTGCAACGCAGGCCTGTGGCGCTTACTGGAGATACCTGGTGGGCTAGTTGGCCCCCAGGGGCCCTCAGTATTGAAGGGGACTTAATTCTCCAACTTAAAACGCGACACAGGGCGTGTTTGCACACATGTCACCTCAGGCCCCGCCCCCTCCCTTCACCACTGTGCAAACGCGCCCTGTGGTGCGTTTTAAGTTGGGGGATAAAGTCCCCTTGAATCCTGAGGGTCCCTGGGGTCCAACTAGCCCACGAGGTACCTCCAGTAAGCGCCACAGAGCTGCGTTGCACAGAGGTGTAAAAAGGGGCGTGGCCTGGACCACCTCTCTGCAACGCAGGCCTGTGGTGCTTACTAGAGATACCTGGTGGGCTAGTTGGCCCCCAGGGGCCCTCAGGATTGAAGGGGACTTAATTCCCCAACTTAAAACGCGCCAAAGGGCGTGTTTGCACACATGTCACCTCAGGCCCGCCCCCTCCCTTCACCACTGTGCAAATGCGCCCCGTGGCGCGTTTTAAGTTGGGGGATTAAGTCCCCTTGAATCCTGAGGGTCCCTGGGGTCCAACTAGCCCACCAGGTACCTCCAGTAAGCCCCACAGAGTTGCGTTGCAGAGAGGTGTAAAAAGGGGCGTGGTCTCTGAACACCTCTCTGCAACGCAGCTCCCTGGCACATACTGGAGGTTCCTGGTGGGCTAGTTTGCCCCCAGGGACCCCCAGTATTCAAGGGGAATTAGTTCCCCATCTTACAACGCGCCAGGGGGCGCGTTTGCAGAGTGCTGCAGGGAGGGGATGGGGCCTCCGGTGCGATGCCGGTCTTTTTTTAAATTTTTTTTTTTTTAAGAAGGGGGGCTGTGTGGCCCCCTTCATTTCCTATTTTATTGGCCCTGGGGACCCCAGGGCCTGACCCCTATTTTTTATTTTAAAAAATTGGAAGGGGGCCGCGTGGCCCCCCCTCCCGAGGCCATATTTGGCCCCGGGAACCCCATCCCCCGGGGCATGGCCAGTTTTTAAAAAAAATTAAATTATTGGAGGCGGGCTTCGTGGCCCCCCTCCTCAGGCCATTTATGGCCCCGGGGACCCCATCCCCCAGGGCTGGCCTTCCGTGTATTTAAAAAAAAAATTATAATGGGGGAGGGGGGCCGCTTGGCCCTCCTCCGTGGCCACTTCTGGTCCCACGGACCCCATCCCCTGGGGCCTGGCCTCTTGTTGGGGACCGTGGGGGGAGCCCCAATGCCCCCACGGTCCCGCCGGCTCCTCGCCTCCTGCGGGAGCCGGCATTGCTTTTCCACATGGGGAGCTGCTGACATGCAGCTCCCCATGTGGAAAAGCAATTCTGCTTTGCTTCATTGAAGCGAGAGCAGGTTTCCTGCTCTCGCTTCAATGAAGCAAAGCAGTTTGCAATGACAGGGCGGGAGCCGCGAGGCTCCCGCCCTGTCATTGCAAACAGCAGTGTCCTGGGGGTGGGCACCCCGGGACACTGCAGGAGATGGCCCTGGGGGGTGGTGGTCCCCAGGGCCATCACAGGCTCCAGGAGGGGGGCCGCGCGGCCCCCCTCCCAACATCTGCACAGCCCCGGGGAGGTGGTGGTCCCCGGGGCTCGGGGTCCATAACGGACCCCCAAATTTGCATAGTTCGTGCCCCGGGGAGGTGGCGGTCCGCGGGGTGTGTGGGGGGCTTGAGCCCCCCCACACAGGTAGTTTAAAAAAAGAAAAAAACAAGCCCCGGGGGATGGCGGTCCCCGGGGCTGTGGGGGGGCCATGTGCCCCCCGCAAATATGTAAAGAAAGCCCCAGGGGTGGTGGTCCCCAGGGCTTGGGGGGCCATGGAGGCCCCCCACCCATTTAAAATACAAGCCCCGGGGGGTGGCGGTCCCTGGGGCTGCGGGGGGCTGTGAGCCCCCGCAAATATTTTAGAAAAGCCCCGGTGGGTGGTGGTCCCTGGGGCTGCGGGGGCCTCCCTGGGCCCCCGCTATTAAATTTACGCATGCCCCCGGGACTTGGCCCACCCGGGGGCTAAATATAAACGAAGCGCGGGTTTTTTTTTTTTTCGCGGCCAGATCCGGCGGGCATTATGCCGATTTCATTTTTTTTTTTTTTTAATGCTTTTTTGGGCCCTGGGGGTCCTTGTGGGACCCCCTGAGCAGGCCTAGGGGGTCAGGGTGTTTCTACCCTGCCCCCTTTTCTTGTTTTGCGCATTTCTTTTTCTCTTTTCTTGTGCCTCGGTTCTACCAAGGCACAAGATGGCTGCCAACACTTCCTGGTTTGGAGTGTTGACAGCCAATTAGAATAAAGCTCGTGGTCGGGAGGGTCCGCGGATCCTCCGTGCCTCTAAATATCGAAACTTTTATTTTTGATTCTCTCAGCAACTACTGAACGGATTTACACCATTTTTAAAAAGGGCGCTTTCTGAACCAAGCACTACCTTTTTGCCAAATTTGGTGTAATTCCGTTCAGCAGTTTTGGCTGTAGCCTTGCATAAAGTTTCCTATGGGAAATTAATTTTTTGACTCTTATTTTTTTAATTTCTCCGCAACTACTGAACGGATTTACACCATTTAAAAAAAGGGCGCTTTCTGAACCAAGCACTACCTTTTTGCCAAATTTGGTGTAATTCTGTTCAGCAATTCGGGCTGTAGCCGTGTCTAAAGTTTCCTATGGGAATTAACATGGAGAAAACACGTTTTGGGACCCCCCTTTTTTCTCGGCCCCCGCTTGATGAATCACCCCGAAACTTTCAAGATAGGAGCAGACCGCAGCAGGCCATAAGTTTTGAAAATTTCGCGAAGATTCGTCAATTGGCGCTAAAGTTATTGGGAAAAGAATGTTACGAATTTCCTATGGATAATAGGTCGTAACTATAACTATCTACTGGCGACCGCCAGTAGATAATATCTATATAGTTCAGTCCCTTCCCACACCCTATAGTACACTCCCTGCAGCCCCACACTACATTAAAAAAATGATGGTGCCCCTGCCTCTTTTAGGGCATCCCCAGGTTGCAAAAATATGATTTTAAAAAGCCCTTGGTCAATATGAGGCACTACTTCCCAGAGCAGTGGATAATAAATAAGTGGCTCCTAACACTAATTTCTTATTCCTTTCTAGCCTTTTTAAAAATGAATTTTGGGTGCCCCAGTGCCCATCCATGGTACCAACACTTTTTTTTATTTTAAGAAGTTGGGGGGGGGTTACAGTAATGCCCCTGCGGCCCCTGCCAGCTTCCCAGCCGGCACTGATACTGGGTGCTGTTGGGAAGCAGTATGTTTTGACGTTGGCGTTGGCTGGGTCTGTCCAAAAATTTGAAAATTGGCTTGAAGATAAAGAATATTTGATAAAACCAGCACTTGGAGAATCAATTCTTTGCAGCAGAAATAGACTTTGATTATGACCATCTGATCATATGTAATATAGCTTTAACCCCATGGACGTTTCCATAAAACATGTGAAAAGGTGTTGCCCCTACTTATAGTTAGTTTACTACAAGATGAATGAATTTTGTCAGCAGTCAAAAGTGGGGGAGTGTGCATAAAGGTAAGACAATTTGGAGTACTGACCAGTGCAGTCTTGAGAATCACTAATGCCATTTCTTTGTGTATTGTATCTTTTTACACTTAGAATCCAGATTCCACTGAAAGAGGAATTGTTGCCCCTTTAGTGTTCAGGGATGGGAATGTACAGGGGGAGCATGGAGTTTATATGAAGAGCTACCTGCAAAAATGGAGAGGACATGTTTATGCTTTGCACATTGTTCATTACAGAAAATAGAGACTCTGCAATTCACTATTCATAGTGAACTACTTTCTATGCTACAGCTCTTCTTTAGTCTGATGTACATTAAACAGATTTCCGCTTTTACTCTTCTTGTTTGTAACTGATCTACTTCTTTTTATTTGAATGAGCAAGACCCCAAACCTTGGAGAGGTTTGTGGGAAGAGTGGCGGTGTGACCATGTATTATAAGGAATAAAATATCCTCAGCCATGCCTTAAAAGAATATTGTAAGTTATTTTTGAGTTGCATTACCTTATAAAAGAAATCAGCCTACAACCTCGCACCTCTATAAAGTCTGTCACTCCTTTATAGCAGGGAGTACTTTTCCCGATACATATATCTTATCTTCATAAGGCGCTGTAAGTTTGTTCAGACAAGCACTTACATGTGGACTCTACAATTCATTTATGATAATGATAATATTGTAGGAGTAGTACAAAAAATAAACTCCAATGTTTGAGCATTTTGTTTGTTTGTTTTCCTTTCCTTCAGGCACTTGAGGAAGAATTAACACCAGGTCCCACTGCTGAAATAACTGGCAATGACAAGGAAGATTTCCCTCCCCTCACTTGCGAAAGTTCTGAAAATCCAGCAGAACAAAATGTGGTATGCACATCAGTCTTATCTAATATTTTAAATGAATCTTCCACGATATAATAGTGTTATGTTACGTCATATACAACTGTTCATCTCATTGTTGTGAACCTGTACTTGAGATGTTTCTCTGTAGAAATGATATTTAAGTCCCCTCGTGTCTCTTCTCTATCATTATTACAGTCTGAATTATTGTTTAAACAGTATATGTTTCATGAGATAACATAGACACCCCTAAAATATTTCATAATTTGAAAACTGCATAATGATTGACAATATAGACATGGGAAGCTGTGTATGGATTGCTTCCATAGCTAAGCTCTAAATTCAGGATAATTATCGGAAAGGAAATGGTAGCTTCAAAGTCACATCTAATTTTATAACACTTTGCCTACTGCTTCCAAATTAGTCACTGGCTAAAGAGTTTACATCAGCTATCCACCCAGCCAAACTTGGCAGACCACACATTTATGGTGAGTTGGATGATACTTTTTCTTTTTCGAAAGTTTCGTGAAGATTCGTCAAACAGCACGAATGTAATTGACAAACTAAAAAATCAATTTCCCATGGAAACGTGGTCCTACCTATAACTACCCAGTAGTGACTGATGTTGGGTTATCACACCCCCCACACACACACACGCACACACACATATACAAACATACATATATTACCTACTGGCAGTCACTGGTAGGCAGTTATAGTTAGGAACGTGTTTTCCATATGAAAAGCATGTTTTGACTTACCTATATAGTGCACGGTGAATCTTGTTGTGCATGGAAAATTTTGGGGTGATCCGTCAAGCGGGGGCCAAGAAAAAGGGGGGGTCAACAAAAGTGCGTTTCCCATGTTAATTAACCATAGAATCTTTAGACACACCTGCAGCCCGAACTGAACAGAATTACACTAAATTTGGCAGAAGCTAGTTTTTGGTCTGCAGATTGTGCATTTTCTCATTTGGTGTAAATAGGTTCAGTATATCTAGATATTAAAGGAAATCGAAATTTGTATATCTATCATCGCGAAGCCTTTGCAAATAATGACGAGCTCGTGCTGAGATTTGATGAGCTCTGATTGACTGCCAACACTTCAAGCAGGAAATGTTGGTAGCCATTATTGGACTTGGAATAATCTTGAGGGAAAAAATATTTACCCAAGTCCGAACCAAATATTTCATAGTTCAAAAAACCCCTCAGGGAATATCTTTTTGCTGTTCTTCAGCTGATAACACCTCCGAATCACACTAGCTAATCCTTGTACATAGGAGCTTTTCAGACCAAATTCCAACCTCATTGCTGGTGTCTAAACAGACGAGTTAAAATTACATAATTTGTGTAAAATCTGCCCTTCTATTTTCTCCAGAAAGTCCCATTTAATCACACCAATAGATTCTATAGCGTACAATAATGTAGGAGGAACTGTCCCTTTGAAAATGGAATGCATCTGCATAAAGTGCCTTTGTCCCATTGCATTTGAAAAGGCACACAACCCATTTACATGTGAGAAGGCTTTAGAGGCACAATGTTCTATGTGGGCTTTATCCAGTGTATTACCAGTTAGCACTTTCCCAAAGTTGGGATATGATTTTACAATCTCCAGTTTCACTGAGCCTTGCTCCAGACATAATTAGTAATCTTACTACACTGTCTACACTTTAAAATTAAAATTTTGCTCTTTGAGACATTGATCTTCAATTAGGGTAAGGCAGTATATTGTTGGAGAGACACCAACCTATTTTTCAAGCACTCAGGTGTTAACTCCAGAATTATCATGCGGTCTGCATACATCAAACAGGGGAAGAGGCAAGCACGTATTTTTGGAGTATCTCTCTTATTAGCTGGAAAACAATTGGGGAGATCTGAAACATACAAGGAAAAAAGCAATGGGGCCAACAGACACTTGTTTCAGACCATTTTTTGTTGAAATTACAGAGGAAAATCCTCAGTCACCCCTAATAACAGTTGGCACCAAGTGGAGGAACACAGGAAAATTATTAATGAGAGAAGGGTGTCAGGCACATCCAGCTTCTTTAATTTTTTCCATAGTTTTGGATGATTTACCTTATCAAAGAACTCAGAAAAAAGAAAAGGGGGCAGAGTAGGAATACCCTGACCATCTAACTCTGGTGTTGGGGTCGGTCTCAAAAAGCATTTTTTTAAAAAGTTTACAGTGATTTTTGTGAAATATTCACGAATGTCTCTGAGAATTAAAACAAAAAAACAAGTGTGGTCCCCCACGCTTGCTTTTAATATCACCCCCTGGTGGGCAAGGTCCAGGGGCCATTTGTATTTGAATAAATAAGGCGGGGGCTCACAGAACCCCCTCCTAGGGCGTATATATGCCCCAAGGACCACCACCTCCCCAGGGGAAATATTTATATAAATGCAGGGGGGGGGGCGTGCGGACACCCATGTGACCTGGGGACCACCATCTCCTGGGGGCTTTAATTTAAAAAATGGATGTGATGCTGTGCATACCCCCCAGGCCCAGGGGACCACTACCTTCCTTGGGCCAATTAGTTTTTTTTAAATGAAACAGGGGGGCCATATACAGAACCAGGGACCACCATCTCCCTGGGGCTGGCCCGAGCAAACAGAATGATAGCCCCGGGGACCACCACCCCCACAGGACCGGCTCCTGCTCTGTCCCATGTTGCCCATCCCTGGGACATAGCTGTTTGCTTTTGCTTTACTGGAAGTGGAGTTTTCATCTCGTTCTCTGCCTGCAGATATGCGGTCAGGGAAAGAGATTAAACTATTGCTCTCGCACTCAGGGAGCTGCATTTCTAGCAGCTCCCTGCATGCAAGACCAATGCCAGCTCCCGCAAGAGACGGAGCGCTGACTGGAACCATGGGAGCCTTGAGGCTTCCCCCGCAGTGCCCATCCTGCACACTGGGCGCCTTGGGTGGGACTAGGGCACCCAGGGACACATGGCAGAGCCACAGGGGATAGAGTCTTTGGGACTGAAATAGGCCAGGGGTGGGTGGCACACTAACCCCCTCCCCTAATGATTTGAGGCCGGGCCCCAGGGGCCTGCACAACCCCTCTCCTATTAAATTTCATCTGGGCCCTGGGGGATGGGGTCCCCAGGGCACAAATCAGCCTGTGGAGGAGGGCCACGCAGCCCCCCATCTCACATAAAGTTGTGACAGGCCCTGGAGAATGGTGTCTACAGGGTTGTTCTGACCTTGGTGCTCATTTCACAAAAATTAAACCTCAACAGTAAGCACTTACACATATAAACATGGCAGGTGCCTCCGTTGAAGCTCTACTTCTGCAAAGTATATATGATCCTAACTCCTGGGCTTGGCAAAGGCAAAGCAAATGTGTTTTCTCTGCAATTCCATAATGAAAAACAATCTAAAATCCTTTGTGGAGGTGAATGCATCGTTGATCTATTGGAGCGCAATCTGTATCTGACTGTGAAGAGTGGGTTCTTTCTTTTCCCATTCCTGCCGAGAGCAGAGTCCATGGTTCTCCCTTTAAATTGCTAGGAGTTTGCACATGTGGAAATCACTTGGATGATTCCCCGTTTGGCCCTGCCCACCTTAGTAGTTTCCAAAGGTCTTCCTGCCTTTTACCAGGATGATGGACATCTTAACAAGCACCCCTAGCGTGTTTCCCGCCAATTTTGGTGAGGTGTTCTTGATGACAAGGTATATGACGTCACCTCCACCAAGCAAAGAAGCACTTACTTCATATAGTTAAGAGGAAGGACCCTTGTTTGGTGGAAATTTACCTCTTTGTAGTCTCATTGTCTTGTCTATAGGAGGGTTCACATATTTCTGGATAAAGACATACCAGGAACAATCACATTGCAAAAATGCACACAAGAACACTGGTGATATTTCCTCGTGCAACCATTACGCAGCTGTAGTGTAGAAAATGCACTGAACATTTACCCAAGGAGGTAGCACTTAGTAATTAGCCCATAGAAAAAACTCCACTTCGGAAGAAATATTGTGCAAAACTGTGGACTCTTGTTGGATAAAAAGGCAGGTGTGGTTCTTTTGTGGCTGAGCTACTCACAGAGCTACTGACACATACATATAAACACTTAGACACAAACTCACACACTCAGGCACTCGCACACCCACTGACAGACTCACTCACACACTCACTCAAAGATGGACTCAGACACTCACTCAGACACCCATGCAACTGCTCATAGACCCATCCGGCCTCTCACAGACCTATTTAGACACTCATGCACCCACTCACAGACCCACTCAGACACATACAGCTGTGGTGCAGCGGCCAGGGCGACTGACGCCCGAACACGGGTGCTCACGGTTCGATCCCCGGTGCCGGTGGCAGGTCAGCCCAGCACCGTGTGACTCTAGGCAAAAGCTTGCTTAATCTTCCTGACGGCCCCCAGTACCTTGACGCCTTTGGGTAATTGTTCGCGCTTTATAAATACTAGTTTTACATTTTTTATTTTTTACTCAAAGACCCACTCAGTCACTCATGCACCCACTCACAGACCCATACATCCACTCAAACAGCTACTCACCGACCAACTCTGAGACTCACACACTCACAGACCTACTCAGAGACTAACTCACTCACTTACAGAGTGACTATTACACTCATGGGGGTACTCACAAACCCTCTCAGACACTCTCACACCTACCTACTCAGATACTCATGCACCTACTCAGACACTCACACACACACTCACAGACCCAGTCAGATACTTATGCAGTCACTCCCAGACCCATGCAGACACACACACCCACTCAGACATCCCTTGAGGCATTCATGCATTCCCTCACACATCCACTTTGCATAATCATGCACTCATTAACACACTCACTCTCAGGTTACAGTTAGGAAATAACATTTTCAGAAAAATCTTAGAAAATCACTTAAAAAACAAAGGTTACAGGGATCTTATAGTTAGGAAACAACTTTAAAAAGACCTTAGAAATTGATTTAAAAAAAACAAAGGTTACAGGGATGTTATAGTTAGGCTCGGATTTCACACGTGCAAAACCATTGAAATTCAGCAGATATAGTTACCGGGGCTAACTATAACTTATGCCCTGGCAATGCACTGCGTATGACTTTCCATATTACAGCACTCATAACATGGTCAGTGACATCACTGAGAATGTCTCAAATGACATCCCTGATGATATCATCCACAGAACAACTCATACACCTACTCACACTTCCATGCATCCTCTCATACACCCACTCACACACCCATACAACCACTCACATACCCATAAAAATCCTCACACACCCACACACTGATCCATAGAGCCACTCACACATCCACTCACTCACCCATACAACTGCTCACACATCTACTCACTCAACCATAAAGACACTCACACAACCACGGACTCACCCATACAGCTACTCACACATCACTTATTCTCCTATACAGCCACTCACACACCCACTCACTCACCCACACAGCCTCTGAACACAGCCACTCATTCACCCATACAACCACTTACACACTCACTCATATACCCACACAACCATTCATATACTCATTCATACATCCATACAACCACTCACACCTGCTTACACACCCATACAACTACTCAGACAGACACTCAGTCTCCAATGCAGCCACTAACACACAAACTCACCTAATAAAACACATGCTAAAACAGCCACTCACTCACTCATACAGGCACTCACATACCCAGTCACTCACTCATACATCCACTCAGTCACCAATAAACCCATTCATATCCACTCAGTCACCCATACAGCCACTCACATAGCCACTCACTCACCCATACAGCCACTGACACAACCACTCACTCACCAATACAGCCACTCACTCACCCATACAGCCACTCACATGCCTACTTATACACCCATAGAGACCTTCAAACACCTACTCCCACACAGATACCCACAATCACACAACTACTCACATAATATATGTTTCAAATAGTATCACTCATTAGTAGTACACAAACTATACTAATTTACCATTTGTGGTACCTTGGTATATATGTTTAAAACTCACTAACTGTTAGAAAACACACACATTCACTGAATGATGTCATCAGTGATGCCATCAGTGATGTCATTTGAAATGCCATCAGTGATGCCATATGAGATGTCATCAGTGATGTCACTAACCATGTCATCGGTGATGTGATATGTGATGTCATAAGCAGTGCATTGTGGGGGCATACAATATAGTTAACTCAGGTAACTATAACTTCTGAATTTCACTGGTTTTGTACGAGTGAAATCTGAGCCTAGCTATTACGTCCCTCTATCCTTTGGTTTTTTCAGTGAGTATATATATATGTTCCCTGGACCACTTTGGACTTCGGGACCCCATCCCCCGGGGCCTGCCACTTTTGGAAAAAAAAATATATTTAAAACATAAAGGGAGGGGCCCAGGCTTTTTTTTTTTTTTAAGGAAGGAGGTCCATGTGGGCCCCCTTCCCTGGGGCAATTTTGGCCCCAGGGACCACATCCCGTGGAGCCTTCTCTCTATTTCATGTTTTTTTTTTTTACATTGGAGGGGGACCACCCTGCCCAGGCCTATTGCGGCCCGGGGACCCCATCCCTAGAGGCCAGGCCTTAATATATTTTTTTAAAAAGGGGATAGGGCCTGCGTGGCCACCCTCCCTGGGCCACCATCGGCCCCGGGGACCCGATCCCCCAGGGCCTGGCCACTTTGTTGGAGACCGTGGGGGAGCTTGAAAGCACCCACAGTTCCTGTAGGCTCCCCGCCTCCTGCGGGAGCCGGCTTTGCTTTGAGTCCCACAGAGCTGCTGAATATGCAGCTCCCTGGATCTCAAAGCAATGTCTGTTTCCCTGCTCTTTTGACAGTGGGCAAGGAAACAGACATGCTCTGCTTTCAGCAAGAGTGAGCATTTTCGGCTCTCACTTGCTGAAAACAGAGCACTTATTTGCTATGGCTTGGCGGAAGCGGTACTCTCGCCAAGCCATAGCAAACTGCAATTTCCCTGGGGTGGCACCCTGTGAAATTGCTGGAGCCGGTCCTTGGGGGAGGTGGTCAACAGGGCCACCTAGGGCTCCAGGAGGGGGGCCGCACAGCCCCCCTCCAATGTTAACTGTAGCCCCAGGGAGTAGGGGGTCCCTGAGGCTGTTGGGGGGTCAGGCAGGTACCCCGCATTCCTAATGCTAAGTGCCCCAGGGAGGTGACAGTCCCTGGTGCTGTGGGGGGATGCGCGGCCCGCCTGCATTATTTGTGATTGGTTCCCTGGGGAGGGGGCAGTCTCTGGGGCTGGGGGAGTCCGAGAGGACCCACATCTAAAACAAATAAGCCCTGGGGAGGTGGCAGTCCCCGGGTCAGTGGGGAAGGCTTTAGGGCCTCCCCCGCATTATATTTTAAATTCATCTCTGCCCCGTGAAGGTGGCGGTTCCCGGGGCAAAAGAGTAGCCACGAGGCTCCCCCGCATATAATTATGTGACTGCGTCGGGGAGGTGGCGGTCTCTGGGGCTTTGAATACCCCGAGGAGGGGGACCTCGTATACCCCCTCCTATATTTTCATGATGCTCCCGGGACATGGTCCACCTAGGGGCCGATTTCAAAAGAAGAGCAGAGCCTGCGCTTTGTTTTTAAAAAAAAATTCTGCTGGAGCTGCGGATCCAGCACGATTCCCGTCAAAATGTTTTTTTTTAAATTATTTTTTGGGCCCGGGGGTTCCCTGTGGGACCCCCCAAGAGGCCTAGGGGATCAGGGTATTTCTACCCTGCCCCCTTTTATTTTTTTTAATGTTTTTTCTTGTGACTCGGTACAAACTAGTCGCAAGATGACTGCCAACACTTCCTGGTTTGAAATGTTGGCAGCCAATCAGATCTCAGCACGAGATCAGGAGGGGTCGCAGATCCAACGCCTCTCTATATAAACAACAGGGAATTTCTTTAACCCATTCTATGCATCAGACGTGCGGGAGCCGTCCAACGTAAAAGTGCTCATGTGCATCGGATGGCTCCCACGCGTCCGAGCACATGGCACTGGAGATCCCTCGGGTGAGGGCACCAGAGGGATTTCCTTTGTTCCAAAACTGCCTCGGGAGCTGGGTAAAAGCTTCCCCAGATCCTGAGGCTGTTCAGATTTTTTCAGTGAAATGATGATTTGAGCGCATGGCGCCCAGACGTCATTTCCCTGAAAACAAAAGTGAAATGAGCCGATCGGCTCGTTTCACTTTCGCTGCCTACGTGCTAGTGGGGCTATCTCAGCCCCCTGAGCACGTAGGCAGATAGGAGAGGTATCATAGGAAAGGGGAGAATCTCCCCTTTCCAATAGGGCCCCTCCCTAGTGGATGCCTGCTTGGGGTTTGCCACAGGAGGACGATCTCCAAACAGAGATCCACCACTAGACACCAGGGAGGGGGGAGTGGCCCCTTGGGCAAGGGCCTTTGGTCCTCCCAACGTTTTGGGCAAAATTCAGTCTTTCTGCCTCCCGGGGGCAGAGAAGCACACTAGGCACCAGGGACTTTTGTTTATTGTAAATTTAGGGGTGGGGCTGCCCAAAACAGGCATGCCAATGCCCCTACCCACCAAACAAACTGGACAGTCTTTTCCTGGAGCTATTACCCCCAATCTGCAACCAAGCCCACCAGACCCAGGGATTTGAATTTGTGTTATTAAAGAGGGGTGTGGGCTGCCCACAATGGGCAAGACCATGCCCCCACCCAAATGCAATTGCAAACAGTCTTTCTGCCCCTCCGGGGGACAGATGGGGCAATGACCCCTAATCTCCCCCCGGAGGAGCAAAAAGCACACTAGACACCAAGGATTTTTTTATTGTAAATTTAGGGGTGGGGGTTGCCCAAAATGGGCATGCCAATGCCCGCACCTTCCCCGATATGCCCCCCAGGGGGTCAGAAAGCCCATTATGAAAGAGCGGTGGGTGCTGCCCACAATGGGCAAGACATTCCCCTACCTAAATTAAATTTCAGTATTTCTGCCCCCCCAGGGGCAGATGGGGTAACTAACCCCTGATATGCCCCCGAGGGGGCAGAAAGCCCACTAGGCACCAGGGATTATTTTGTTTAATTATGTTTGGGTGGGGGCTGCCCAAAATGGTCCCCCAGCCCCCCCAACAGAAATGGGACAGTCTTTCTGTCCCCCGGGTAAGAAAGCCCAGTAGACAATAGGATTTTGTTATATATAAAAGAGGGGTAGGGGCTGCCCACAATGAGCTTGGCCATTCCCCCACCCTAATAAATAGGGACCAAAGCCTTTCTGTCTCCCCTAGGTGGTAGGTGAGGCAATAGCCCCAGATCTGCCCCCCTGGGGGCAGAAAACCTTCCAGGGACCATTTTTTTTCTTATTGTAGGGGTGGGTGCTGCCCAGAATGGGCATGCCAATGCCTCCACCTCCTCACAAAAATGGGCACAGTCTTTCTGCCCCCCCAGGGGCATATGGGAGTAATAGATTCCAATCCGTCTCCCGGGGGCAGAATGCCCACTAGGAACCAGGGACTATTTTTGTTTCTTAGTGTAGGGCTGAGGCTGCCCAGAAATGGCATGGCAATACCTCCACCTCCCCATAAAAATGGGCACAGTCTTTCTGCCCCCCTATGGGCATATATGAGTGATAGCCCCAGATCTGCTCCCCGGTGGGGGCAGAAATCCCACTAGGAACCAGGGGCTATATTTTTTCTTAGTGTAGGGCTGGGGCTGCCCAGAATGGCCATGCCAATACCCCCACCCCCCCTAAAAAATGGCCACTGTGTTTCTGCCCTCCCCTTCGGGCATGTCAGGGCAATATCCCCCGATCTGCCACCCCCGGTGGGGGCAGAAAGCCCACTAGGCACGGACCTTTTTTATGCACTGTGCCTAGCTGTGGATTTTGGGCCCTAACTCAGCCGGCACCTAGGGAAACCTAACCTGGTTGGTGGGACATTTGTCCCGGCGCAGTGATCCCAGGCAGAAATATAAGGAAAATGTGATTTTATTTAGCTAAATTTGAGGTATGCAGGGTATTCCGGGTAGGAAAATGTTGGGGGATCCACGCAAGCCACACCTCCATGGACTCCCCTGGGTGTCTAGTTTTCAGAAATGTCTGGGTTTGGTAGGATTCCCTAGATGCCCGCCAAGCCCGGGACCAAAAACGCAGGTGCCCCCTTGCAACACCAGGTAGTTTTGTGATCGATAATTTTGATGTCTCCACAATACGTTTTGGGCCCTTTCCTGTTGCGGGTACTTGGCCCATCCACATAAGTGAAGTACCATTTTTATCGGGAGACCTGGGGAAATGCTGGATGGTAAGAAATTTGTGTCAGCCCCATGATTCCCAAACTTTTCCACACAGAAATGTAAGGAAAATTTGTTTTTTTTAGCTAAATTTGAGGTTTGCAGGGTATTCCGGGTAGGAAAACGTTGGGGATCCACGCAAGCCACACCTCCATGGACTCCCCTGGGTGTCTAGTTTTCAGAAATGTCTGGGTTTGGTAGATTTCCCTAGATGCCCGCCAAGGCCCCCTTGCAAAAAACCAGGTAGTTTTGTGATAGATAATTTTGATGTCTCCACAATACGTTTTGAGCTCTTTCCTGTTGCGGGTACTTGGCCCACCCATATAAGTGAAGTACCATTTTTATCGGGAGATGTGGGGAAATGCTGGATGGTAAGAAATTTGTGTCAGCCCCATGATCCCACAACTTTTCCACACAGAAATGTGAGAAAAATTTGATTTTTTCAGCTTAATTTGAGGTTTGCAGGGGATTCTGGGTAGGAAAATGTTGGGGGATCCACACAAGCCACACCTCCCTAGACTTCCCAGCATGTCTAGTTTTCAGAAATGTCTGGGTTTGGTAGATTTCCCTAGATGGCTGCTGAGCCTGGTATCAAAAACTCAGGTGATTCCCTTGCAAAACAAGGTCTTTTTGTAATCGATATTTTGGAAGTCTCCACAGTACGTTTTGGGCCATTTCCTGTTGCGGTCACTTGGCCAACCCACACAAGTGAGGTACCATTTTTATTGAAAGACTTGGCAGAATGCTGGGTGGGTAGAAGTTTGTGGCTCGCTGCAGATTCCAGAACTTTCTGTCACAGAAATGAGAGGAAAATGTGTTATTTTTTTTACAAAGTTTGAGGTTTGCAAGGTTTCTGGCTAACATAACCTGGTGAAAGCCACACAAGTCATGCCATCCTGGATTCCCCTGGGTTTCTAGTTTTCAGAAATGTACAGGTTTGCTATGTTTCCCTAGATGCCAGCTGAGCTAGGGTCCAAAATCCACAGCTAGGCACATCGCGAAAAAAAGCATCAGTTTTCACTGGAAAAATGTGATGTGTCCATGTTGCGTTTTGGGTCATTTCTTGTCGTGGGCTCTAGGCCTACCCACACAAGTGAGGTACCATTTGTATCGGGAGACTTGGGGAAATGCTAGATGGGTGGAAATTTGTGGCTCCCCACAGTTTCCAGAACTTTTCATCACAGAAATGGAAGGAACATTTGTTTTTTTTATAAAGTTTGAGGTTTGCAAGGGATTCTGGGTAGCAGAACCTATTGAGAGCCACACAAGTCACCCCGTCCTGGATTCCCCTGTGTGTCTCCTTTTAAAAAATGTATAGGTTCGCAAGGTTTCCCTAGGTGCCTGCTGATATTATGTTGTCCACGTTGCGATTTGGGCCGTTTCCTGTCGCAGGCACTAGGTCTACACACACAAGTGAGGTGCCATTTTTATTGGGAGACTTAGGGGAATACAGAATAGTAAAACAAGTGTTATTACCAATTGATTTTCAATGTTTTTCTGCCTTCCAAATGTAAGACAAAGTGTAAAAAAGAAGTCATTTGGAAATATGTGCTCTAATTCACATGTTAGTATGGGTACCCACAATTTCGGAGATGTGCAAATAACCACTGCTTCTAAACTCAATGGGGCATATTAACAAGAACGGCGTTAAAATTATCGCCGCTTTAGCGGCAGGAAATTAGCCGCTACAGCGGTGATAATGGGCTTGATAATATGCCCTGAGAATACTCAATAGAAGCCCATGTTCTGCTGTGATCCTGGGCTTCTATTGGAATTCTCAAGGGCATATTATCAAGCCCATTATCGCCGCTTTAGCGGCGATAATTTTAACGCTGTTCTTGCTAATATGCCCCTATATTTTGTTCTCATTTCAGAAATACATAGGTCTCCTCAGTACCTATTTTTCTCTCTTTACATTTTACCAAATGAATTGCTATATACCCGGTACACAATGAAAAAACATTACACGGCGCAGCTCAGTTATTTGCTCTGGGTACCTCAGGTTCTTGGTAAACCTACAATTCCTATATATCCCTGCATCCAGAAGGGTCCAGCAGACGTAACGGTATATTGCTGTTAAAAATGTTTCCATAGTTAGAAGAAGTTACAGGTGAAAACATTGGTAAAAATTACTGTTTTTTTAACTAAATTTCAATATTTATTTTATTTCAACTGTTCAAGTTTGTTTTTATTATGCATAGTTACTAAAAACCATTGCACAATTATGTGCTGTCAGTCAAAAATTTTAATACACATGAAAAAAGTGCTGTGCAGTGCTTACATACAAATGTGCAAAAAGGCTAATAAAACCGTTCGATGAGTGCCATTAAAATGTAACAATAAAAACAAGAGCCCCAAGTATGCCCTGCAGTACTGTATAGCTGCGATGATGATGGTTAGTGTGGCCTGCGATGTGCATCTATTGTATAAGACAATAGTGCCAAACAGCCACAGCGCGAGATGCGGAAAGTGCGTGCATATCAGGAGAAGACTCCTAATATCTAAGCGGCAGGGTGGAGTTTCCCATCTTGGCGGGCTTTTTTTTGTATAAGTTGAATTTTAGGTAGCAGCTTCCGGTTGCCGTATTGGGTTCTTCATTGTCTGCTTAATGCTGGAGTGGTTTGTATGCTCCTCTGCTGTTCGATCGAATTTTTTTGTTCTGCCAGTGTGAGGAATTTGACCACTCTGCAATTCAGTTGTGTGGCCCCTGAGTCGAAACATGCCAGCACCGCTTGCCGCCTGGTGTGGATCCCTAACTGCTTGAGCGGGAACTTCAGCAACTGTATCCTCTCTTGTTCCAGTGCCGTGCATGTGCAGGTTAAGTGCAAAATGTCTCCTGGGCCAGTGTCGCACAAACTGCAAGTGCTTGGTGAGCATGCCCTCTGCCATGGTGGGAGATGTTCGGCGCCCGGTAGGATGCCCAGGCGATACTTTAAAAACTTTGTTTTGAGAGTTTTAGGGTAACCCTGATTGAAGTATTTTCGGGGTGCAGATGTTTTGTAAGAATTCAGGGTCATCCAGGCATGAGATCTGGCTGAGAACAAAGCCTTGTCTTCCAGCAGTGAGAGTTGTTTTACTGACTTCCAGACCAATTTTTTGAAGGATGTGTGTTGTAACTGAGTGTTCCAGAGGTTAGTGAGGCTTGTGATTTCAAGAGATTCTTGCAGGTAGTGCCTGCCTGGAGAAGTATCCCTATGCTGGAGTTCTTGCCATAGCAGCTGATTTAAGGTATTTGAGGCAGAGAGTCTTATCTTATGCCAGCAGATGATGTAGGCGCCGTGCCTGGCCAGCGACTGTTTCACTAAGCCAAACTCCAGCCTTATCTGAGCTGTAGAAGTGTATTTTGGGAGGCTGAACATGGTTCTGTATGCCATTATCAGGGAGCTGTCCAGTTGCTTCGCGTCTCTCCCCCGCATTGCTTTGCTGCCATAGGTTAGCGTGGGGAGTAGTTTGGCCTGTGCTACCTTCAGGAGGGGGCATAGTGAGGGCCCCATCAGCGATGAGGACAGATTTTTCAGTGTTATTGCTACGACCAGGCCTCTCCTTCTGATTTCTTCTTTCTGGCGTGTATAGGACCCTACATTATCAATAATGACGCCTAGATATTTGTAGTCTTTGGTGGGTTTAAGAAGAACACCTCCCAGGTGCCACCTCTTCTGCCGTCTTCTTTTGTTGTTTATCATCATTGCTCATGTTTTTTTTAAATTAATCTTTAGACTATTCTCTGCGGCGTATTTCTGCATTTCATCGAGCAGATGTTGGAGACCGACATGTATGGCTGAGCAGCACCGCATCATCAGCATACATAAGGTTTGTCAGTGGTTTATCGCCGAGCCTGGGTGCGTGTGCATCGTTGATGTTGAGAGCTTGAGAAAGGTCAGCCATATAGAGGTTGAACAGAGTGGGTGCCAGCACGCAACACTGCTTTAGGCCTTTAGTTGTGGAGAGTTTTCTAGAAAGGTGAGTTCCCCCTCCCAGTTTCACCTGCATCCAGGTGCCAGTGTGTAGAAGCAGCAGGATGTCCAGGATGTCCTGAGGGATTCCCCAGTGTGCCAACTTCCCCCAAAGTTTCCCCCTCTCCACATTATCGAATGCCGCACGAAAGTCAATGAAGCATAGATGTAGTTGCAGGTTGGCTACTTTGGTCGGATTGATAAGAAGAGAGAGTGCAAGGATATTTGTTGTCGTACCAGACATGTTGCAGAAGCCGGTCTGGTTTGGCGGGATTATTTTGTTGGCATCTGCCCAGGCTATGAGATCCTCCAAGATGGTGCCTGCGAAATACTTTGCCTCGTTGTTGATCAGGGCCACTAGGCTGTAGTTGCTGGGCTGGACCTTGTCGCCGCTCTTATAGATCAGCGCGATCGTTGAGACTTTCCATGATTCGGGTATTCTGCTTTGTGACCAGATTTCCCAAAATAGGGGTTGCAGGAACTTAGCCCAGTTGACCGGTTTGTGTTTGAACAGGGCCGGTGGAATTCCATTTGGGCCTGGAGCCCCCTCTCTTCTCCCTTTTGCAATTTGCTTCGTGATTACCGACGGGGGTGGGTCGCTAGGCTTGTGCCCTGATGATTTCACTGGATTTAGCATGTTCAACCCCGGTGGCGCCTTGGAGCCTGCTCCTGGGCGATCGCATGGTTTCCGTCCATTAGCGTCCATTGGGCAGGTGTCCCCGGCATCGTTTTTAAAATGCTCTAATAGAAATTTAAGTCAAATTTCCTTTGAGATGTGAGACAAGATTCCCTCATGGTGTGGGCGGATTATAGCATTCACCTTTTTCCAGAAACGGGTGCTGTCGTTGTGATTAGCATCATGAAGCAGCTTTGCCCAAATTTCGTCTTCTAGCTCTTTCTTGATTTTCCAGTTCAATTTCTTCAGAAGCTTCTGTCGGTCTCGCAAGAGTGTGCGGGCACTTATGTCCCCTGGGAGTCTTCTCAGGCACCTTAGGATGGAGGTTATTGATTTCTTGAGCATTTTTTGTTAGCTCCTTTGAGCTGTGGGTATCCTGTTTCTTGGGCCGGTTGTCCGGCAAGAGTCTGCTTTTTGAGGTGTTCTTCCCCTGAGGCTTAAGAGGTTTGCGGTAAAGTGTTCCCAGTGTGTTATTCTGTCAGTTGTGCCTGTTGCTGTTGATTGAAAAAGCTCAATTGCTGTTTTTGAAAGTGACTCCGTGGTTGTTACTGAGCATTTGATCCTCCTTAAATTTGAGGTGTAGGTAGGCACCAAAGCTAGTTCTTGTTGGATGGCGAAGGTTGCGGTGGTTGACAGTAAGAATTCCTGTGGGCAGTGGTCACTATCCCCCTTGTCTCCCATTCGAGATCCTTGGATGAAGGGGAATAATGAGAGGCTTGTGAACGTGTAGTCTTAGATTGAACATGATGAGTTGGTGTAATGTGAGGGAACAGGGGGAGAGTACTTAGGGAATCTGCCATTGAGAGCCCTGAGGTTTAGATGTTCTAGATCTTCCAAAAGGCGTTTTTTCTTGCGGCTCTTGCTTGCAATTTGTGAAGCACACTGCGGTGGAATGTTGCAGAGTGAAGTGAGGATGGCGGTCTCTTCACCCCTGATGTGCCAAGAAGATGTTGATTTAGATCCCCGGTTACGATGAAGTGTGGGGTTTCCATTTCTATTATGAAGCTAGATACTTTGTCTATTCGGTTCTCTGAATCTTAGACTTTCTGTTTTGGGTTTACATAAGTGTTGACTAGGACCACCTCGTCTTGCCCTCCGTAGAGAGAGAGGGCAATCTTCACTGCGAAGGTAGCTGGTGCAGGGGAGCCATCCGGGGCCGCTGAGATGACTCTCGTTGTGGATATGTAGGTCGCCAGACCTCCCGAGTGATGTCCAAATTTGTTGCTCATTGTGGCCGGAGTGGAGAAACACATAAAGCCTTGGATATGATGCGGTAGTGTGAGCCATGTTTCCTGCAGCATAATTATGTCGAAAGATTGAAGATATTGTATGAAGCTCTGATCCATGATTTTTGTAGACAAGCCGTTTATATTCCACGAGCATAAGCGGAGAGGGTTGGGGTCTGCTCTGTCCCTTAAGCAGTTTTGTGATGGTCGTCATTGCCTTCCTGCGGAGATGGTTATTGTCCAAGTGATTGGCTTGAAGGCAGGTGATCTGCTTATTTCAACTGTTAATTTTCATAAGAAAACCTTGAAGGATCTACACAAATGACCCCTTGCTAAATTAATAATGTTGTCTATTTTCATACCTGTTTCTACCACTAACTGGAAGGAGGTTGAAAGCACAAAAAATAGGAAAAATAGGCTCTGTCCCAGTAAAATGACAAAACTGTGTAGAAAATTTTGGTTTTCTGACAAAAGTCTGCCTGTGCCTGAAAGCTGCGAAGATGGTGATTTCAGCACCTTAAACCCTTTGTTGATACAATTTGCAGGGAAAAAACAGACGCTTTCTTCTGCAGCACTTTCTTCCCATAAAAAAAAAAATGTAGCTATATTTTGGCTAATTTCTCGGTCCCCTCCAGGGGAATCCAGAAACCCTGGGTACCTGTAGAATCCTCAGGATGTTGGAAGAAAAGATACCAATTTGGTGTAGATACCTTAGGAGGACAAAATGTTACAGGGACCTAAGCGCGAGCTACCCCAAATAGCCAATAAAGGCTTAGCACATGGGGGTAAAGGCCTAGCTGTGAAGGGGTTACATTTCTCAGCAACTACTGAACAGATTTACACCAAATCACAAAAAAACACTTCCTTGAACCAACATCTACCTTCCTGCCAAATTTGGTGTAATTCCGTTCAGCAGTTCGGGTTGTAGCTGTGTCTAAAGGTCCTAAGGGAATTAACATGGGGAAGCCTCGCTTTTAAGCACCCTTTGGTTCTCGACCCCGCTTAATGAATCACCCCGAAACTTTCAAGATAGCAGCTGTAGTGAGCGTCATATTAGTTTTGAATATTTCATGAAGAGTCATCAAACGGTGCCAAAGTTATTGGCAAAAAAAATGCTTTTCCTATGGAAACTAGGTCCTAACTATAACTACCTACTGGTGACCGCCAGTAGGTAATATTAATATACATATATACATATGCATAAACATATATATATACATATCCATTTACATATATTTATATTACCTACTTGTGGTTGCCAGTAGGTAGTTACATTTAGGACCTTGTTTCAATAGGAAAAACATTTTTTGACTTGCCTATAACTTTGGCGTCGTTTGACGAATCCTCATGAAATCTTCACAAAAAACTGTGCTGATAATTCTTGTTGTGCATGGACTTTACAATTTATTTATGGTAATGATAATATTGAAGGAGTATTACAAGAAATAAACTCCAAGATTTGACCATTTTATTTGCTTGTTTTCCTTTCCTTCAGCCACTTGAGGAAGAATTAACACCAGGGCCCACTGCTGAAATAACTGGCAATGACAAGGATGATTCCCCTCCTCTCACTTGTGAAACTCCTGAAAAACAAGCAGAACAGAATGTGGTATGCACATCAGTCTTATTTAATATTTTAAATGAATCTTCCATGATATAATAGTGTTATATTACTTCATATACAACTGTTCATCTCATTGTTGTGAACCTGTATTTGACATGTTTCTACGTGGAAATAATATTTAAGTCCCCTTGTGTATCTTCTCTATCATTATTACAGTCTGAGTTATTCTTTAAACAGTATATGTTTCATGAGATAACTTAGACCCCCACTTTCATAATTTGGCAAACTGCATGATGGTTGACAATATAGAGATGAGAAGCTGTGTATGGCTATTAATTCCATAGCTAAGCTCAAAATTCCAGATGGTTATCGAAAAGGAAATGGTATCTTCAAAGTCACATCAAAGTTTATAATACTTTGCCTACTGCTTCCAGAATTAGTCACAGGCTATAGAGTTTACATCAGCAATCCGCCCAACCCATACTTGCCAGACCACCTATTTATGGTGAGTTGGATTAGGCTTTGTGTTTTTTGAAAGCGTATGAAGATTCATCAAACAGTACGAAATTAAATTAACAAACCAAAAAAATCAATTTCCTATGGAAACATGGTCCTAACTATAACCACCCAGTAGTGACTGCCACTGGGTATAAAACGGATATATTATCTACTGGCGGTCGCCAGTAGATAGTTATAGTTAGGACCTATTTTCCATAGGAAATCCGCGACATTCTATTTGAAATAACTCTTGCGTCGGTTGACGAATCTTCGCGAAATTTTCAAACTTTATGGCCCGCTCCGGTCCGCTCCTACCCTGAAAGTCTCAGGGTGATTCGTCAAGCGGGGGCTGAGAAAAAGGGGGGTCCCAAAACGTGTTTTCCCCATTCATTTTCCCATAGGAAACTTTAGACACGGCTACAGCTCGAACTGCTGAACGGAATTACACCAAATTTGGCAAAGAGGTAGTTCTTGGTTCAGAAAGAACCCTTTTGTTAAATGGTGTAAATCCGTTCAGTAGTTGCTGAGAAAATCAAAAGTAAAAACACATATATATCTGGGCGGAGCCTAACCACACATGTCATCGTGAGATCTGATTGGCTGTCAGCACTTCATCCTGGAATTGCTGGCAGCCATCTTGGGACCAATATAAATGATAGTACCCCTTTGAAATGCATTGTAGTGAATCGAAGATTTTGAGGGTTACCAAAAGGAGAACTATAAAGGGTGATAACAGACTTTAGTTACATTAGAATTCATTTGTTGATGGTACCATACTAATTTCAGGAATTGTGGTGTGTTCTAAGGTGATTTTACCCTGTGAAAACCTTCTGCTGGGATATCATGAATCATGTTTGAGAGAAAACTATTTTCACATGATTGTCCCATACAGTTTTGGAAGGTGCCCCAGAAGCTAAAATGAGAGCATATTTTCTGTAAATTCACATTATCTTTCTCAGTCATGTGAGAATGAAGTCTGACATTCTCAGTAAAACATGTACATCCAACAAGGGCAGAGACTGTCAGTTGATTCCTTTGTGTTCTACTGCAGCTTCCCAGAGTGTTCTAAAGAACAACTAGAGTGCTAACAGTCTTACTTATGACAAAAGTATGGCACACCTGAAGCCATCTTGATTGGAATAAACTGGTAACACTTAAAACATTTAATTTAAAAAGGAACAAAATGATGGGGTTCATCTTGTCATAGAAATTATGGTTAGTGCTGTAGAAAGAAAAATTAGGACAGGTTTCAAGTGTGATCTCAAATATCTTCCTGTTATATTTCAACAGGAGCAGCCTGTCAGTTGATGCCTTTGTGTTCTACTGCAGCTTCCCAGAGTGTTCTAAAGAACAACTAGAGCGCTAACAGTCTTACTTATGACAAAAGTATGGCACACCTGAAGCCATCTTGATTGGAATAAACTGGTAACACTTAAAACATTTAATTTAAAAGGAACAAAATGAGGGGGTTCATTTTGCCATAGAAATTATGGTTAGTGCTGTAGAAAGAAAAATTAGGACATGTTTTAAGTGAGATCTCAAATATCTTCCTGTTATATTTCAACAGGAGCAGCCTGTCAGTTGATGCCTTTGTGTTCTACTGCAGCTTCCCAGAGTGTTCTAAAGAACAACTAGAGCGCTAACAGTCTTACTTATGACAAAAGTATGGCACACCTGAAGCCATCTTGATTGGAATAAACTGGTAACACTTAAAACATTTAATTTAAAAAGGAACAAAATGAGGGGGTTCATTTTGCCATAGAAATTATGGTTAGTGCTGCAAAAGAAAATTTAGTGCATGTTTTAAGTGAGATCTCAAATCCTCTTCTATTTCATTAGAAAATTCTAACATGCAGACTGAAACAATCACTTTCAATACCAGCAGTAGACTTCCAGTTAACTCCTTGGTGAGCAGTAGCTTTACTACAGTGATCTAATGAACAACTAGAGTAATAACATTCTGAATTTATGGCAAATGTGTGACACATCTGAATGCCTTCTTGATGGAATCAAAGTAAAAACTGAAAGCATTTCCTACTGAGGAGACTGCAGTAAATGAGGAAATTAGGAAACTTCATAACAAAGAAGTCTTCCAAGATGGCCACCAGTGAAAAAAGAGCCCAAATGTAGCACAAATATTACCCAGATGCAGCCCACATATAGCCCAATGACAAAAGTGTGCAAAACACTTTTTATTTTTAGTTTTTTTGCAGTTTTATGTAGTGCAGACTGGTCAGGTATTGGAGCGTTGCATCTTAAAACATGACCCCCCTACACTACAAAAACACCACTGCACTACCCTAAACCCTAAAACACTACCCCAGCACGACCCCCTACACTACACAAGCACCACTGCACTATCCTAAACCCTAAAACACTACCCCCAGCATGACCCCCTACACTACACAAACACCACTGCACTACCCTAAATCCTAAAACACTACCCCCAGCACGACCCCCTACACTACCCAAACACCACTGCACTACCCTAAAATATGACCCCTACACTACACAAACACCACTGCACTACCCTAAACCCTAAAACACTACCCCCAGCACGACCCCCTACACTACACAAACACCACTGCACTACCTTAAACCCTAAAACACTACCCCCAGCACGACCCCCTACACTACCCAAACACCACTGCACTAACCTAAATCCTAAAACACTACCCCCAGCACGACCCCCTACACTACCCAAACACCACTGCACTACCCTAAACCCTAAAACACTACCCCAGCACGACCCTCTACACTACACAAGCACCACTGCACTACCCTAAACCACTACCCCCAGCACGACCCCCTACACTGCCCGAACACCACTGCACTACCCTAAACCCTGAAACACATACCCTAGCACGACCCCCTACACTGCCTGAACACCACTGCACTGCCCTAAACCCTGAAACACCACCCCCAGCATGACCCCCTATACTGCCCGAACACCACTGCACTGCCCTAAACCCTGAAACACCACCCCCAGCATGACCCCTACACTGCCCGAACACCACTGCACTGCCCTAAACCCTGAAACACTACCCCCAGCAAGACCTCCTACACTGCCCGAACACCACTGCACTGCCCTAAACCCTGAAACATCACCCCCAGCAAGACCCCCTACACTGCCCGAACACCACTGCCCTAAACCCTGAAACACCACCCCCAGCACGACCCCCTACACTGCCCGAACACCACTGCACTGCCCTAAACCCTGAAACACCATCCCCAGCACGACACCCCTACACTGCACCGAACACCACTGCACTGCCCTAAACCCTGAAACACTACCCCCAGCAAGACCCCCTACACTGCCCGAACACCACTGCACTGCCCTAAACCCTGAAACACCACCCCCAGCAAGACCCCTACACTGCCCGAACACCACTGCCCTAAACCCTGAAACATCACCCCCAGCAAGACCCCCTACACTGCCCGAACACCACTGCACTGCCCTAAACCCTGAAACACCAGCCCCAGCACTACCCCTACACTGCCCGAACACCACTGCACTGCCCTAAACCCTGAAACACCACCTCCTGCACGACCCCCTACACTGCCCAAACACTACTGCACTGCCCTAAACCCTGAAACACCACCCCCAGCACGACCCCCTACACTGCCCGAACACCACTGCACTGCCCTAAACCCTGAAACACCACCCCCTGCACGATCCCCTACACTGCCCGAACACTACTGCACTGCCCTAAACCCTGAAACACCACCCCCAGCACGACCCCCTACACTGCACGAACACCACTGCACTGCCCTAAACCCCGAAACACTACCCCCAGCAAGACCCCCTACACTGCCCGAACACCACTGCCCTAAACCCTGAAACACCACCCCCAGCAAGACTCCCTACACTGCCAGTACACCACTGCACTGCCCTAAACCCTGAAACACCACCCCCAGCATGACCCCCTACACTGCCCGAACACCACTGCACTGCCCTAAACCCCTGAAACACCACCCCCAGCACGACCCCCTACACTGCCCGAACACCACTGCACTGCCCTAAACCATGAAACATCAGCCCCAGCACGACCCCCTACACTGCCCGAACACCACTGCACTGCCCTAAACCCTGAAACACCACCCCCAGCACGACCCCCTACACTGCCCGAACACCACTGCACTGCCCTAAACCCTGAAACACCAACCCCAGCACGACCCCCTACACTGCCCGAACACCACTGCACTGCCCTAAACCCTGAAACACCAGCCCCAGCACGACCGCCTACACTGCCCGAAAACCACTACACTGCCCTAAACCCTGAAACACCAGCCCCAGCACGACCCCCTACACTGCCCGAACACCACTGCACTGCCCTAAAACCTGAAACACCAGCCCCAGCAAGACCCCCTACACTGCCCGAACACCACTGCACTGCCCTAAACCCTGAAACACCACCCCAAGCAAGACCCCCTACACTGCCCGAACACCACTGCACTAAAGCCTGAAACACCACCCCCAGCAAGACCACCTACACTGGCCGAACACCACTGCACTGCCCTAAACCCTGAAACACCACCCCTGCACGACCCCCTACACTGCCCAAACACCACTGCACTGCCCTAAACCCTGAAACACCACCCCCTGCATGACCCCCTACACTGCCCGAACACCACTGCACTGCCCTAAACCCTGAAACACCACCCCTCAGCACGACACCCTACACTGCCCGAACACCACTGCACTGCCCTAAACCCTGAAACACCACCCCCAGCACGACCCCCTAGACTGCCCGAACACCACTGCACTGCCCTAAACCCTGAAACACCACCCCTGCACGACATCCTACACTGCCGGAACACCACTGCACTGCCCTAAACCCTGAAACACCACCCCCAGCACGACCCCCTACACTGCCCGAACACCACTGCACTGCCCTAAACCCTGAAACATCAACCCCAGCAAGACCCCTACACTGCCTGAACACCACTGCCCTAAACCCTGAAACACCACCCCCTACACTGCACGAACACCACTGCACTGCCCTATACCCTGAAACACCACCTCCAGCAAAACCCCCTATACTGCCTGAACACCATTGCTCTGCCCTAAATCCTGAAACACTAGCCCCAGCATGACCCCCTACACTGCCCAAACACCACTGCACTGCCCTAAACCCTGAAACACCACCCCCAGCACGACTCCCTACACTGCCCGAACACCACTGCACTGCCCTAAACCCTGAAACACCAGCCCCAGCAAGACCCCCTACACTGCCCGAACACCACTGCACTGCCCTAAACCCTGAAACACCAGCCCCAGCATGACCCCCTACACTGCCCGAACACCACTGCACTGCCCTAAACCCTGAAACACCAGCCCCAGCCACAGCACGACCACCTACACTGCCCGAACACCACTGCACTGCCCTAAACCCTGAAACACCAGCCCCAGCACGACCCCCTACACTGCCCGAACACCACTGCACTGCCCTAAACCCTGAAACACCAGCCCCAGCATGACCCCCTACACTGCCCGAACACCACTGTACTGCCCTAAACCCTGAAACACCAGCCCCAGCACGACCCCCTACACTGCCCGAACACCACTGCACTGCCCTAAACCCTGAAACACCACCCCCTGCATGACCCCTACACTGCCCGAACACCACTGCACTGCCCTAAACCCTGAAACACCACCCCTGCAGCACCCCCTACACTGCCCGAACACCACTGCACTGCCCTAAACCCTGAAACACCACCCCCTGCACCGCCCCCTACACTGCCCGAACACCACTGCACTGCCCTAAACCCTGAAACACCACCCCCAGCATGACCCCCTTTAGTGCTCGAACACCACTGCACTCCCCAAACCCTGAAACACCACCCCCAGCACGACCCCCTACACTGCCCGAACACCACTGCCCTAAACCCTAAAACACCACCCCCTGCACGACCCCCTACACTGCCCGAACACCACTGCACTGCCCTAAACCCTGAAACGCCACCCCCTACACTGCCCGAACACCACTGCACTGCCTTAAACCCTGAAACACCACCCCCAGCACAACCCCCTACACTGCCCGAACACCACTGCACTGCCCTAAACCCTAAAACACCACCCCCAGCATTACCCCCTACACTGCCCAAACACCACTGCACTGCCCTAAACCCTAGAACACTACCCCCAGCACGACCCCTACACTACCCGAACACCACTGCACTACCCTAAACCCTAAAATACTACCCCCAGCACAACCCCCTACACTACCCGAACACTACTGCACTGCCCTAAACCCTCAAACACTCCCCCAGCACGACCCCCTACGCTACCCGAACACCACTGCACTGCCATAAACCCTAAAACACTCCCCCAGCACGACCCCTACACTACCCGAACACCACTGCACTGCCCTAAACCCTAAAACACTACCCCCAGCACGACCCCCTACACTACCCAAACACCACTGCACTGCCCTAAACCCTAAAACACTACCCCCGCATGACCCCCTACACTACCCAAACACCAATGCACTACCCTAATCCCTAAAACACTACCCCCCGCATGACCCCCTACACTACCCTAAACCCTAAAACACTACCCCCACACGACTCCCTACACTACCCAAAGACCACTGCACTACCCTAAACCCTAAAACACGACCTCCTACACTACACAAACACCACTGCACTACCCTAAACCCTAAAACACTACCCCTACACTACACAAACACCACTGCACTACCCTAAACCCTAAAACACTACCCCCAGCAGTACCCCTACACTACCCAAACACCACTGCACTAACCTAAACCCTAAAACAATTCCCCCAGCAGTACCCCTACACTACCCAAACACCACTGCACTACCCTAAATCACTACCCCCAGCACGACCCCCTACACTACCCAAACACCACTGCAGTACCCTAAACCCTAAAACACTACCCCCAGCACGACCCCCTACACTACCCAAACACCACTGCACTGCCCTAAACCCTGAAACACCACCCCCTGCATGACCCCCTACACTGCCCGAACACCACTGCACTGCCCTAAACCCTGAAACACCACCCTCAGCACGACACCCTACACTGCCCGAACACCACTGCACTGCCCTAAACCCTGAAACACCACCCCCAGCACGACCCCTAGACTGCCCGAACACCACTGCACTGCCCTAAACCCTGAAACACCACCCCCTGCACGACATCCTACACTGCCGGAACACCACTGCACTGCCCTAAACCCTGAAACACCACCCCCAGCACGACCCCCTACACTGCCCGAACACCACTGCACTGCCCTAAACCCTGAAACATCAACCCCAGCAAGACCCCCTACACTGCCTGAACACCACTGCCCTAAACCCTGAAACACCACCCCCTACACTGCACGAACACCACTGCACTGCCCTATACCCTGAAACACCACCTCCAGCAAAACCCCTACACTGCCTGAACACCATTGCTCTGCCCTAAATCCTGAAACACTAGCCCCAGCATGACCCCCTACACTGCCCAAACACCACTGCACTGCCCTAAACCCTGAAACACCACCCCCAGCACGACCCCCTACACTGCCCGAACACCACTGCACTGCCCTAAACCCTGAAACACCAGCCCCAGCAAGACCCCCTACACTGCCCGAACACCACTGCACTGCCCTAAACCCTGAAACACCAGCCCCAGCATGACCCCCTACACTGCCCGAACACCACTGCACTGCCCTAAACCCTGAAACACCAGCCCCAGCCCCAGCACGACCACCTACACTGCCCGAACACCACTGCACTGCCCTAAACCCTGAAACACCAGCCCCAGCACGACCCCCTACACCGCCCGAACACCACTGCACTGCCCTAAACCCTGAAACACCAGCCCCAGCATGACCCCCTACACTGCCCGAACACCACTGTACTGCCCTAAACCCTGAAACACCAGCCCCAGCACGACCCCCTACACTGCCCGAACACCACTGCACTGCCCTAAACCCTGAAACACCACCCCCTGCATGACCCCTACACTGCCCGAACACCACTGCACTGCCCTAAACCCTGAAACACCAGCCCCAGCCCGAACCCCTACACTGCCCGAACACCACTGTACTGCCCTAAACCCTGAAACACCAGCCCCAGCACGACCCCCTACACTGCCCGAACACCACTGCACTGCCCTAAACCCTGAAACACCACCCCCTGCATGACCCCTACACTGCCCGAACACCACTGCACTGCCCTAAACCCTGAAACACCACCCCTGCAGCACCCCCTACACTGCCCGAACACCACTGCACTGCCCTAAACCCTGAAACACCACCCCCTGCACCGCCCCTACACTGCCTGAACACCACTGCACTGCCCTAAACCCTGAAACACCACCCCCAGCATGACCCCCTTTAGTGCTCGAACACCACTGCACTCCCCAAACCCTGAAACACCACCCCCAGCACGACCCCCTACACTGCCCGAACACCACTGCCCTAAACCCTAAAACACCACCCCCTGCACGACCCCCTACACTGCCCGAACACCACTGCACTGCCCTAAACCCTGAAACGCCACCCCCTACACTGCCCGAACACCACTGCACTGCCTTAAACCCTGAAACACCACCCCCAGCACAACCCCCTACACTGCCCGAACACCACTGCACTGCCCTAAACCCTAAAACACCACCCCCAGCATTACCCCCTACACTGCCCAAACACCACTGCACTGCCCTAAACCCTAGAACACTACCCCCAGCACGACCCCCTACACTACCCGAACACCACTGCACTACCCTAAACCCTAAAATACTACCCCCAGCACAACCCCCTACACTACCCGAACACTACTGCACTGCCCTAAACCCTCAAACACTCCCCCAGCACGACCCCCTACGCTACCCGAACACCACTGCACTGCCATAAACCCTAAAACACTCCCCCAGCACGACCCCCTACACTACCCGAACACCACTGCACTGCCCTAAACCCTAAAACACTACCCCCAGCACGACCCCTACACTACCCAAACACCACTGCACTGCCCTAAACCCTAAAACACTACCCCCCGCATGACCCCTACACTACCCAAACACCAATGCACTACCCTAATCCCTAAAACACTACCCCCCGCATGACCCCCTACACTACCCTAAACCCTAAAACACTACCCCCACACGACTCCCTACACTACCCAAAGACCACTGCACTACCCTAAACCCTAAAACACGACCTCCTACACTACACAAACACCACTGCACTACCCTAAACCCTAAAACACTACCCCCTACACTACACAAACACCACTGCACTACCCTAAACCCTAAAACACTACCCCCAGCAGTACCCCTACACTACCCAAACACCACTGCACTAACCTAAACCCTAAAACACTTCCCCCAGCAGTACCCCCTACACTACCCAAACACCACTGCACTACCCTAAATCACTACCCCCAGCACGACCCCCTACACTACCCAAACACCACTGCAGTACCCTAAACCCTAAAACACTACCCCCAGCACGACCCCCTACACTACCCAAACACCACTGCACTGCCCTAAACCCTGAAACACCACCCCCTGCATGACCCCCTACACTGCCCGAACACCACTGCACTGCCCTAAACCCTGAAACACCACCCCTCAGCACGACACCCTACACTGCCCGAACACCACTGCACTGCCCTAAACCCTGAAACACCACCCCCAGCACGACCCCCTAGACTGCCCGAACACCACTGCACTGCCCTAAACCCTGAAACACCACCCCCTGCACGACATCCTACACTGCCGGAACACCACTGCACTGCCCTAAACCCTGAAACACCACCCCCAGCACGACCCCCTACACTGCCCGAACACCACTGCACTGCCCTAAACCCTGAAACATCAACCCCAGCAAGACCCCTACACTGCCTGAACACCACTGCCCTAAACCCTGAAACACCACCCCCTACACTGCACGAACACCACTGCACTGCCCTATACCCTGAAACACCACCTCCAGCAAAACCCCTACACTGCCTGAACACCATTGCTCTGCCCTAAATCCTGAAACACTAGCCCCAGCATGACCCCCTACACTGCCCAAACACCACTGCACTGCCCTAAACCCTGAAACACCACCCCCAGCACGACCCCCTACACTGCCCGAACACCACTGCACTGCCCTAAACCCTGAAACACCAGCCCCAGCAAGACCCCCTACACTGCCCGAACACCACTGCACTGCCCTAAACCCTGAAACACCAGCCCCAGCATGACCCCCTACACTGCCCGAACACCACTGCACTGCCCTAAACCCTGAAACACCAGCCCCAGCCCCAGCACGACCACCTACACTGCCCGAACACCACTGCACTGCCCTAAACCCTGAAACACCAGCCCCAGCACGACCCCCTACACTGCCCGAACACCACTGCACTGCCCTAAACCCTGAAACACCAGCCCCAGCATGACCCCCTACACTGCCCGAACACCACTGTACTGCCCTAAACCCTGAAACACCAGCCCCAGCACGACCCCCTACACTGCCCGAACACCACTGCACTGCCCTAAACCCTGAAACACCACCCCCTGCATGACCCCTACACTGCCCGAACACCACTGCACTGCCCTAAACCCTGAAACACCACCCCTGCAGCACCCCCTACACTGCCCGAACACCACTGCACTGCCCTAAACCCTGAAACACCACCCCTGCACCGCCCCTACACTGCCCGAACACCACTGCACTGCCCTAAACCCTGAAACACCACCCCCAGCATGACCCCTTTAGTGCTCGAACACCACTGCACTGCCCCAAACCCTGAAACACCACCCTCAGCACGACCTCCTACACTGCCCGAACACCACTGCCCTAAACCCTAAAACACCACCCCTGCACGACCCCCTACACTGCCCGAACACCACTGCACTGCCCTAAACCCTGAAACGCCACCCCCTACACTGCCCGAACACCACTGCACTGCCTTAAACCCTGAAACACCACCCCCAGCATTACCCCCTACACTGCCCAAACACCACTGCACTGCCCTAAACCCTAGAACACTACCCCCAGCACGACTCCCTCACACTACCCGAACACCACTGCACTACCCTAAACCCTAAAATACTACCCCCAGCACAACCCCCTACACTACCCGAACACGACTGCACTGCCCTAAACCCTCAAACACTCCCCCAGCACGACTCCCTACGCTACCCGAACACCACTGCACTGCCATAAACCCTAAAACACTCCCCCAGCACGACCCCTACACTACCCGAACACCACTGCACTGCCCTAAACCCTAAAACACTACCCCCAGCACGACCCCCTACACTACCCAAACACAACTGCACTGCCCTAAACCCTAAAACACTACCCCCCGCATGACCCCTCACACTACCCAAACACCAATGCACTACCCTAATCCCTAAAACACTACCCCCGCATGACCCCCTACACTACCCTAAACACTAAAACACTACCCCCACACGACTCCCTACACTACCCAAAGACCACTGCACTACCCTAAACCCTAAAACACGACCTCCTACACTACACAAACACCACTGCACTACCCTAAACCCTAAAACACTACTCCCCTACACTACACAAACACCACTGCACTACCCTAAACCCTAAAACACTACCCCCAGCAGTACCCCTACACTACCCAAACACCACTGCACTAACCTAAACCCTAAAACACTTCCCCCAGCAGTACTCCCTACACTACCCAAACACCACTGCACTACCCTAAATGACTATCCCCAGCACGACCCTCTACACTACCCAAACACCACTGCACTACCCTAAACCCTAAAACACTACCCCCAGCACCACCCTCTACACTACCCAAACACCACTGCACTACCCTAAAACACTCCCCCAGCACGACTCCCTACACTACCCAAACACCACTGCACTACCCTAAACCCTAAATCTACCCCCAGCATGACCCCCTACACTACACAAACACCACTGCACTACCCTAAACCCTAAAACACTACCCCCAGCACGACCCTCTTCACTACCTAAACACAACTGCACAATTTGTTACAGGCGTTGCAACGCAGGCCTGTGGTGCTTACTGGAAGTACCTAGTGGGCTAGTTGGGCCCCAGGGACCCTCAGGATTCAAGGTGACCTAATCCCCCAACTTAAAAAGCACCACGGGGCGCGTTTGCACAGTGGTGAAGGGAGGGGGCGGGCCTCAGGTGACATGTGCGCAAACACGCCCTGTGGTGCGTTTTAAGTTGGGGAATTAATTCCCTTTGAATCCTGAGGGACCCTGGGTACCAACTAGCCCACCAGGTACCTTCAGTAAGCACAACAGAGTTGCGTTGCAGAGAGGTGAAAAAAGGTGCGTGGCCTCGGAACGCTCTCTGCAACTCAGCTCTGTGGTCCTAACTGTAGGTACCTGGGGGGCTAGTAGGGCCCCAGGGACCCTCAGAATTCAAGGGGACTTAATCCCGCAACTTAAAACGCGCCACGGGTGCGTTTGCACACATGTCACCTCAGGCCCCCCCTCCCTTCAACACTGTGCAAACGCGCCCTGTAGCGCGTTTTAAGAGGTAGTTTTAATCCCCCTGCCCTTTTATGTACTAGGGACTTGCAGAGGAGGTCATGCTAATCACAGGGGTACCCCAACGCATAGTGTTCCCTAGTGTATGTAGGTGTTTTCACTGTATTCTAAATGTCTTTTAGCATAGCACTGGCTCTGGTTAGTCAGAGTCAGTTACCACCAGTACCCGTCTGAAAAAGTTGTGGGCACAGGATGATTTTGCAACAAGGCCTCTTTCTGCTCCTCTGTTGTTTCTTTCTGCACATCTTTTGCTTCTTTCTGTGCGTTTTTTCTTCTTTCTTCACATGTCCTACCTCTGTAGGCATAGTTAGAAACTAGCATTTAAAAAAACCTTTGAAATTCACTTAAAAATCATAGGTTTCAGGCACGTTATAGTTAGAAATTAGCATTTAAAAAACCTTTGAAATTCACTGAAAAAACCATAGGTTTCAGACACGTTATAGTTAGAAATTAGCATTTAAAAAACCTTTGAAATTCACTGAAAAAACATAGGTTTTAGGGACAGTTATAGTTAGTTGGACATTTCACTCGTACAAAACCATAGAAATTCCCCCGTTATAGTTAGTTCAGCTAACTATAACTCGCGCCCCGCAATGCACTGCTGATGACGTCACATATTACATCACTCATGACATGGTCAGTGACATCACTGATGACATCACTGATGACATCTCAAATGACATCACTGATGACATCATCCATGTGATAATTTCATGCATCTTCTCACACCCTAATATAACTTTTGATACACCCACTCTAAATTACAGACTGCCATTCTCAAAACCATAGACACTCCAACACCAAAAACTACATACCCACTCACTGATTCTTAGGTCTACACACACATCCACTCACTCACCCGTACTGTCACTCATACTTAGTCACTCAGTACAGGACTATCATATGCACTCATACACCTATATAAACACTCACACACCGCCACTCATCCATAGAGGTACTCACACACCTAGTCAGTCATGCAAAAACTTAATCACACACCCATTTACTCACCTATACAGTTATACACACACCAGCTCACTTACTCATACAAATACTAGCACATTCTTACGCTCTTATACAATCACTGATACAAGTACACACTCATCCATACAGCCACTCTCACAATCACACACTCATTTATAGCCATTTATATACTCCAACACACATATATACTGCCTTTCACATATGTAGTTACTCACACATGTACCACTGAGATATACATTCAATCACTAACACACCCATACACACACTCACCCACCCATACAGTCCATCACAGATGCACTCTTGAAACCATGCACCCAGTGAATCACCAACTCACACATCTATGCACAGAGTCACACACACCCCACCCACACAAACACTCAGGCACCCATACAGATACTCAGACAATCAATCAATAACCCATGTAGACACTCATGTAGCTATTCAGAAAGCCATGCAGCCGCTTACAAACCAACAGACAGACGGATACAGACATTCACACAGTTTAGTCACTAACCCATGCATTCAGTAAGATACATTTAATCACTCACTTGTAGAGTCAGTCACTCACGTACTAAATCATCCATTCAGACACTTATACACCCACTCATTCTTCAATACGCCTTTCCCTATATATATTAAACATATTTAAACTTTACAGAAACACACAGTCACTGGATGATGTCATCAGTGATGTCATCAGTGATGTCACTGACCATGTCATGAGTGATGTAATATGTGACGTCATCAGCAGTGCATTGCGGGCGCGAGTTATAGTTAGCTGAACTAACTATAACGGGGGAATTTCTATGGTTTTGTACGAGTGAAATGTCCAACTAACTATAACAGTCCCTAAAACCTATGTTTTTTCAGTGAATTTCAAAGGTTTTTTAAATGCTAATTTCTAACTATAACGTGTCTGAAACCTATGGTTTTTTCAGTGAATATATATATATATTGATTTATTTATTTGAGTTTTATATAGCGCTGGCTAGACCCGGAGGTATCAGAGCGCTTTACATAAGGAAACAGCATGTTACAAGTTACAAATCTTTCACATTAGTTACAGCATGATTACGTAGTCAAGACAGGAGTTACTAGCGAGCAAGAAAATCAAGACCCAACAAAAGACCAAGGAGAGTTGGGAGACCACAGGAAGGAGACAGCAGCAGAGAAACTGACGGGACATATGTCCGAAGTCCGGCTGGGTAGGTGACGGCCATAGCGGTGTGCCAGAGCCAATCTCCCCTATAGCTGTCAGAGCAGCTCCACCGGGAATCGGCCATGTGATTCGTGCTCAGCCGGCTTAGTGTGAAGATCAGTTACTAGCGAACAAGAAAATCAAGACCCAAAAAGGACCAAGGAGAGTTGGGAGACCACAGGAAGGAGACAGCAGCGGAGAAACTGACAAGACAAATGTCCGAAATCCGGCTGGGTAGGTGACGGCCATAGCGGTGTGCCAGAGCCAATCTCCCCTATAGCTGTCGGAGCAGCTCCACCGGGAATCGGCCATGTGATTCGTGCTCAGCCGGCTTAGTGTGAAGATCAGGAAGTGACCGGAGGTCATTGAGTCCAGAGACAGGCGAGTGTAGAAGACGAGGGAGGCAGGATAGGAAAGGGAATGAGGATAGGCTACCATGTTATAGTCAGGCAAGTTGAGTCAGATTGATCTCATGGGGGCCAACATGGGGTCAGGCAAGAGATTCTGCCCCTGGTGTTTCATTCGACCGGTCCCCAGTCTCAGGTGGGCATCAGCATCTTTCCGTGGTTCTCAAAGCTGCAATGTTTTCCGTAGTGTGACAGGGCTATGGGCTGCTGAAGGCTCAAATGGAGTGCCCACCGGGGAATAGGGGACGCCTCCCGCTGCTACTGTAGAGGGACTGACTGGTGAGAGGGTCCGGAGTTATCTCGAGGCATTATGTCCGTCACAGGAGCCATTTTGAAGTCAGGCAGCGCCGATTCCAGTTTGAATCAGAGATCGGTGGAATATATACATTGCCCTGGCAATTCACGCCCGTTTTTGTGCCTGCCGCCGCCCCCAGATAGCCGTTGCAATGCCTTCCTGGGCGGCCTGCACCTCTCCCCACGCTGTGCAGCATCGAGGGGAAAATGGCGGCCGCGTCTTCGCCTGTTTCGTGCCGATGTCACTCACCGGGCCGTTGGGCACCACTGTCTTCCCCGATCCCCCGGGAGTAGGTCGCATCAAGTCAGGTGCTCTCCCGATTGGATTCGTCCGCAGCAGCTCCCTCTAGAGGATATTTGCGGTGAAATAGGTCACCGGTCACAGATGCTCCTGCACTGAGCCAGCCAGCCGAGAGCACCTGGAGGCGGAAGGTAACATCCAGCTCCGCTTTCTCCGGCGTGGTGAATATATATATATATATTCACTGAAAAAACCATAGGTTTTAGGGACAGTTATAGTTAGTTGGACATTTCACTCGTACAAAACCATAGAAATTCCCCCGTTATAGTTAGTTCAGCTAACTATAACTCGCGCCCCGCAATGCACTGCTGATGACGTCACATATTACATCACTCATGACATGGTCAGTGACATCACAGATGACATCACTGATGACATCTCAAATGACATCACTGATGACATCACTGATGACATCATCCAGTGACTGTGTGTTTCTGTAAAGTTTAAATATGTTTAATATATATAGGGAAAGGCGTATTGAAGAATGAGTGGGTGTATAAGTGTCTGAATGGATGATTTAGTACGTGAGTGACTGACTCTACAAGTGAGTGATTAAATGTATCTTACTGAATGCATGGGTTAGTGACTAAACTGTGTGAATGTCTGTATCCGTCTGTCTGTTGGTTTGTAAGCGGCTGCATGGCTTTCTGAATAGCTACATGAGTGTCTACATGGGTTATTGATTGATTGTCTGAGTATCTGTATGGGTGCCTGAGTGTTTGTGTGGGTGGGGTGTGTGTGACTCTGTGCATAGATGTGTGAGTTGGTGATTCACTGGGTGCATGGTTTCAAGAGTGCATCTGTGATGGACTGTATGGGTGGGTGAGTGTGTGTATGGGTGTGTTAGTGATTGAATGTATATCTCAGTGGTACATGTGTGAGTAACTACATATGTGAAAGGCAGTATATATGTGTGTTGGAGTATATAAATGGCTATAAGTGAGAGTGTGTGATTGTGAGAGTGGCTGTATGGATGAGTGTGTACTTGTATCAGTGATTGTATAAGAGCGTAAGAATGTGCTAGTATTTGTATGAGTAAGTGAGCTGGTGTGTGTATAACTGTATAGGTGAGTAAATGGGTGTGTGATTAAGTTTTTTGCATGACTGACTAGGTGTGTGAGTACCTCTATGGATCAGTGGCGGTGTGTGAGTGTTTATATAGGTGTATGAGTGCATATGATAGTCCTGTACTGAGTGACTAAGTATGAGTGACTGTACGGGTGAGTGAGTGGATGTGTGTGTAGACCTAAGAATCAGTGAGTGGGTATGTAGTTTTTGGTGTTGGAGTGTCTATGGTTTTGAGAATGGCAGTCTGTAATTTAGAGTGGGTGTATCAAAAGTTATATTAGGGTGTGAGAAGATGCATGAAATTATCACATGGATGATGTCATCAGTGATGTCATTTGAGATGTCATCAGTGATGTCATCAGTGATGTCACTGACCATGTCATGAGTGATGTAATATGTGACGTCATCAGCAGTGCATTGCAGGGCGCGAGTTATAGTTAGCTGAACTAACTATAACGGGGAATTTCTATGGTTTTGTACGAGTGAAATGTCCAACTAACTATAACTGTCCCTAAAACCTATGGTTTTTTCAGTGAATTTCAAAGGTTTTTTAAATGCTAATTTCTAACTATAACGTGTCTGAAACCTATGGTTTTTTCAGTGAATTTCAAAGGTTTTTTAAATGCTAATTTCTAACTATAACGTGCCTGAAACCTATGATTTTTTAAGTGAATTTCAAAGGTTTTTTTAAATGCTAGTTTCTAACTATGCCTACAGAGGTAGGACATGTGAAGAAAGAAGAAAAAACGCACAGAAAGAAGCAAAAGATGTGCAGAAAGAACCAACAGAGGAGCAGAAAGAGGCCTTGTTGCAAAATCATCCTGTGCCCACAACTTTTTCAGACGGGTACTGCGTGGTAACTGACTCTGACTAACCAGAGCCAGTGCTATGCTAAAAGACACTTAGAATACAGTGAAAACACCTACATACACTAGGGAACACTATGCGTTGGGGTACCCCTGTGATTAGCATGACCTCCTCTGCAAGTCCCTAGTACATAATAGGGCAGGGGGATTAAAACTACCTCTTAAAACGCGCTACAGGGCGCGTTTGCACAGTGGTGAAGGGAGGGGGCCTGAGGTGACATGTGTGCAAACGCACCCAATGGCGTAGTTTTAAGTTGCGGGATTAAGTCCCTTGAATTCTGAGGGTCCCTGGGGCCCAACTAGCCCCCCAGGTACCTACAGTTAGGACCACAGAGCTGAGTTGCAGAGAGGCGTTCCGAGGCCACGCACCTTTTTCACCTCTCTGCAACGCAACTCTGTTGTGCTTACTGAAGGTACCTGGTGGGCTAGTTGGGCCCCAGGGTCCCTCAGGATTCAAAGGGAATTAATTCCCCAACTTAAAACGCACCACAGGGCGTGTTTGCGCACATGTCACCTGAGGCCCCACCCCCTCCCTTCACCACTGTGCAAACGCGCCCCGTGGTGCGTTTTAAGTTGGGGGATTAGGTCACCTTGAATCCTGAGGGTCCCTGGGGCCCAACTAGCCCACTAGGTACTTCCAGTAAGCACCACAGGCCTGCGTTTCAACGCCTGTAACAAATTGTGCAGTTGTGTTTAGGTAGTGAAGAGGGTCGTGCTGGGGGTAGTGTTTTAGGGTTTATGGTAGTGCAGTGGTGTTTGTGTAGTGTAGGGGTCATGCTGGGGGTAGATTTAGGGTTTAGGGTAGTGCAGTGGTGTTTGGGTAGTGTAGGGAGTCGTGCTGGGGGAGTGTTTTAGGGTTTAGGGTAGTGCAGTGGTGTTTGGGTAGTGTAGAGGGTCGTGCTGGGGGTAGTGTTTTAGGGTTTAGGGTAGTGCAGTGGTGTTTGGGTAGTGTAGGGGTCGTGCTGGGGGTAGTGATTTAGGGTAGTGCAGTGGCGTTTGGGTAGTGTAGGGGGTACTGCTGGGGGTAGTGTTTTAGGGTTTAGGTTAGTGCAGTGGTGTTTGGGTAGTGTAGGGGTACTGCTGGGGGTAGTGTTTTAGGGTTTAGGGTAGTGCAGTGATGTTTGTGTAGTGCAGGGGGTAGTGTTTTAGGGTTTAGGGTAGTGCAGTGGTGTTTGTGTAGTGTAGGAGGTCGTGTTTTAGGGTTTAGGGTAGTGCAGTGGTCTTTGGGTAGTGTAGGGAGTCGTGCGGGGGTAGTGTTTTAGGGTTTAGGGTAGTGTAGAGGGTCATGCGGGGGGTAGTGTTTTAGGGATTAGGGTAGTGCATTGGTGTTTGGTTAGTGTAGGGGGTCATGCGGGGGTAGTGTTTTAGGGTTTAGGGCAGTGCAGTGGTGTTTGGGTAGTGTAGGGGTCGTGCTGGGGAGTGTTTTAGGGTTTAGGGCAGTGCAGTGGTGTTCGGGTAGTGTAGGGGGTCGTGCTGGGGGAGTGTTTTAGGGTTTAGGGCAGTGCAGTGGTGTTCGGGTAGTGTAGGGGGTCGTGCTGGGGGAGTGTTTGAGGGTTTAGGGCAGTGCAGTCATGTTCGGGTAGTGTAGGGGTTGTGCTGGGGGTAGTATTTTAGGGTTTAGGGTAGTGCAGTGGTGTTCGGGTAATGTAGGGGGTCATGCTGGGGGAAGTGTTCTAGGGTTTAGGGCAGTACAGTGGTGTTTGGGCAGTGTAGGGGGTAATGCTGGGGTGGTGTTTCAGGGTTTAGGGCAGTGCAGTGGTGTTCGGGCAGTGTAGGGGGTCGTGCTGGGGGTGTTGTTTCAGGGTTTGGGGCAGTGCAGTGGTGTTTGAGCAGTAAAGGGGTCGTGCTGGGGGTGGTGTTTCAGGGTTTAGGGCAGTGCAGTGGTGTTCCGGCAGTGTAGGAGGTCGTGCAGGGGGCGGTGTTTCAGGGTTTAGGGCAGTGCAGTGGTGTTCGGGCAGAGTAGGGGGTCGTGCTGGGGGTGGTGTTTCAGGGTTTAGGGCAGTGCAGTGGTGTTCGGGCAGTGTAGGGTGTCGTGCTGAGGGGTGGTGTTTCAGGGTTTAGGGCAATGCAGTGGTGTTCGGGCAGTGTAGGGGGTCGTGCAGGGAGTGGTGTTTCAGGGTTTAGGGCAGTGCAGTGGTGTTTGGGCAGTGTAGGGGGTCGTGCAGGGGGTGGTGTTTCAGGGTTTAGGGCAGTGCAGTGGTGTTCGGCCAGTGTAGGTGGTCTTGCTGGGGGTGGTGTTTCAGGCTTTAGTGCAGTGGTGTTCGGGCAGTGTAGGGGGTCTTGCTGGGGGTGGTGTTTCAGGGTTTAGGGCAGTGCAGTGGTGTTCGGGCAGTGTAGGGGGTCTTGCTGGGGCTGGTGTTTCAGGGTTTAGGGCAGTGCAGTGGTGTTCGGGCAGTGTAGGGGGTCGTGCTGGGGCTGGTGTTTGAGGGTTTAGGGTAGGGCAGTGGTGTTGGGGCAGTGTAGGGGGTCGTGCTGGGGCTGGTGTTTCAGGGTTTAGGGCAGTGCAGTGGTTTTCGGGCAGTGTAGGCGGTCGTGCTGGGGCTGGTGTTTCAGGGTTTAGGGCAGTGCAGTGGTGTTCGGGCAGTGTACGGGGTTGTGCTGGGGCTGGTGTTTCAGGGTTTAGGGCAGTGCAGTGGTGTTCGGGCAGTGTAGGGGGTCGTGCTGGGGGTGGTGTTTCAGGGTTTAGGGCAGTGCAGTGGTGTTCGGGCAGTGTAGGGGGTCGTGCTGGGGCTGGTGTTTCATGGTTTAGGGCAGTGCAGTGGTGTTCGGGCAGTGTAGGGGTCGTGCTGGGGGTGGTGTTTCAGGGTTTAGGGCAGTGTACTGGTGTTCGGGCAGTGTAGGGGGTCATGCTGGGGGTGGTGTTTCAGGGTTTAGGGCAGTGCATTGGTGTACGGGCAGTGTAGGGGTCTTGCTGGGTGTGGTGTTTCAGGGTTTAGGGCAGTGGTGTTCGGGCAGTGTAGGGGTCTTGCTGGGGGTAGTGTTTCGGGGTTTAGGGCAGTGCAGTGGTGGTCGTGCAGTGTAGGGGGTCGTGCTGGGGGTGGTGTTTCAGGGTTTAGGGCAGTGCAGTAGTGTTCGGGCAGTGTAGGGGATCGTGCAGGGGGTGGTGTTTCAGGGTTTAGGGCAGTGCAGTGGTGTTCGGGCAGTGTAGGGGGTCGTGCTGGGGGTGGTGTTTCAGGGTTTAGGGCAGTGCAGTGGTGTTCGGGCAGTGTAGGGGGTCGTGCAGGGGGTGGTGTTTCAGGGTTTAGGGCAGTGCAGTGGTTTTCGGGCAGTGTAGGGGTCGTGCTGGGGCTGGTGTTTCAGGGTTTAGGGCAGTGCAGTGGTGTTCAGGCAGTGTAGGGGGTCTTGCTGGGGGTGGTGTTTCAGGGTTTAGGGCAGTGCAGTGGTGTTCGGGCAGTGTAGGGGTCTTGCTGGGGGTAGTGTTTCAGGGTTTAGGGCAGTGCAGTGGTGTTCGTGCAGTGTAGGGGTCGTGCTGGGGATGGTGTTTCAGGGTTTAGGGCAGTGCAGTAGTGTTCGGGCAGTGTAGGGGGTCATGCAGGGGGTGTTTCAGGGTTTAGGGCAGTGCAGTGGTGTTCGGGCAGTGTAGGGGGTCGTGCTGGGGGTGGTGTTTCAGGGTTTAGGGCAGTGCAGTGGTGTTCGGGCAGTGTAGGGGGTCGATGCTAGGGTATGTGTTTCAGGGTTTAGGGCAGTGCAGTGGTGTTCGGGCAGTGTAGGGGGTCGTGCAGGGGCTGGTGTTTCAGGGTTTAGGGCAGTGCAGTGGTTTTCGGGCAGTGTAGGGGGTCGTACTGGGGGTAGTGTTTTAGGGTTTAGGGTAGTGCAGTGATGCTTGTGTAGTGTAGGGGTCGTGCTGGGGGTAGTGTTTTAGGGTTTAGGGTAGTGCAGTGGTGTTTGTGTAGTATAGGGGGTCATGTTTTAGGGTAGTGCAGTGGTGTTTGGGTAGTGTAGGGGTCGTGCTGGGGGTAGTGTTTTAGGATTTAGGTTAGTGCAGTGGTGTTTGGGTAGTATAGGGGGTCGTGCTGGGGGTAGTGTTTTAGGGTTTAAGGTAGTGCAGTGGTGTTTGTGTAGTGTAGGGGGTCGTGCTGGGGGCAGTGTTTTAGGGTTTAGGGTAGTGCAGTGGTGCTTGTGTAGTGTAGGGGGTCGTGCTGGGGGTAGTGTTTTAGGGTTTAGGGTAGTGCAGTGGTGTTTGTGTAGTGTAGGGGGTCATGTTTTAGGGAAGTGCAGTGGTGTTTGGGTAGTGTAGGGGGTCATGCTGGGGGTAGTGTTTTAGGATTTAGGTTAGTGCAGTGGTGTTGGGGTAGTGTTTTAGGGTTTAGGGTAGTGCAGTGGTATTTGTGTAGTGTAGGGGGTCATGCTGGGGGTAGTGTTTTAGGGTTTAGGATAGTGCAGTGGTGCTTGTGTAGTGTAGGGGTTCGTGCTGGGGTAGTGTTTTAGGGTTTAGGGTAGTGCAGTGGTGTTTTTGTAGTGTAGGGGGTCATGCTTTAAGATGCAACGCTCCAATACCTGACCAGTCTGCACTACATAAAACTGCAAAAAAACTAAAAATAAAAAGTGTTTTGCACACTTTTGTCATTGGGCTATATGTGGGCTACATCTGGGTAATATTTGTGCTACATTTGGGCTCTTTTTTCACTGGTGGCCATCTTGGAAGACTTCTTTGTTATGAAGTTTCCTAATTTCCTCATTTACTGCAGTCTCCTCAGTAGGAAATGCTTTCAGTTTTTTACTTTGAATCCATCAAGAAGGCATTCAGATGTGTCACACATTTGCCATAAATTCAGAATGTTATTACTCTAGTTGTTCATTAGATCACTGTAGTAAAGCTACTGCTCACCAAGGAGTTAACTGGAAGTCTACTGCTGGTATTGAAAGTCATTGTTTCAGTCTGCATGTCAGAATTTTCTAATGAAATAGAAGAGGATTTGAGATCTCACTTAAAACATGCACTAAATTTTCTTTTTGCAGCACTAACCATAATTTCTATGGCAAAATGAACCCCCTCATTTTTTTCCTTTTTAAATTAAATGTTTTAAGTGTTACCAGTTTATTCAAATCAAGATGGCTTCAGGTGTGCCATACGTTTGTCATAAGTAAGACTGTTAGCGCTCTAGTTGTTCTTTAGAACACTCTGGGAAGCTGCAGTAGAACACAAAGGAATCAACTGACAGTCTCTGCCCTTGTTGGCTGTACATGTTTTACTGAGAATGTCAGACTTCATTCTCACATGACTGAGAAAGATAATGTGAATTTACAGAAAATATGCTCTCATTTTAGCTTCTGGGGCACCTTCCAAAACTGTATGGGACAAGCATGTGAAAATAGTTTTCTCTCAAACATGATTCATGATATCCCAGCAGAAGGTTTTTCACAGGGTAAAATCACCTTAGAACACACCACAATTCCTGAAATTAGTATGGTACCATCAACAAATGAATTCTAATGTAACTAAAGTCTGTTATCACCCTTTATAGTTCTCCTTTTGGTAACCCTCAAACTCTTCGATTCACTACAATGCATTTCAATGGGGTACTATCATATATTGGTCCCAAGATGGCTGCCAGCAATTCCAGGATGAAGTGCTGACAGCCAATCAGATCTCACGATGACATGTGTGGTTAGGCTCCGCCCAGATATATATGTGTTTTTACTTTTGATTTTCTCAGCAACTACTGAACGATTTTACACCATTTAACAAAAAGGGTTCTTTTTGAACCAAGAACTACCTCTTTGCCAAATTTGGTGTAATTCCGTTCAGCAGTTCGGGCTGTAGCCTTGCATAAAGTTTCCTATGGGAAATTGATTTTTTAACTCTTTTTTTTAAAATTTCTCTGTAACTACTGAACAGTTTTACACCATTTAACAAAAAGGGTTCTTTCTGAACCAAGAACTACCTCTTTGCCAAATTTGGTGTAATTCCGTTCAGCAGTTCGGGCTGTAGCCGTGTCTAAAGTTTCCTATGGGAAAATGAATGGGGAAAACATGTTTTGGGACCCCCCTTTTTTCTCGGCCCCCGCTTGACGAATCACCCTGAGACTTTCAGGGTAGGAGCGGACCGGAGCGGGCCATAAAGTTTGAAAATTCCGCGAAGATTCGTCAACCGACGCAAGAGTTATTTCAAATAGAATGTCGCAGATTTCCTATGGAAAATAGGTCCTAACTATAACTATCTACTGGCGACCGCCAGTAGATAATGTATATGTATATATATATATATATATATATATATTCAGCTCCAAAGTTGTCCACCAGATGAGCAGCACTCAGACAACAGCAGCAAGACAACAGCCTTTGATAGGTATGAACGGTATTCCGCCTGCGGATACTTTAAACAGCCATTCCGTATAGGACTGCCTGACGCATTTCGAAGTTCCTCAACTTCTCCTCAGAGGCTTTAACGGAAAGGATGCGTGCATGTACCGGTCCCAGTTCACATTTAAATATTGCACACCCCCAAATGGGCCGCTCCTATGAGACTGTGCATGATGGGAGCTGTAGTCTCGGCACTTAGTAATCTACAGATGGATGCACACATAATGTTCTGTTGAATTTAAAGTCCTCAATGGACCCCACAGACGGGTCCGTCCTAGATCCTCTGCTGCTGCCCCACATATACGATTCAGTCAATACCAAGTCGCGTGGCCCCCTTGATTCGCGGGGTGGTGCTCGCTCCGCGGCAGGGCGGCAGTGTATAGATTCAGCTCCAAAGTTGTCCACCAGATGAGCAGCACTCAGACAACAGCAGCAAGACAACAGCCTTTGATAGGTATGAAAGGTATTCCGCCTGCGGATACTTTAAACAGCCATTCCGTATAGGACTGCCTGACGCGTTTCGAAGTTCCTCAACTTCTCCTCAGAGGCTTTAACGGAAAGGATGCGTGCATGTACCGGTCCCAGTTCACATTTAAATATTGCACGCCCCCAAATGGGCCGCTCCTATGAGACTGTGCATGATGGGAGCTGTAGTCTCGGCACTTAGTAATCCACAGATGGATGCACACATAATGTTCTGATGAATTCAAAGTCCTCAATGGACACTGCAGACGGGTCCGTCCTAGATCCTCTGCTACTGCCCCACATATACGATTCAGTCAATACCAAGTCACATGGTCCCCTTGATTCGCGGGGTGGTGCTCGCTCCGTGGCAGGACGGCCTCGTATAGATTCAGCTCCAAAGTTGTCCACCAGATGAGCAGCACTCAGACAACAGCAGCAAGACAACAGCCTTTGATAGGTATGAACGGTATTCCACCTTAATTTTCATGTACCTGCTGTAACTGGATGTAAGGGGCGCCCCTCAGGGGGTTTAACGACGTGGATTCGTCAAGGTATGCGCCCCTCTGTCCGGGAGCTACCATCGGGCAACCCTGACATTCTTGTCATCCGACTGACGTGTAGCTCATCTAGCATCCTTGACATTTATAATGTATATGCAAGAGGGGTTAGAGGAGGGAGGATATCTACCATTGTAGAGGCCTTAGCTGAGCTCCTGGGTGTAAGATCAGGTGAATCCTTGGTTATCATAGCAGGTGATTTTAACACTACCTTCGAGCCAATGGACAGGGATGATAGTGACCTTGCAGAGGACGAGGACACAGCCTGGGGCATTCCTAAATTGGAGATTGATCCAATCAAACGCTGGACTGAAGCAGGAATCCAATTGAAGGCACCGTGCTTAGAGAGAGGTCTCAGGGCAGCCAACGGTAGAACCAATTCAGACAGAAAAGGGACTAGTACATTTAATAACGGGTTTTATACTAGCCGTATTGACTACCTTCACATTTGTCTACCTCTGTGGCATACCCTAATCGATATGGCTGTTATAGAATGGGATGAGAGTGATCATAATCCACTCTCCGCAACTCTCACCCTCTTGCCTTCAGATGTTCCTGTTCACCCAGTTAGTTTGATGCCCACCAGAGACCTAACGGTCAGTAATGACATGAGGAGACTCAAATGGTCCAATATAATTGGTGACCCGGAGGAATTGTCCTCTATCAGCAGAGATGTTGATGAGGCAATCATTGCGTTAGAGGGCCTTCGAGATAGCGACCAACCAATAAGCCTAATTACCACCACCCATGCCTCACTTTTTGATAAAGTACGGACCCATTTCCAGAAACCCTGCAGAAGCAAAGGCTCTATCAAACAAAAGAGGCAAACCTGGTATAATAAAGAATGCAGTAAAGCCCGTAGATCTCTAGGGGCAGCTATTAAAACACGTAACTTAGATTCTATTAGGGAAGCTAGGCATGCTTATAGAACCATGCAGACCAAAGCTAAAAGAGAATGGGACGAGCAAAGGTGGCAAGAACTAAGGTTAGCATGCACAAGAAGTAATCTCCAGCACTTCTGGGCCCTTGTTAAGTGGGGCACCGGGGCACAACCCCCGCGACCGGAAAATCATGTAGCCCCTGATCTTTGGGTAAAACATTTTTCTCAACAGTACTCGGATTATGATGTAGGGATCTCTGAACCTCCATTGAGCATACCCAGTCAGACGTCAAATCTGATATTTGAATCCTCGGAAGTCATGGTTGCCCTTAATGCAATCACTGGGGTTAGAGCTCTGGATATTGACAGTATTCCCGCAGATGTTTTTCTACATGATGAGGAAAGGTGGACTAGGTACATTACACTGCTTGAAAATGGTCTGGCCCAAGGAGCCCCCATTCCTGACTCGTGGAAGGGGGCCGAGATTATTCCGGTATACAAAAAGGGGGACAGATCCCAGCCTGTGAATTACCAGCCCATTAGACTCATCGACTTCATTCAGAAGGTGGTGGCACGCCTCGTTCTGGGCAAGGTCCAGGAATGGATTGAAGACAATAGTATTTTAACACCTCAGCAGGCTGGCTTTCGGGCCCATATTAGTACTGTAGATCAAGTTTTTAGATTTATTTTGATATACTGGTGGACAGTGGTGCTTGGGGAAGGCAGCATATACGCAGTCTTTGTTGATTTAAAATCAGCTTTTGATCTAGTATCCCGTGGCAAACTGTGGGAGGTGTTACATGATCTAGGTATGCCAGCTAATTTGTTATCTTTCCTAGTGCGCCTTCATGAGAGCAACTTTGCACATATACGCTGGGGTGCCCAGGGGGAAATTACGGACCCATTCCGGGTTGATAAGGGAGTGCATCAAGGGTGCATTTTAGCACCCACATTGTTCTCCCTTTTTATCAATGAAGCTGCAAAATTTTTAGCCTCAATACCCGACGCCCCTTCCCTTGCTGGCTCCAAGGTCCCAATAGTTATGTTTGCCGACGATACCCTTATCATCACCAAGACCCCCAGCGGACTGCAGCATGCACTGGCCCTGTTTGAAGAATTCTGCACAATTAGAGGGCTTAAGATCAATGCAGATAAAACAAAACTTATGATTTTTAACAAACATCGATCATTCAGGGGGAAAGTTTTCATGGAGGGTGTGGCACTAGAGGAAGTAGATGCATTTATGTATCTAGGTGTCACCATGGAGAAAAGGATGAATTGGAGAACTCATATTGAAAAAATGCCATTAAAACATAGACAGCTAACCGGTGCCTTAAGTAAAGAATTTAGGTTGTCCCTGACTAAACCAGTCAGCCCAGTAATACAGATATATAATGCCAAGGTAATCAGCTCAGTTCTGTATGGCTCGGAACTATGGGGGTACGGAAATCTTACACAGCTGACATGTGCAGAATAGATACATCTGTTATTTGTATTCTGGGAGTTGTAGTAATTTTAGTAACATTATTAAACAGGAGTAGTGTGGTCACAAATAAAATACAACAACATGTTGTCTGCCTGTATATGAATTAGAAATAAGTAATACTTGTTAGGTATGTATTGGGAAGTGTTTGTCAATGTGGTTTTTAAATTAAATCACTGCTTTGTATATGCTTAGATGGTGAGATATAGTTATTGTGGTTGCACATAGTTATATTTAGGGTGGGACTTTTGAGTTTACTTAAAGATATAGGGGCATATTATCAAGAACGGCGATAGAATTATCGCCGCTTTAGCGGCAGAAAACTGCCGCTAAAGCGGCGATAATGGGCTTGATAATATGCTCTGGAGAATTCCAATAGAAGCCCATGTTCACACCAGAACATGGACTTCTATTGGAATTTGAAGGGCATATTATCAAGCCCATTATCGCCGCTTTAGCGGCAGTTTTCTGCTGCTAAAGCGGCGATAATTTTTAACGCCGTTCTTGATAATATGCCCCGAAGAGAGGTATGTATTTTTGGAAAGATGGCTTGAAGGTGTACATCTATTAAAAAATCGTAAATATGTTTACATGGTGATCAATGTTCACTAAGGCTGATGAAAATTTCATGTATATGGTGTGGGTGGTGTTTTTTCTTTAGAACATGGTTTGTTTAAAATTGAGGAAGATTAATAGTGCAGAATGCCTCAAGAGTTCTTGTGCTAGCTTCATTTGGAGTGTAATTTTGTTTGAGAAATGCTGAATATATGTTTTAGAAGCAGAAGAAATATTTGTGAAATGATGTAGGTATGCCATTCACAATAGGTTTTGTGCTTTGAAATTTTTTAAAATGTTGTTTTCCATTTTAGAAACTTACTGATGCATGTGTACGCTCAGTAACAAAGCAATGTATGCTCCTAGAGAGCCATGTATGCAATTCTGTATCAAGTGTGATATCTAGACTTCACTCACACATAGCTCAGTAGAAAAGCATATACACAGTAAAACAGGTAGTTTGATACTGTCAAAAGGAGATAACCAATGAGTCAGAGAAATAGTCATAACTGTTATGTATCTAACAGCAATGAAGGTACTTTCGCAATCAGTCAGGCAGTATTCAGGTACTCATGCAATCACCCAGCCACTAGTCAGGCAGTCATCAAATCAGTGATTCACTATCCATGGAGTTATTCAATTACCGAGACACTACACAAGTACTCTTGGAATCAGGCAGGCAGAAATTATATAGTCATTGAACTATGCAGGCACTACCTACACTTTCATCTTACCACCCAGACACTAACCATTTACGATTGCAATTAACAACGCTGTAACTATGCAGTCATTATAGCACTTGTGCAGACATCTCAACACCCACTTACAACCCATGCAGTCATTGAAATACTGAGGCACACGCATTCACTCATGCAAACACTCAGGCACTACTCATGCACTCATCTGATTACGTAGAGAGTACCATTGTATTAAACCTATCATCTATCCAGTACCTATGCCCTCAGTTAATTACTTAGGCAATACTCTTACACTAATACAATTACCCCAGCAGTACACTTACTTTCATCCAATCTCTCAAGCTTTAACAATGGAGTCATGCAATAACTCAGACACTAGTCATGCACTTATCTAATCAGCGAGGCACTACTGATACACTCATTCAATTATCCAAGCACTACCCATGTAGTTATCTAAACACCTAGTCACTACCTATTCACTGAATCAAAAACACATGGGCAGCAGCCATGTAGTCATCAAATCACTAAAACACTACTCATGCACTCATCCAATCTGCTAGGAACTATGCATGTACTTAAACAATCATGTATGCACGATCCATGCACTCTATAAATCACCTATATACGATCTATGCACTCCTGCAATCATCCAGGCCCTGGAGTTGCACTCATTTAATCATCCAACCACTATCGATGCATGTATTGATTTATTGAGCCATTAGTCATTCACTTATCTAATCATTCAGGCAGTACTCATGCACTCATCCAAACACCAAGATAGTAGTGATGTACTCATGCAAACACACAGGCAGTAACTATGCAGATATGGAATGACCCATGGAGTTCTCATATACTCAGAAAACCATCCTGAACTTCCTGTATCCTCAGAGAATCACCTAGGCACTACCTATGCACCAATTCAATCATCTAGGGAGTATTCAACCACAAACACATGTATTTACACATTTTAGTGAGGAATATGTAGTCTTTTAGAACCATCTGGTGAAATATATATGAAAGCTGTGACACAGTCTTTGTATGTACTTGGAAGAATTAGTAAGCTATATGCTTTGCTAGAGATTAATGTGCAGATTGTTATATGCACTGTTTCCCAAAATTTTAATCTGATACATTTAGGTAGAATAGTACTGAGATACTAAATACACCACTGACACAGTGTTAAAGAGGCATGCAAGTAGCGCTTATGTTGTGTTTTTCAGATTTACAGTGTTGAGACACTGTATGCACTCCTACACTTGGGGCTAAATTTACAAGAAAGTAATGCAGCGCGGAACCGCAAGCCATTTGGCTGCGCCGTGCTGTATTACTTTCAAAGCGCAGGGATGCGTCATATCTACAACAATATGAGGGATCCCTATGCTCTCCCCATGCTGGTGCACAACTGGATGACATGCACCAATGGAGGCACCCTTGCACCTTGGTACAAGGGTGCCTGTGTTATGAAAATGATTGTTTTTGTGCAGGAAGGGACACCTTCCTGTACAAAAACAATTATGAGAGGTATTTTCCTCTTTCTATGTGTGCTGCAGAATGCAGAACGCATAGAAAGAGGAAAAAACGAGGAGAAAAAAAAGTATTCTGATGCATTCCCAGGTTTACGAATCGTTATAAATCTGGGAATGCGGCAGAATCCATGGGTGTTGTGTGGGAATACCCACAGCAACACCCATGGCATGCTCCTTTCATGCAAAGTGCTGCGTGAAAAGGGCCTGTATTTACAAGGCCATGAAAAGCCACGCAGAGTGGCTTTACGTGGCCTGTAAATATGGAACACCACATTACACCGCCAGTGTGTCAAAAAAAGTGAACAGACATAGATAGGAATATCTTTTTGAAAGAGAGGGAAAGGGTTATCATTAACAGATACTAACCATTCACACGTGGAGATAGTGTAGTCAAAAATGAAAGACATGATTTCATTTGCTACCTTTCTCAAGATCGCAGAGTGCAAAGTTGAAGAGGTTGCCATTTTATGGTTGCTTTGTATGAGAGTGGTGTGCCATTCTTGTGCTCAGTTTTTATAAATCCTACCAGTGTCAAAACTATCCACAAAGAGCTAAAACAACAATATAATCGACAAACTGAATTAACTGGTACGTTCATAACTTTTTAATCCTTTATAAACATTACATTAGAAATGTGCTCATCCATTCACTCAGGCACTACCCATGCACTCACCCAATCACCTAGGCTCTACTCATGCACTCATCCAATCACTCAGGCACAACCCATGCACTCATGCAATCACCCAGTCACTACCCATGCAGTCATTCGTTTACTCAGGCACTACCCATGCAGTCATGCAATCAACCAGGCACTACCCATGCACTCATCCAATCACCCAGGCACTACGTATGCACTCATCCAGTCACTCAGACACTACCCTTCTATGCATCTATTCAATGAGGCACTACCCATGCGCTCATCCAATCACCCAGGCGCTACTCTTGCACTCATCCAGTCACCCAGGCAGTACCCATGCACTCATCCAATCACCCATGCACTATTCATGCATTCACCCAGACACTATCCATGCAATCACTCATCACTCAGGCACTACCCTTGCACTCATCCAATTAGCCAGGCACTACCTTGCACTCATCCAATCACTCAGGTGTTACCCTTGCACTCATTCATTTACTCAGGTACTTCTCTTATGTTTACATTTGTTTTTATTGTTGCAACAGTAAGCGTATGAAGCATGCTATTCATCAGCTGGCGTGGCGTCAACATTCAGCCACTGTCAGCTATTTGAGCAACTTATAAGAAAAGGAGCTTTCCCTCTACCCCTCTCCCCAATTTCCCACCTGGGTGCCCGTGAGAACTATTATTACCACAATGGTCTGGCAGTGTGTCCCCTCAGAGGTACACCCCAGTTGATTTACACCAACGGCTCTGTCAGGTGCAGCAATGTTAGGTATGTAGGACAGGTGAGTTCTGTGAATTCCTGGGAGAGAAGTGTAATGAACGGCATGAAAAGCATCATCTCACGCTGAGAGTGAGCAGCCTTGTCAATAAGATAAAGGATCCGCTTGGTGTTATCTGAGCACTGTCTGCTAGGAATAAATCCCGCCTGGTCCGGGTTGATCAGCCCAGGCATGAGGGGAGCGAGGCAAGCTGCCAGAACCCTGTGAACAATTTTGCATCACCGTTTAAGAGCGAAATGGGTTGATAGGACCTGCATAGTCTCTTGTCTTTGCCTGGTTTCGCTATGACCACAACTGAGGCCTCCGTCATTGAAGGGGAAGCGTCGCTGAGCTCATGATCAAGTTGAAAACTCTAGTGAGAAGAGGGGCCACGGAGGTGCAAAAGACTTTATAAAAAGTAGCCGGGAAGCCGTCTGGGCCAGGGAATTTATGTGGCTTCAACTTGGAGATCGCAGCTATGACTTCCTCTATTCTGATCGGATTATCTAGGCTTGCCACCTGGTCCACTGTTAAGCACGTCACCTTGGCTCCCTGCAGATACTCTAAGATATTGTTGGGGGGAGATCTTGTGCTGAGTATAGGTCCTTGTAGAAGGATCCAAATCTGACCCCATCGCCTCATCTGCATCAATCAAAGTCCCATCTTCTGACATCAAATCTTCAACCGCATTGGCCTGCCGCTGCCCTTTGAGTTTGTTTGCTAACATTCTCCCGCATTTGTCCCCCCACATAAAATGCATGTTTGAGGTGTAATATTGAGTACTCAGCACTATCTAAATCCAGCTCAGCCAACTGCTTCCTAGCCACTTCCATTTGTCGCCAGATCCTAGGCGCCCCAGTGCAGTGGTGTATGCGTTCGAGTTCCCGCAAATGTTGCAATTGTGCTCATTTATCTCGCCTGACTTTGTTGGCCACTGCAGAGATGGCGATTGATTCCCCCCTGATTACCGCTTTCATTGTATCCCAGAACATAGCAATCGGAGTCTCCGTGGTGTTGTTAACTCTCAGGTAATCCCTGATTATCTTTTCCAATTGTTTAACTATCTATGGTCTGTGGAGTAGGGTGTCACGTAGCCGCCATGAGTGGGACCCCTTGCTATGAAGTGGGGTGGTAAGGTCCAACAGGACCGCAGAGTGATCGGACAGGGAATGGAGCTCAATCTCCACCGAGCGTGTCGCTGCCTAAACCTCCTGGGATCTCAGGAAGTAGTCGAGTCTGGCATAGGATTTATGTGCGTGGGAGTAGAAAGTGTAATCCCTTGACTCTGGGTGAGTGGCCTGCCATAGAGCCTTCAGTCCCATTTCTTGGAGTCATAGGGCCCCCCCTGAACTAATCGCCTCCACTGCTCCCTTCGCCTGGGTCAACTGGTCTAGTTTGTTATGGAACACCAGGTTTAAGTCTCCCCCCAAGACCACCCTTCGGTCCTGTGTAGACATGATGTCCGCCACTGCTCCATGTAAAAACTGTTCCTGGCCCTCATTGGGAGCATAGATGGACCCTAGAATTATGGAGTGAGAGCCAAGGTGGATGCAGTATCCCAAATGTCGGCCTTTAATCTCTGCTACTTTCATCCCCACCTTCCCATTAAAAGAGCGGGAGAACAGCAACACCACCCAAGCCGTCTTGTGTGATAGTGAGGAGAAGAACTGCTGTGGGAACGCTCTGGATTTGAGTCTGTTCCAATCTTTCTATAGTAGATGCGTCTCCTGTAGTAGACAGACATTTGCCTGAGAGTGTTCCAGATATGAGAGAATAGCCCTCCTCTTGACTGGGCTGTTCAGGCCCTTAACATTGAGGATCAGTACCCTCAAACCTTTTGCTAATGACGCCATAAAGGTCGCCAGCCTTGCTGTTGATTTGCTCTTGAGAGCCCTCTCCCCACCATGTCCTCTTGGACATTGTAATGTTCCTTCTGACCCATTTGTGTAGAAAAACATGAACATTGGCTTTGTGACGGGCATCTGTTAACAAACCCCCAAACAATAAGAGTGAACACCCAAAGTCCCTGGATTGGGGAAGGAGATGAATAGTCCATCCCTCTACCAGTGGTTGAGTCTCTGCGTGGGATAGTGGCTAAGTCTTCTACATACCACTCCATCCCCCCAATCCCTCCAGCCCGCAAAACAACCTGCACCACCTCAGGCGGGATCATTAGATGCTGCATCTTATGCTAGCTTGTCCAGCAGGGCCCTTCTTTCCATTACCATGGGTGCCGGATCCGGCCTCGACTTCCCACGGCCAGTAGGGTCCTGATGCCATCTCCGGCGGCCCCCAATTTGTGTCTTCCTGACTCTGTCTTCAGCTGTTTCTCCTCCTGAAGCTTTATCTGCAGCAGTTCACATGCCGCTGTCAGGGAGCAGAATTGATAGAGCTGGTCCTGCCATCGAAAGATCAACCTGAAGGGGGGCTCCCAGTAGTAGGCCACTTTCTTGTCACGCAGAAAGGTCGTGACTGGGCGAAACTCTTGTCTCTTCTGTAGTGGAGGCCGCAAAATCCTGATACAGGTGTAGGGAGTGACCTCGAATGGTGACTGACGGCGTCGCCCGGGCCACCCTCAGCATCCGTTCCTTCAAGGAGAAATTGTGGACACAGGTTAGGATGTCCAACAATTGAGGTGAACCAGGGCCCCAACAGCCCACCCTGTGAGTTCTGTCCAAGTGAATCTGCGATGCCGGGGTGTCTCCCAAGATCTGGGTGAATAGTTCCACCACGTAGGCCTCTATGTCTTCCACTTCTGCCTCTCGGGGGGCCACCCTTATTCGAATGTTATTCCGTCTGGAGCAATTTTCTAAGTCCTCCACATGTGCTTGTAGATCCTTTTGTTGGCCTGATAAGTAGATGACTTCTTGTTACAATTGTTCAATTTCCTCGTCTCGGAAGGTCTCACGTCCCTCTAGGGCATCCACCCTGTCGCCAATGTCTGTCACCTCTTTCCGGACCGCTTGCATTTCACTTGTGAGGTCTCTTTTAACCGCTAGGAGGTGATCTCTCGGGCTGAAAATAGGGCCTCTAGGTGTGTAACCGGGGCCTCCAGGACTTCCCCAGATTGCGAGGTCGCCCGATTCGTTCCTCCCCGGGACTCTCCTTGCTAGGAGCCTTTTGGCTTCATAAGCAGGTCCTTTATGGAGCTCCCCTTCTTTGCTCTTGCAGACGCCATCCTCTCCGCTCTGCTGGGCCCTCTTGAGAAGAGCGGAAGTATTCCTGTTTTGGACCAGTGCCTGCACTTACTCTCCTGGGTCTGGTATCACTCAAGCTGTCCGCTTACTCTGCCCACGCCGTGCCAACTCTGCCTTAGTGCAAGTCACACCTATCCGGTGTAGGTGAGAGCCCCCTACTCTGATAGCCAATCTGGTAATCTTCACTCCTCATGGGTGATGGGCCGAGGATGTCTCCAAAGCAGCTGCCTAGAACCAACCCTGGACCCTTTTTTATTTGTTCGCTTCTCAACTCTCCTGTGCCCTGAAGTCCGTTCCAGCAGGCCAGGCAAGGGGACCAGTGGTACTCGCTCGCCGGGGCAGGGCCCTGTTCTCCCGCTGCCTATTTCAGTTCAGCTGCTTGCCTCCACCCAACTCCCAGATCTTGGGGCTGATTTGTGCACCCCCAGCTCCAGGGCTCACCAATCGTCCATGTCAGACCAGGTGAACCTTTCTATCCGAGTCTCCAGGCCAACTTCCACGAGGGCCCCCACGCTGCTCCCCTGGGCTGGCTTGGAGATTTCCCCCTCACCTTGTTCTTCTTGCTGCTGGTGGTTTGTCAAAGGATCTCCCTCTCTCCAAAGCGGCCAGGGCCCAGAGCCCCCGCAGAGACCCAAAGCAGTCTGCTTCTGCCTCTAGCCCCAGCATGGAGGATGATCTGTTCTGACTCTCCCCATGGCCAGGGCACTCTCCTGGGGTTCCATGTCCCTGCTTTCCACGTCTGCTGCATGGGAGATCGTCAGATGGCTCCTTCCCCTTGGGCATGGGAACCTACCACACTCACCACATCTTCTGGATTGAGGGGATCCCTCTTCTATCGAGCGGGGCCCCCTCCGTGCAGGTCTCAGGGGTTCTACTTTTCCAGAGCTCAAGCCACTGCCCTGGGCTCCACCACAGCCGATGCCGCCTCCTCACAGCCCCCCTTCTCTCCTGCAGCCCTCCAGGCACTGTGTCGCAGTCCAAGATGGCCGATCTGGATCTGCCGCAGGCCGTGCTCAAGTGGGCCCGCTCACCTCCTTTCCTCAGCACCACAGCTGTGGCCCCCAGCTCCCACCTGGGTATGTCTGTCTGTGCAGTGCAGCGATCAGAGCCCTGTACTCTGCCTAAAACTCCTGGCCACTCGATCCAACTCTGGGGACGCCCTGTGTGCTCCTGTCTCAGGCCCAGATTGCCCTCTCATCTTCTTGGCCCCGGATGAGTCGTCGGGCTGCTCTCTCTCCGATGTGAGCCCTTGGCCTACCCCTATGCTCTGCCTGTGTCATGCTCCACTCTAGTAACACACGTCTCATCTCGTCACCATCTTGGCCATGCCCCTCAGGCACTACTCTTGAACTCATCCATTTACTCAGGTACTACCCATGCACTCATCCATTCACCCAGGCACTACCCATGCACACATCCAATAACCCAGGCACTACCCTTGCACTCATCCATTTACTCAGGCACTACGCATGCGCTCATCCATTTTCTCATGCAGTACCCATGCACTCATCCAATGACCCAGGCACTACCCATGCACTCATGCAATCACCCAGGCACTGCCCATGCACTCATCCATTCAATGAGGCTGTCCCCATGCACTCATCCAATCACCCAGGTGCTACTCTTGCACTCATCCAGTCACCCAGGCAGTACCCATGCACTCATCCAATCACTCAGGCACTACCCATACACTCATCCAATCACCCAGGCACTATCCATGCACTAAGACACAATCACCTAGGCACTACCCTTGCACTAATCCCTTCACACAGGCACTACCCATGCACTCATTCATTCACTCAGGCACTACCCATGCACTCATCCATTCACTCAGGCACTATCCATGTACACATCCAATCATCCAGTCACGAGCTTTGCACTCATCCATTCAGTCAGGCAGTGCCCATGCACTGGTCCATTCACTCAGGCACTACCCATGCAGAAATCCAATGACCCAGGCACTACCCTTGCACTCATCCATTCACCCAGGCACTAACCATGCACACATTCAATCATTCAGGCACTACCCATGCACTCATCCATTCAGTTAGGCAGTTCCGATGCACTCATCCATTCACTCAGGCACTACCCATGCAGTCATCCATTCACCCAGGCACTACATATGCACTCATCCATTTACCCAGGCACTACCGACACACCCATCCAATCACCCAGGCACTACCCATGCACTCATCTATTCACTTACGCAGTATCCATGCACGCATCCAATTACCCAGGCACTATCCATGCACTCACCCAATCACCCAGGCACCATTCATGCACTCATCGAATCACCCAGGCACTACCTTTGCACTCATCCATTCAATGAGGTGCTACCCATGCACTCATCCAATCACCCAGGCACTACTCTTGCACTCATCCAATCACTCAGGCACTATCCATGCATTCATACAATCACCCAGGCACCATACATGCACTCATCAAATCACCCAGGCACTATCCATGCACTCACCTATTCACCCAGGCACTACCCTTGCACTCACTCATTCACTCAGGCACTACTTTGCACTCATCCATCCACTCAGAAACCACCCTTGCAGTCATCCAATCACTCAGGCACTACCCATGCAGTTATAAATTCATTCAGCTTACCTTTTTTTAACCATAAAAGGCGGTTCTAAAAAGAAATGGTAAACATGGTATAAAAAACTAAAACAAGCTGCAGAAATAAGCTGCTCAAAGCTTTGAAATGTTTTTTTACATTTGTGCTGCTTTGCTGCATTTCTCATAGCTGCAATTGACTGCACTCCTGCAGTGATGGTACAGTCCACACAGTACATTGCCATACAATGGAATTCTGTAACCAGGTCTACATGACGGCTCTCAATTTCAGATGGGACTTTTTGCCCTGGTACAGGTGCTGCAGCTGAAGATGATGATGGCCCTGCAGCTTCTCTGTCTTTCTTTGCCCTTTTTAAAGCATTATTATGGTACGTTTTAAAATGGTACACAGGAGTACTTCTTGTTTGAACCTCTTCATAATGTTTTCTCGCAAAGAGAGCACTTTACAAACTTCGCAACTGTCTTAGACTCTCCCGGCGGTATACTGAAGAACTCCCATGCAATGCTGACTTTCTTCTGTTGAGGTTCTTCATCTAGTAGATCTTCTTCCTCCACCTCCTCAATGTCCTACTCTGCCTCCTGTTGCAGCTGATTGTTCTTTGCACCTCCACTTTCTAATTAGAAAATCAAAAAATAACTAAGCTATAATCAGAGTACTGCACTGCAGACACACCTGCTGAGAATGATTCCACAATGAATGGAACATTCATTGTCGCGATTTCAAATATGTTTGCGAAGACCAGCGTCACTGCAAAATTGTAAAAAAATTGATTTCAACATTAGTTATAAACTAAATAACTACAACAACATAAGTTTAAACAATATAGAAATACACTTCTACTGTTAAACATACTGTAGAATGTGTCTATATATATGTTTTACACTTTGTACAAAACACGCACTCTTTGTGACTACCGACGTCATCGCGATGCCTGGCGTCACTGCGAAAACAGAAAATAGTCTTTGAAGAATATTTTTCTGGAAACTAAGGGCATCATTATGATGGCGGGCGGACAAAGTCCGCCCGCCATCCTAACGAAAAAAGGGACCGCCCGCCATATGTGCGGCGGTCCCATAGGGAAGATTAGGATGCGCCCGCCACACTGGCGGGTGCATCCCGCATTTTTAACATTGCGGCGGGCGGTGCTTTTAGCAGCACCCGCCGCAATGTAAAAAATGCATGTTGTGCATTTGCATGCACAACGTGGCAGGCACCGCGCGGTGCCTGTCACATTGTGCATTCAAATGCAGGGGGGTACCATAGGTACCCCCCATGTGCACCCCCCATCCCCCAAACACCCTGGGGGCCCCCACATGCAGCCACCACATGCCTTTCCATGACGGCAACGCCGCCATGGAAAGGCACATCACCCCCTGCGTCTTAATATAGATGGCGGTGTCTTGCAGACTCCGCCACCATATCAAGCCCCTTTTCCGCCCGGTCACCTGTTTGACCGGCGGAAAACCGGCGGACAGTCTTTCCGTCCGCCGGTGTCCCCCCGCCATACTAATATGGCGGGGGGAAATGGGGGGCGGGCGGTGAATAATGGCGGGCGGATCGCCAATGCCCGTATGGCGGTGGCGATCCGCCCGCCATTATAATAGACCCCTTACTACATAAATATGAGTTTGAAAAGTACACTAATAAAGCACTGCTGTTAAACATACTGTAGAATGTATTTATATATATATGTTTTACACTTTGTACAAAACACGCACTCTTCACAACTGCCGACGTTATCTCGACGCCCAGCGTCACCTCGAAAACGGGAAATGGTCTTGAAGGCGATTTTTCTGGAAACTCAGTACAAAATATTAGTTTTAAAAATATGAGTTTCAAAAGCACACTAATAAAGCTCTACTGTTAAATATACAGTACAATGTGTCTGTATATATATTTTACACTTTGTACAAACCACATGATCTTCGCGACTACCAACGGCCCTGCAAAGACGTCAGTAGTCATGAATATTAACAATTTTTATAAGGGTGGTTTTCTCCTAAATTCATCAGAGAAAGAAAAGTTAAAACACTATTTTACTAAATATCTAGACTTCAACTTTATTTAAAAAATGTCTTGAAGTGTGTTTTTCAGTATGTAAAATACACTGGCTGATCACACATTCTCCACAGTAAATGCGGCAATGTTGTCCCGACTTGACAATTCTTAAAAATAAAAACAGTTATTAATGTGCTTTCTGATAAACACATAACAAATAAAAAAATGAGTAGTATATAATATATTTCTAATGTACAATATCTAATTATGGAATAGGAAAATCTTAGAAGCTCACTTAAAAAAATGGATGTTACAATTAAGAAATAGAATTTAAAAAAATCTTAGAAATTCACTGAAAAAAACAAAGGTTACAGGGCCATTACAGTAAGGAAATAGAATTTAAAAAAACTTTACCAATTCACTGAAAAAAACTGAGTTTACAGCGACGTTATAGTTAGGCTCAGGTTCCACTCATATAAAACTAGTGAAACTGAGCTAACTATAATTTGCGCCCCTGCAATGCACTGCCTATAACCTCACATATTGCATAACTCATGACATGGTCAGAGACATCACTGATGACATCACTGATGTCATCTCAAATGACATCACTGATGGCATCATCCAATGACTGTGAGTGTTTTTAAAATGTTTGTGAGTGCTAAATATATATATAACAAGTGGCTTTATGAGTGCCTAAATGGATGATTCAGTGGGTGCATATCTGACTGTATAAGTGAGTGATTAGATGATCTGCCCCACAAATGACAATAGGCGATTGAAGTGGGCACGTGTAGCAATGGACACCTCCAAGTGTGAAAAAATGAAGAGATTATTACTTGATAATACCGAAAATCACCATAATCTGTATGACCAACGGGAGGAGCTTCTAAAGGTAACTGACATACATACAACTCTCTTCGAGCAGCTAGCCTCATTTTTTACATTGCCTAGTCGGCTCCAATGCAAGAGGCCAATTGCACGCCCACAATCCTCTTGGTTTAATGAAGACTGTAAGAGACTACGGGCAGTTCTGGCTGCCGCGATTAAATCAAACAATGTCCTAGAAATAAGAGAGACACGGAAGATCTACAAGACTGCCCAGGTGGTAGCGAAAAGAGATTGGGTTGAAAATCATTGGGTACAAATGCGTGAAGCCTGCCAGAGGAATGATTCACAACAATTTTGGCTGTTGGTTACAAGGGGAGAGGCCGATAGACCTAGGCCTCCCAACAGCAACATTTCTGTAGCCGACTGGGTAGACCATTTCTTAGCTGTTTACACTGGACCAGCGGAGCTGGATACTGAAGATTCTTCACATGAATATACTGGCATTTGCTCCACTGAGCTATTTTCCATAACTGAAATTAATCAAAGCATCTTGTTGGCAGCCAGAAACAAGGCCTCTGGTCCCGACGGTGTACCTAGTGACGTCTTTCTCAACGATACCGCTAACTGGACCAACTACATCTGGGCACTCACTAAATCGCGCCAATACCCCCATCTTGGAGGGGAGCAGAAGTAATACTGGTCTTCAAAAAGGATGACCGCGCTCAGCCCTCAAACTACAGGCCGATTAGCTTAATTGACGGAGCTCAGAAAGTTTTCGACCGTGCCCTTTTGTCTAAGATCACAGATTGGATGGAGGAAAACAACATCCTATCCCCATTTCAAGCTGGGTTCAGGAGGAAAGTCAGCACCATAGACCATATCTTTAGATTTGCTTTACTGGCCTGGAAAACAGTGAATATCGAACAAGCCAGTCTTTATATTGCTTTTATCGACTTAAATTCGGCCTTTGACCTTATTCTTAGGTCCAAACTATGGCAGGTTTTGCAGGAAATGGGACTTCCATCAGAGCTACTTGCGCTGGTTGTTAGGCTGCACGAGGACACCTACGCAAGGGTTCGCTGGGGGATCAAGGGCAAGTGACAGAACCAATCAAAGTCATTAGGGGGTCCGCCAAGGATGTGTCCTGGCTCCCACCCTGTTCTCACTCTTTATTAACGGGGTGGTGAAGCATCTAGGAGAAGTCCCCGCTGATGCCCCTTCACTGGGGGGTGGAAAAGTAACAACTCTACTATATGCGGATGACACATTAGTAGTCTCCAAGACCCCCAGCAGACTCCAACTTCTCCTTAATTGTTTTGTGGCCTTCTGTAATCAGAGAGGCCTGGAGGTTAATACCTCAAAAACTAAACTCCTGACGATGAATCTCCACAAATCGTTCAAAGGTAAATTGACATTGGGGGGATTCGTCTGGAGAGAGTGGCCACTTTTGACTACTTAGGGGTGACCCTATCGGAGACAATGACATGGAGGCACCACATTAGTAAGAGGTACTTACAGCAGAAGAAAACCTCGGGGGCACTGATTAAAGAGCATAGGGCCTCCCAAACCAGACCAATAGCAGCCCCGCTGCAGATATACGATCAGAAGATAGTAGCGTCGGCCTTGTACGGGGTGGAAATCTGGGGCTTTGACAATCTTGAGGGCCTTTTACACACAGAAAATAAGTTCTCAAGATCTTTATGCTCTCTTCCCCAGAGTATGCCGCTCATCCCTTTAAGATTAGCCATGGGTAGAACAACCATAGTGGACAAAGAAAGGCTTCGCCCCCTTCTCTTCTGGTTACGACTTAAACAAACACCTGAGCTTAGTTGTTATGCTGTAGCTCTTCAAGATCTTTACAAACTAGATCGCTTTAAAAAAAATAGGTTGGTTCACCAAAGTACAGGCTTTGCTTTCTGCTATAGGCCTGGGAACCTCATGGGATGTCTCTGATCCTAGTCTCTTGCCTTGAAGAGAAACCATAAAGACCCATTATTGGAACTGGATCGCACAGTCAACTGCCTACCAAACCTCTGCTGGCCGCCTAACTTTAGAGTACTTGGAGTTTAAATGGCTAGGCGTATACGAACAGTATATGGAGGTCATTTCGATACCACAAGTCAGGAAGCTCTATATACAATTTAGATTCGGCTGCCTCCCTGTGAATTCTTTCACAGCTGGCTGGCAGCGATCACTTGAGGTTGCACATCATTGTCCGGGATGCCCCGGGTCCCTTGAGACGGTTAAACATATTCTCTTTGTGTGCCCTTTATACATTATTCCGAGATCTAATTGGCTAGTACCTGTCTGTAGGCTGATGGGAACCCGGTGCCATCAAGAAGCATTTTGTATTTTAAAAACAGATTCTAGGCCATCAATAGTCTGCGCAGTGGCAAAATTCCTAGGGAAATTGTGGATCATTAGGCGCCATACACTAAAGAAGAGATACAGCACTGATCCATAGTGCTATCTGTGACTATTTTTAACTTGTTTTTATCAACTCTTTTATTCTGTACATCCTTCTGTTTTTATTGCTTTTAGTTGTCTAGTTACTCGGAGAAAGTTATTGGTCTATCTGCAATTAAACTATGAATGAATTGTTGCTATATTTGCTATACTGTACATTTGCACTATTTAGCATTTGCACTTTTTGTTTAACCCCGAAATTATAGTTTTAAACACCCACATCAAGATGCTGTTTTTAATTTAAATTTGATATCCAATCTTGCTCAAAATTGTACTCTTGCTATGTTGGCAATATGTGAACCTTCTGTATTGCTTGCACTTGTACTTTTATGGTCGCAATGACCGAATAAAGTATTTCTTTAGACTTGGATTAGGTGTCTCAGTGAATGTGTGGCTGAGCGACTAGGTTTTGAGAATGTCTGTATCAGTCTGTCAGATGGTGTCTAAGTGGCTGTATGGGTTGGTGAGTGGGTGTCTAAGTACCTGTATGGGTGTATGAGTGTCTGTGTGGCTGGGTGAGAGGGTGTGTGACTGCCTGCATAGATGAGTGAGTGGGTGAGACAGTGGCTGTATGGGTTAGTGAGAGTATAAGTGAGGGGCTGTATAGGTGACTGAGTATGTGTATGGGCGTGTTGGTAAGTGAATACATTTGTCACTGGCATATGGGTGGGTAACTGGATATGTAAAAGGCAGTATAGGTGAGAGTTAGAGTATATGACTGACTGTATAAGTGAGTGAGGGGTTGTGATAGTGGCTGTATGGGTGAGTGTGTACTTGTGTCAGTGACTGTATAGGTGAGTGAGTATGTGTTAGTATCTGTATGAATAAGTGAGTGAGTGTGTATAACTGTAAAGGTGAGTAAATGGCTGTGTGAGTGACTCTCTATGTAAGTGAGTAGGTGTGTGAGTAGCTCTATGAGTGACTGACAGTGTTTGAGTGCCTGTGTGATTCTGAGTGGATATATCAGTGACTGTATTAGTGAGCGAGTTGGTGTATGAGTGGCTGTGTGGGTGACTGAGAGGATGTGTGTGTAGACCTATGAATCAGAGAGTGGGTGTATAAGTACTGTGTAAGTACGGGTATGGTTTTGAGAATAGTAGTATGGAAGTTGGAGTGGGTGTATAAAAGGTTATATGGGGGTGTGAGTGGTGCGTCAGAGATTCTGTGGATGATGCCATCAGTGATGTCATCAGTGATGCCATTGGAGATGTCATCAGTGATATCATCAGTGATGTCACTGACCATGTCACGAGTGATGTAATATGTGAGGTCATAAGTAGTGCATTGCGGGGGCGCAAGTTATAGTTAGGCCGGCTAACCGTAACTGCTGGAATTTCACTGGTTTTACATGACTGGAACCTGAGCCTAACTTTAACGTCCCTGTAACCTTTGGTTTTTTCATTGAAAAAAAAAATATGTATGTATATATATAATTGAATTGTTTGGAAACTCCGGTTGAATTAGCCCAGACAACCAATCTGGATATCTATGGGAGAGTGCGTACACCGTTTAGATCCAAATCTGTATTCATCCCTATGATGCCAAAGGATGGACTTGACATATTCGCTGAAAATGTGGTTAAAGATCTCAAAATCTTGGCTCAAACTAGTAGCAAAGAGTTTAACAAAGCACATAACATGAACAGGATGGAATACAACAATCTGATGAACAAAATCAAACAATGCCAAGATATCGTGGTCCGATGGTCCGATAAGGGCGGTAATGTGGTCCTTTGGCCCTTAGATAAATACAATGCGGAAGCACAGAAACAGTTACAAGATAGAGAGTGCTACAACCGCATAACCCCTACCAGCATCATGGGAATAAAAGAGAAATACCACAAAGCTCTCTATGATTGGAGAGGAACTGGGTTAATCACGAAACTTGAATTTGAATATCTAAAAACAGACTACCCGATAACACCACAACTGTATTTAATACCTAAAATACACAAAGACGCTAATGAGCCCCCAGAAAGACCTATCATAGCGGCAATTGGTGGATTATTTGAAAACACTTCGAGATTCATCGATCATTTCCTTCAGCCTGCAGTATGTGAGTTGCCTTCACACATCAGAGACACCGGAGACTTTTTGACTAAAATCTATGATATCACTTGGGACAATGATTGTGTACTAATGACATTGGATGTTAACACATTATACACAAGTATTAGACACAGGTATGGGCTAAATGCTCTGAACCACTACTTGGGAAAAAGACCTATACACATGCATCAGCATACTATGATGCTGTTGCAGATGGCAGAGTGGTGCCTGGAAAATAACATCTTTATCTTCGACAAACTGCACTACAAACAACTACAGGGCACTGCCATGGGTACTTGCTTCGCCCCCAGCTATGCTAATTTGCATATGGGCTGGTGGGAGGAGCAAGTACTCATGAAGACACAGAAAACAGCTATGACTGAAAATGTCATTCTATATGTCAGGTTTATTGATGACATATTTATCCTCTGGCATGGCACACAAGAAAGTGCGATGACATTTGCACAAGAGATAAACAATAACACCCTGAATCTCTCATTTACCTGTAACACCAGCAAAGAGTGCATTCAATTTCTAGACTTAGAAATATATGCAGAAAGTAACAAATTGCAATCAAGAACCTACAGAAAACCCACAGCTGGAAATGCAATTCTCCATGCTAGTAGTTTTCACCTTAACAGTGTCAAAGATAGCATCCCTTATGCTGAATGTCTGCGCATGAGGCGCAACTGTAGAACAGAAGAGGGTTTACAACAATCTACTGATAACCTCTTCTGCAGATTAGAAAGGAGTGGATACAAGACTGAAACCCTGGCCACAGCAAAAGCTAGGAGCATTAAATTTAAAAGGGAAGATCTGCTCTTTAACACCAAAAGCAAAAACAGTTGCACTAACAATAAGACAGACACTCCAAGACTTATAACAGGATTTAATGCATACCACACCACACTGCGTAAAATACTCTACAAACATTGGGGTACAGTACGCAGTGACCCAATCATAGGCCCCACATGCGCCAAAGTCCCCTCTATAAGCTTTAGGAGAGCAAAATCTATGAGCCAAGAATTAGTGTGCAACGCGCCAACAATTGCTAAAATACCGAATTGGCTGCAAACACAGAAGGGGTTTATCAAGTGCACAAAATGCAAGGCGTGTAAACATGGTATAAATATAAAAACAGTACAACTGCCTTTCCGACATATACCCTATGAGATTCGAGGCAGTTACAACTGTAAATCTGATTTTGCTGTATATGTTTTGCAATGAACGTGTGTCAAAAAGTATGTGGGGAGCACCATCCACCCCGTACATGTCCGCATTCTGCAACATCTCAGGGCAATTTCCAATAATGACCAATCTTACCCGGTGGCAAGACATATCAATTCGTGCCATGGGGGAAGAGCCCAAGATCTGTCTTTTTATGTAATTGATACAGTCCCGAAAAACCCAAGGGGAGGGAATAGACAATTGACATTAAGAAGATTAGAGTAGAGATACATCATTTTGCTTAATTCGAAAATCCCTAATGGGATGAATGCAGACGAAGCAATGAATGTACATTTATAAGATAACGTCATACGCTTTCTGTACCTGACCCATTCCTCATAGCGTTAGGACCTCTTTTCACTTTATTTTATTTTTCCATTTTGTTTTGATTCTCCCAGTGACTGGCACCGTTTTCTACATGTGTTAAATTTTGAATGTTATTATAGACTTCTATAATATATTTTTATTTTATTTTATTTTGCTCAAAATTCATTCAGCATGCCCACTGGGGCTGGTTAGCTTAATAGTATAGGGTGGCCATAGATAGACCTGGTTTCCAGTCGTATTGAATAAATAGGACCATTAACATGTTTGGTTACACAACCCTACTTTTGGTATTTTTAGTTCATGTAACACATATGAGCAATCGGTCTTTCGTGTCTTATCTAGACCCGATTTCATTGTTCTTCAAAGGGTACAAAGTAGGGCGTGTGCACCATGACAAAACTAGTAACCAATTGTGATTGCTATACACATAAGGCTGATCTTCATTGAGAGGTATGATTATTGCAAAGTTACATTAACTTTTTTCTTCACAGCTTTATTGCCATTAGTTTTCACATGTATGGTAAAAATACTGGTCGCCAGTTTGTTGCAATGAGATATATTTAATTTTCTTTAATTTTGCATTTTCCAATTGTAATATCATTAACATTGGTAAACGCTTAGCTATATATTTAGTTTATTTGTTACATATATTTTGTTTTCAATTTATTCTTTGCACTGTCATGTATATATTAGCACTCATTAACTTTTATGTCTATGGTTGGGAGATGGTTGCTGTGACAACCAAATGTGAGTGATTTACATAAGTGGTGAAAATGGCAGAGTACCTGATGTAGTGATCAAGGCGGCTCAATGTCGAAACGCGTCTGGGTTTTTGTTGGAAATAAAATTTCTGTGCCAAATTCTCACGGAGTCGGTGCCTGTCTAAGGATGTTGCCAGGATTAGTTTTTATATATATATATATATATATATATATATATATATATATATATATATATATATATATATATATATATTCACTGAAAAAACCATAGGTTTCAGATATGTTATAGTTACAAATTAGCATTTAAAAAACCTTTGAAATTCACTGAAAAAACCATAGGTTTTAGGGACAGTTATAGTTAGTTGGACATTTCACTCGTACAAAACCCGTGAAATTCCCCGTTTATAGTTAGTTCAGCTAACTATAACTCGCGCCCCGCAATGCACTGCTGATGACATCACATATTACATCACTCATGACATGGTCAGTGACATCACTGATGACATCACTGATGACATCTCAAATGACATCACTGATGACATCATCCAGTGACTGTGTGTTTCTGTAAAGTTTAAATATTTTTAATATATATAGGAAAAGACGTATTGAAGAATGAGTGGGTGTGTAAGTGTCTGTATGGATGATTTAGTAGGTGCGTGACTGACTCTATAAGTGAGTGATTTAACGTATCTTACTGAATGCATGGGTTAGTGACTAAACTGGGTGAATGTCTGTATCCGTCTGTCTGTTGCTGTGTAAGTGGCTGCATGGGTTTGTGAATAGCTACATGAGTGTCTATATGAGTTATTGATTGGTTGTCTGAGTATCTGTATGGGTGCCTGAGTGTTTGTGTGGGTGGGGTGTGTGCGACTCTGTGCATAGATGTGTGAGTGGGTGATTCACTGGGTGGATGGTTTCAAGAGTGCATCTCTGATAGACTGTATGGGTGGGTAAGTGTGTGTAAGAGTGTGTTAGTGAGTGAATGTATGTCCCAGTGGTACATGTGTGAGTAACTACATATGTGAAAGGCAGTATATATGTGTGTTGGAGTATATAAATAGCTATAAGCGAGAGTGAGTGATTGTGATAGTGGCTGTATGGATGAGTGTGTGCTTGTATCAGTGATTGTATAAGAGCGTAACAATGTGCTAGTATTTGTATGATTAAGTGAGCTGGTGTGTGTATAACTGTATAGGTGAGTAAATGGCAGTGTGTTTAATTATTTGCATGACTGACTAGGTGTGTGAGTACCTCTATGGATGAGTGGCGGTGTTTGAGTGTCTATATAGGAGTAAGAGTGCATATGATAGTCCTGTACTGAGTGACCATAAGTATGAGTGACTGTACGGGTGAGTGAGTGGATGTGTGTGTGTAGACCTAAGAATCAGTGAGTGGGTATGTAGTTATTGGTGTTGGAGTGTCTATAGTTTTGCGAATGGCAGTCTGTAATTTAGATTGGGTGTATCAAAGGTTATATTAGGGTGTGAGGAGCTGCATCAGATTATCACGTGGATGATGTCATCAGTGATGTCATTTGAGATGTCATCAGTGATGTCATCAGTGATGTCACTGACCATGTCATGAGTGATGTAATATGTGACGTCATCAGCAGTGCATTGTGGGGCGCGAGTTATAGTTAGCTGAACTAACTATAACGGGGGAATTTCACGGGTTTTGTACGAGTGAAATGTCCAACTAACTATAACTGTCCCTAAAATCTATGGTTTTTTCAGTGAATTTCAAAGGTTTTTTAAATGCTAATTTGTAACTATAACATATCTGAAACCTATGGTTTTTTCAGTGAATTTCAAAGGTTTTTTAAATGCTAATTTGTAACTATAACTGTCCCTAAAACCTATGGTTTTTTCAGTGAATTTCAAAGGTTTTTTAAATGCTAATTTCTAACTATAACGTGTCTGAAACCTATGGTTTTTTCAGTGAATTTCAAAGGTTTTTTAAATGCTAATTTGTAACTATAACGTGCCTGAAACCTACGGTTTTTTCAGTGAATTTCAAAGGTCTTTTAAATGACATTTTTTAAATGTATTAATTTTTATATTAATTTTTTTCATACTGATTTACTACATTTTTAAAAACAATTTCTTTTACATATTTTATTTTTTAAATTACATTGTAATTACATTATACATTACATTACAAAAATACTTTCGCAGAATGAATTACTTTAGTTTAAATACTTAGCACATAGGCAATAGACTTTTAAGTACAGTAGTTACAGTTGTTGCAATGGGCAACACATTTTCAAACACAATGCAACATTCAGCTCAATGTGAATTTCTAGTTAAATGCAATTAGTTACTTTATGGATTACTTTTCTAACCACAGGACTGGATCCTAGATTCAGTCCTGGGACATCTCCTGTAAACAGTTGAGTAAAAGCGTTTTGGTTACAGTCGTGATTTTTAAGGAATATTATTGTATTTTAAAAGTTGACACTTAGAAACTTTTCCTCATAGAATCACCAATGTTATCCTATGGAAGGAAATTCACTTAGCAGGTAAAAACTGTTATCGTTACTTTTTTCTTACTCAGTGTTGGATCCTGGATCCAGCACTGGTGCATCTCCTGTAAACAGTTGAAAAAATGCGTTTAAGTCATACAGGCGATTTTTAAGGAATATTTGTAGTTTGTGAAAATCGACACTTTGAAACCTTTCTGCTGAAAACCAGACAATGGATTCCTATGGAAGAAAAGATAAGTTACTGGTAAGTACGGTTAAAATTACTTTTCAGGGTCAGTGCTGGGCTAAAAGATGCAGCACTTGGTTCTCTCCTGATAACAGGTGAGTAAATCGGAATTCGTATTTCGGCTGATTTTAGAAGAATAATTTAAAGTTCCAAAACTCCACACTTAGAAGAATTTCCAAGTGAAACCAGTCAATGTTAGCCTATGGAAGGAAATTCAAGTTACTGGTAAGTACGGTTAAAATTACTTTTCAGGACCAGTACTGGGCTGAAAGATGCAGCACTGAGGTCTCTCCTGATAACAGGTGAGTAAATCAGAATTCGGATTTCGGCTGATTTTAGAGGAATATTTGTATGTTTCAAAAATCAACACTTAGAAACTTTTTCAGCAAAAAGCAGGCAATGATATCCTATGGAAGGAAATTCAAGTTACTGGTAAGTACGGTTAAAATTACTTTTCAGGATTAGTACTGGGCTGAAAGATGCAGCACTGAGGTCTCTCCTGATAACAGGTGAGTAAATCGGAATTCGTATTTCGGCTGATTTTAGAGGAATATTTTAAAGTTCCAAAACTCCACACTTAGAAGAATTTCCAAGTGAAACCAGTCAATGTTAGCCTATGGAAGGAAATTCAAGTTACTGGTAAGTACGGTTAAAATTACTTTTCAGGACCAGTACTGGGCTGAAAGATACAGCACTGAGGTCTCTCCTTATAACAGGTGAGTAAATCGGAATTCGTATTTCGGCTGATTTTAGAGGAATATTTGTAGGTTTCAAAAATCAACACTTAGAAACTTTTTCAGCAAAAAGCAGGCAATGATATCCTATGGAAGGAAATTCAAGTTACTGGTAAGTACGGTTAAAATTACTTTTCAGGACCAGTACTGGACTGAAAGATACAGCACTGAGGTCTCTCCTTATAACAGGTGAGTAAATCGGAATTCGTATTTCGGATGATTTTAGAAGAATATTTGCACAATGGTGAAGGGAGGGCGGGGCCTGAGGTGACATCTGTGCAAACGCGCCCCGTTGCGCGTTTTAAGTTGGGGGATTAAGTCCCTTGAATCCTGAGGGTCCCTAGGGGCCAACTAGCCCACCAGGAACCTCCAATATGCGCCAGGGGCTGCGTTGCAGAGACGTGTAGAGAGGCCACACCCCTTTTACACCTCTCTGCAACGCAGCTCTGTGGCGCTTTCTGGATGTACCTGTTGGGCTAGTTGGCCCCCAGGGACCCTCAGGATTGAAGGGATTTAATCCCTCAACTTAAAACGCGCCACGGGGCGCGTTTGCACAGATGTCACCTGAATCCCCGCCCCTCCCTTCACCACTGTGCAAACGCGCCCGTGGCGCGTTTTAAGTCGGGGGATTAACTCCCTTGAATCCTGAGGGTCCCTGGGGGCCAACTAGCCCAACAGGTATATCCAAAAGCGCCACAGAGCTGCGTTGCAGAGAGGTGTAAAAGGGGCGTGGCCTCTGTACACCTCTCTGCAACGCAGCCCCTGGCGCATACTGGAGGTTCCTGGTGGGCTAGTTGGCTCCCAGGGACCCCCAGTATTCAAGGGGAATTCGCTCCCTCTGCAAACGCGCCAGGGGGCGCGTTTGCAGAGTGGTGAAGGAAGGGGCGGGGCCTGCGGGCCCGATCGTTTTTTTTTGTCTCCTGAAGGGGGGCTGTGTGGCCCCCCTTCCTTTTTCCTGTTTTTGGGCCCTGGGGACCCCATCCCCCAGGGCCTTACCCCTTTTTTTAATTTTTTTTTTTTTTAAAAAACGGGAAGGGGGCCGCGTGGCCCCCCTTCCCTGGGCCTGTATTGGCCCCGGGGACCCCATCCCCCGGGGCATGGCCTCGATTTTTTTTTTCTTTGGTGGGGGGCTGCGTGGCCCCCCTCCTCAGGCCATTTAAGGCCCCGGGGACCCCATCCCCCGGGGCCGGCCTTTCCGTTTTTTTTAAAATTTATTTTTTATTTTTGGGGGAGGGGGGCCGCGTGGCCCCCCTCCCGGGCCACTACTTGCCCCGGGGACCCCATCCCCCGGGGCTGGCCCTCTCCGTTGGGGACTGTGGGGGGGTCCCCAATCCCCCCACAGTCCCGCCGGCTCCCCGCGTCCCTTGGGAGCCGGCATTCCTTTTCCACATGGGGAGCTGCTAAGATGCAGCTCCCCATGTGGAAAAGCAATGTGCTTTGGATATTGGAAGAGAGAGCAGGTTTCCCTGCTCTCTCTTCCAATATCCAAAGCAGTTTGCAATGGCAGGACGGGAGCCGCGAGGCTCCCGGCCTGCCATAGCAAACTACAGTGTCCCAGGGGTAGGCACCCCGGGACACTGCAGGAGCCGGCCCTGGGGGTGGCGGTCCCCAGGGCCATCAAGGGCTCCAGGAGGGGCCACGCGGCCCCCTCCCTTAAATTACACAGCCCCGGGGAGGTGGTGGTCCCCGGGGCTCTGGGGGTCCGTAATGGACCCCCACATTTATTTTATAAGTGCCCCGGGGAGGTGGTGGTCCCCGGGGCGTGTGGGGGGGCTGGAGCCCCCCCACACCTTATTCAAATTAAAAAAGAAGCCCCGGAGGGTGGCGGTCCCTGGGGCTGCGGGAGGGCAGAAGAGCCCTCCCGCACTATTTTTGCAATAAAGCCCCGGGGGTGGCGGTCCCCGGGCTTGGGGGCCCTTGAGGCCCCCACACATAAAATTAACCCCTCACCATGCCCCCGGGACTTGGGCCACCCGGGGGCAAATACACTCGAAGCGCGGGAGACCGCGCTTCGATTTTTTTCGGCAGGATTCGCGCACCCTGAGCGCATCCTGCCGATTTAAAAAAATGTTTTTCTTTTTTGCCCAGGGGGTCCTTGTGGGACCCCCTGAGCAAACCTAGGGGGTCAGGGTGTTTCTACCCTGCCCCCTTTGTGCGCTTTGCGCACTTGTTTCTGTCCCTCGGGACAAAATGGCTGCCAACATTTCCTGAATCGGAATGTTGACAGCCAGCTGACAGCCAATTAACATGCAGCTCGTGATCGGGAGGGTACGCGGACCCTACTCGGCCATAGATATCACTATCTTTTTACTTTTGATTTTCTCAGCAACTACTGAACGGATTTACACCATTTAACAAAAGGGTTCTTTCTGAACCAAGAACTACCTCTTTGCCAAATTTGGTGTAATTCCGTTCAGCAGTTCGGGCTGTAGCCGTGTCTAAAGTTTCCTATGGAAAATTGCATGGGGAAAACGCGTTTTGGGACCCCCTTTTTCTCGGCCCCCGCTTGACGAATCCCCCGAGACTTTCAGGGTAGGAGCGGACCGGAGCGCCCCACAAAGTTTGAAAATTTTGCGAAGATACGTCAACCGGCAAGAGAGTTATTTCAAATAGAATGTCGCGGATTTCCTATGGATAATAGGTTGTAACTATAACTATCTACTGGCGACCGCCAGTAGATAATATATATATATGTGACCAAGACCACGGACGTGGTCGAAACGCGTCGTCCTTGTCTGTCCTAAATAAACTGCCTTGACCGACCGAGTGGGCTCGCCTGGATTCTGTTCATTCTAGTTCCTTTCTGTGGATATATATATATATATATATATATATATATATATATATATATTCACTGAAAAAACCATAGGTTTTAGGGACAGTTATAGTTAGTTGGACATTTCACTCGTACAAAACCATAGAAATTCCCCCGTTATAGTTAGTTCAGCTAACTATAACTCGCGCCCGCAATGCACTGCTGATGACGTCACATATTACATCACTCATGACATGGTCAGTGACATCACTGATGACATCTCAAATGACATCACTGATGACATCACTGATGACATCATCCAGTGACTGTGTGTTTCTGTAAAGTTTAAATATGTTTAATATATATAGGGAAAGGCGTATTGAAGAATGAGTGGGTGTATAATTGTCTGAATGGATGATTTAGTACGTGAGTGACTGACTCTACAAGTGAGTGATTAACAAAACCAAATATACTACCCCCTTTAGCCCAAAACAACATGATATTAACAAATTGTTGACATGTAAAACTGAATACGTGGTCTATGTGTTGTTATGCCCATGTGGCCTACAATACATAGGCAGCACAAAGCTGCAGGCACACAAACGGGTTCTTCAACATTTGAGGGCTATTACCAATCAAGACAACACGTATCCAGTGGCGAGACATTTCAAGGAGTATCATGGATCTAGGAGTCATGAACTAAGATACTTTCTCATTGACTCAGTACCCCTAAGTAGAAGAGGTGGTAACAGGGAAGCCAAACTACGTAAACTAGAAACCAGATACATCCTTGAGATGAACTCAAAACATCCAGGAGGGTTAAATGTAACGGAGGACTTACACACTTGCCTTTGAATTGATGAGATAGAACTATGATTATATCAAACAAATAATATACAAAATATACACCGAGTAACAGGAATCAATTGAATCACCCAATGAGCCGCAAGGATACTCTATATTTTATGTATTATATTTCATATTGTGTGTTTCACGTTTTATATTGCATATTTAATATCTATTTATGCATATAGAGATCAATATTTAATATTTAATATTTAATATTTTATGAGATGTATATTTATGATGTTATATTTGATATTTGATACTTTATGTTCTGTACTTCATGAGTAATATTTAGTGTTCAATGTTCAAATTTCATTAATCAATGCTTAACATTGTATTACCCTTTGAATATCCCGGCGAACACAAAACATGAGTGATATCTGACTTACATCACCTTTACTAACTGGGTGGTTAAGGACATAGCCACCCCCACGCAAACTATTAACCTCAGGATAAAGGGGTAACACAAGGTATTCATACCAAGATGTACGGCAGACACATAAAATAGATGACATAAATTAGTGTGATATACAAATGAAACATCAGGCAGCTAATAATGTTATTTTAATTAGATTTAAGTAAAATATATTATCCTGATTATAGACACGCAAGGTAGCACATACAGCACTTTTAGCACTTTAGGCACTTTTTAAACTTCCCTGGACATCCACATATATCAATGATATATATACCAATCATGAGACACAATGACAAATTCAATATGACCGCAAACATGTTTACAGGGACAATGTATTTACAAGGATTTATCCAATGCATTTTATAATAATCTTAAAAATTGGTAAATTCATCAATATAAACAGAACACGTGGGCGCGCTATACATTTTTAGTATGAAATCATATTTTATGTATATAATGTAATTTTACATAACATTAATTTTTTACATTTTTTACATGTGGTTTTATATTTGTAAATCTTAGCTAGGACTTTTTTTCTATGCTTTTATCCTGATATATATATCTATAGGTTTTAATGACAAATATATATGAGGATATACATTATATCCGGATGGTAATTGGCATGTGATAATTATAAACTAAGCGTAGCTAACGATACTTATTTAACCATTATTGAAAATAATCATTGTAAGTCTAAACAATATTCCAAGTCATGATACATTGTATATATTTTGTTTATGTCCATGATTTATGTTGAACTTTGCACTTTCCACTATGCACTATGTCACTTTAAAAGGCGAAAAAACTTACCGCTAAATCATGTCATGTGATCAAGGCTCTTGAGGAGTCGAAACGCGTAATGGCGGCAGAATAAAGCAGTAAACCTCACATACAAGTGGTCCGTGTCCGTGTGTTTTGGAGAGGATTGAGAGCAACGACGGCGATCGTGATATATATATATATATATATATATATATATATATATATATATATATATATATATATATATATATATTACCTACTGGCGGTCGCCAGTAGGTAGTTATAGTTAGGACCACGTTTCTATAGGAAAAGCGTTTTTTGATTTGCTTATAACTTTGGCGTCGTTTGACGAATGTTTACGAAATTTTCCCAAAAACTTCTCTTTTCAGATCAGCTCCTATGTTGAAAGTTTGGGGGTGATCCGTCAAGGGGGGGCTGAGAAAAAAGGGGGGTCCCAAAACGTGTTTACTCCATGCAATTTCCATAGGAAACTTTAGACAAGGCTACAGGTCGAACTGCTGAACGGAATTACATCAAATTTGGCAGGGAGAAAGGTCTTGGTCCAGAAAGCACGCTTTTGTTTAAATGGGGTAAGTCCGTTCAGTAGTTTTAGAGAAATATCAAAATTTACAGATATCGATATTTGAGAATTCTGACATCTGATTGGCTGAGGCGTTGCGAGCACGAGCGTGCGGCTCATTGGCTGTGAACTGTTGAAACTAGGAAGTGTTGGCAGCCATTTTGTGACTGAGTTGAAAGGCGTAGGGGAAAAATAAGAGAATAATTGTATAAGAGGGTATAGTAGGAACACTGTGGTCTTAGTAAGCAGTCTGTACGGTGGAGAGGCAGGGAGTTTGAATGTTGCGTAGGCCGTGGAAATAACGTCTGCAGAACAACGGTGCGTGGTATTGCGGCAAGGTTGCGTAGGCTCTGGAAATCCCGTCGGGAACACAATGCGCCGTATTGCGACAAGCAGTGTGTAGGGTGCACACACAGGTAGTGTGAATGTTGCGTAGGCTGTGGAAATCACGTCCGCAAAACAACGATGCGCGGTATTGCGGCAATGTTCAGTAGGCTGTGGAAATGATATTGGGAAAATAACAATGCGCCATATTGCAGCCTTCCTATACCTTCCCTTAATATAATGTGCAGTAATGTTTACTTATAATGCAGTGTTCACTTTTATCACGGACAGTGAAGAAAATTAACGTTTAATTGGCTGAGGTGTTCCAACAACGAGCTCAATGTTCATTGGCTGCGAACCATTAAAAGTAAAAGTGTTGCCAGCCATTCCCTCCCCCTGCGCGGAGTAGCAAGGACATCTGATTGGCTCACATGTTCCAAGCAGGACCTTCAAGAGGTTAATGTTCATTGGCTGCAAACCATTGAAAGTAGAAGTGTTGCCAGCCATTTCCTCCCCGTCCGCGGAGTAGCAGGGTCATCTGATTGGTTGACGTGTTCCAAGCAGGACGTTCCCAAGCTTAATGTTCATTGGCTGTGAAGCATTAAAAGTAGAAGTGTTGGCAGCGATTCCCTCCCCCTGTGCGGAACACCATGGACATTTTATTGGCTAAAGTCTTCCGAGTACAAGTTTGCTCTTTATTGGCTGGGAACGTTTCACTGTTGTGAAGCGTTTTGTGACGCACTTCAATGGAGTACGGGAAAACAAAGTAGTAGCGGGGAGGGTAGTAACACTATTAACTCTGTAAAGTGGTCACAAGGTGGTGAACAGGGATTGTGAAGGTTTTTTATATATTTTAAGAGCCATTTATATAATTGGCGTGGGGTGTACAAATCACGGCGGGAAAATAACAGAGTGTGTTGCGGTCTTCTTTTTATTAAGTTTGCGGGTGGGATACTTCCCAGTAGCACTATTTTCTTAGAATGTGGTGTTTACTTTTCTGACGGGGAGGTGTGGTTGCGCAGCAAAAATTTCAGTCTAGGTTTGAAACAGTTTTTATTAAGCAATTACAAATAAACTTTCTTCGAAAACTGAAGCTGTATTTATCAAAGAAGTGACAAATAAAAACGCAATTCATAAAATATCCCTTAAGCGTGGCCACACCCTCCCTTTTTTTCTGCTATAGTTTGTAAAACTGTTGCCCCATATTCTTCTTTTTTTTTTCTTTTTATTTAACAATCTTTTTATTAACATTGCTCATAGTACCATAAATTAGAGGACAGTAATCATACAGCATGTGATGGAATTGCGATATACAATACAGATTAAGGCATTTAAGGGCACAAGCGGGGCATCCAAATGTTGAGTTCATGTCCCTGACTCTCCCACCGTCGCCCTGTATTTCCGCCAAGGCCCCCAGACTTTCTTCCATTTCTTAGTATAACCTCTACTCTTATAAATAGTTTCCTCGGCTCTCTGGCACCAATCTAGGTCGCGCATCCATTGGTCCCACTGCGGAGGTGCCTGCGACCCCCAACCACTGGCAATGTTCCTTTTTGCCACACCGGCTGCCAACGCCAGCCATATCTCATCATATCTAGACCAATCAGTGTCACCCTTGATCATTAGCAACAACCACCTGGGCTCCAACGGGACCGTGGAACCCACTACAGCTGACATCGTATCCGTGACCTTGGTCCAGAAGGGCACTATCTCTGGGCATTCCCATAATATGTGGCAGAAGGTGCCTTCACCCCGACATCCCCATGCACAAAGGGCCGACTGACTCCTTCCCCATGCATATTGGTGGGTACGGGGGTAGTATATGCGGTGTAGAATTTTAAGTTGCACTAACCTGAACCTAGAACGAATTGCTATCTCGCGTGGGCTCTGCAAGGCGTCCTGCCAGTCATCATCTTCCAGGGCACCGATGTCCCTCACCCACATTGCCTGCAGTGCCACCAAGGGATCAGGCATATTATTTATGAGTTTACAGTATATGGTGGAAGTGGGTTTCTCCAGTATTGGGTCCAGGAGCAGTCTACCCTCCATGGGAGAATACTCCGGGATTGACGTGTCTCTCCGTATGTGTGAGCGCAAGGCATGGGAGAGGCATATGTAGTGGTAGTGTTGTGAGTCGTGAAGGTCATATTCCTTTTTGAGGTATGCGAAGGATCGGGGGGCATCCCCTTTCCAGACGTCCCCCAGATACTCAATGCCTATGAGTTTCCATCCACTGAAACCGGTCAATCGAGTCATCTCTGTCAGCTGATCCCCAAGCCACAAGGGGGTTCTTCCCGTCAGGGAGCCCGACCACCCCAGGAACTTGTTCGCCTCCCTCCAGCACTGAACAACCACCCCTGTATGTGTAGGCCAGTCCCTTCGTGGCTTCCGGGCATAGAGCAGTGACTCACAGTTTCCCCCCGGCATGACCATCTGGTCGACTCTGTTGGCCGGGTCCGACCCTTCCGCGTATACCCAATCGTTAACCACCTGTAACTGTGAAGCCCAATAGTACAGCTTGATGTCTGGAAGGGCCAGCCCCCATCATACACCCCTCTCATCAGCTTGTGTAACGCTATCCTTGGGTTGCCACCATCCCAAAGCAACGTTCGTAGCGCCTGTGATATTCGTGTGAATACCCCAGGTGGAACCGGATACGGTGTGTTTTGAAGAATATAGAGGAGCCGCGGTAGTGCTAGCATCTTAAACATTGCGGCTCGACCCATGAGGGAGCGAGGCAGCGACCTCCAATGGCTCACGTCGGTCCCGAGGCGTATTAATTGGGGCTCCAGGTTCCTGGCAAAGAACTCCCCCCTATCTCCGGTAATATATACCCCCAAATACTTAAACCCGGCTATTGCTATGGAAGCGGGACACCTAGTCGGAATCCGCGAATAACGATTATGGATTTCATTGTGCGCATGGTACTAATGCCCAGATTCGGTGGGTATTCGCGTGCTGTAACCTTGCGCAACCCTCATTGCTTGAAGTTCTCCGTATCAGGCTTGGCACCATTCACTCGTTCACAACCAAGCACATGTCCACACGTTCAATCACATCCCCTCACGGCTAATTCCGTTTCTGCAAGCAATTCGCTATAATTCATAGGCACTTCGTTCAGTGTCACCATGCTTCACCTTCCTGAGTCTCACCTTTCGTCAATTTATGTTCGGAGCGCACTCAACCACGTGCATGGTGCGACGGCTTCACACCAGGGCTGGTCCCTGACTGCCCCACGACTGGCACATTGTTTTACGGCTCTGTATTAGACATTCTCTAATCTCCTTCCCTTCTCCTCATTTTCCACAGGCTATTTTCATGGATTCAGGCTTGCTAATTAACTGAAATGAAATGAAATGAAATGGAGATTTGTAGAGCGCGAAACAATCACCCAAGGGTGTCAAGGCGCCTGCTCATCAGAGACAGGATTTAAGCTAGGAGGTTCGCAGACATTTTAAAGATTGAACAACCATGTCTTTAGCGCTTTCCTAAAAGCCAACAGATGTGTTTCTTGTTTCAATCTTATTGGGAGAGAATTCCATAACCTAGTTGCGCCAACCAGAAAGCTTCTTCCCCCAGGAGCATTTCTTTACCCTGGGAACAATCAAATCATGGGCAGAGGATGAGCGGAGACAACGGACTGGAATATAGGGTAACAAGTTCCGCTTTAAAAAACCTGGTCCTATGTCCTGTGTGGCCTTAAAAACAATGCATAGAGCCTTAAACTCTATACGTCTTTTTATTGGCAGCCAATGTAAATCCTTGAGCACCTTTGACACAGATTTGTATCTTGGAATGTTCAGCAGGAGCCGAGCCGCTGCATTCTGCACAACCTGCAGCTTAGACAGGCACTTTTTCCGAAGATTGATAAAAAGCCCGTTACAGTAGTCAGCTCTTGACAGAACGAGTGCAGAGACCACCAGTTTACGTAGCTCAGCTGGAATAAATGGGAGGATCTTTCTCAAAAGCTTTAGCGTGTAGCGTGTCCTGATGATGATCCTATTATTGTGTTTAAAGGATCGAAACGTCGTCGACTAAATGTAAACAGTTTGCACGTTAATCTCACATGATAAAAGAAGTGCAGTTACTGTTTCTCTAAGCTTGTCAGAAATTGTGCTCAATATTCCATAAGCTACCCCGTCTTGCCTGATATGTTTTTGTCCTAAATTTATCTGTCACGTGTTCATGTTGGATGCAGGATTGTGTCCCACGTTATCGCTGAGTTTGTATTTTGTGTTCTTTGACATTTTGGATTTATTAAATTGATTGTCAGGCTGGACACTCGCAATATAGTACCGATTCAAGTCTATATTTATCCTACTTACTTAACTGTTTCGTTTAAGGACCACTGTTCTAATATTAATAAGTTTTGCAGTGGCATATGTTGTATCTCTATTTTTGACTGCACGGATATGTTCTAAGATGCGATTTTTGAGCATGCAAATCGTACTGCCAATGTACTTTAGTCCACAGTTGCATTCAATTACATAGATGACGAATCGAGAGGTACAGGTATTATTTTGGTCGATATTTATGATGTTACCATTAGGTTCAGTGATTGTGCCCATGTTTCTTGCAATTTTACATGCCTTGCATGAATTACATTTCTTAAAACCCTTTCGTTGGTCAGTAAGCCAATTCGTCCGTTGAATTTCCTGAAAATGGCTTTTGACTAGTAGATCCTTCAGCGATTTAGTTTTCCTGTACGTGACCACGGGTTTTGACCCCAAGAGTGTTCCTATATCCGGATCTCCAGCAATTAAGTGCCAATATTTCTTTATTTTATTGATGATTCTCCCACTTTCCTTGCTGTATGTGGTGACAAATCTAGGCGCCTCTTGTTTGTCCGTTTCTTTGGTTTTGATTTTTGGAATTAATGTTTCCTCTCTGGGTTTTTTATCTATTCTTTTTTTGCACTTTCTTAGTGTGGTTTCTCTGTACCCGCTCATCTTGAGTCTGTCCATTGTTTCCTCGATTTTTTCTTCTGCATCTTTTATTTTGGAGCAATTCCATTTCGTACGCATGAATTCCCCATATGGGATGCTTTCTAACAATGGTTTTGGGTGAAAACTCGTCCCATGTAGGATGCTGTTTGTTGCAGCTTTTTTCTAAAAAGCGTGGAGTGCATTTGATTGTTTTCAATAAAAATTAAGGTATCTAGAAAGGCAATCTCCTTTTTGTTCATGGTGCATGTAAAGGACAAACCAATTTGATTGGCATTTAATTTTTGATAGTACTCGATAAAATCCTGTTCTGTGCCATTCCATATTAAAAAAAGATCGTCAATATAACGGACCTGCAGAATGATCCGTTCTAATTCATTCCGGTAGTCCGCACTCCATGCTATTGTTTTCTCCCACCACCCGATTGTGATGTTTGCGTAATTTGGAGAAAAGGAAATACCCATAGTGGTGCCACACTGTTGCTTAAAAAGTTCTTTGTTGAAGAAAAAAATATTGTTTGTGAGACATATTTCAATCATTTTCAAGAGCATTTGAGTATGCTTCAATTCAGTTAATCTCCGCTGCTTTAGGAAGTAGTTGCATGCTTCTAGACCTACTTCATGTCTTATAGACGTGTATAAAGATACTACATCTATCGTTACCAGAAGATATTGTTGGTTCCAAATTATGCCAGTTAAAATTCTGAGGAAATCTCCTGTATCCCTTATGTAGGAGCTCATATTTTGGGCTATTGGTGATAAAAACGTATCCACATATTCTGATAAGTTTTCGTAGAGTGAATCACACGAGGAGACAATGTGTCTCCCAGGTGGATGTTGAAGAGTCTTATGTATTTTTGGTAAAAAAATATATTGTAGGGATTACAGGAAAGTCTTTGGTAAGAAACTTTAATTCGTCATCGCTGATGAGGTTTTCACTGTGCCATTTCTGTATATATATTATATATAATAATGCCTCTAGGACAATATGAATACATCATTTATACCGACAGATCTGCCCAGCCTGCTGTAGGAAGTAAACAGCAATACAGCATAGCATGTGCGATTGTGAAGGGTGTATGCAGGACAGCAAGTTCCGTCCTAGCAATACAGAGACGCAGTCTTTAGGAGATTGCATGGCACAGCTGGCAAAACTGAAAGCCCTTATACTGGCACTTCAGAATACGGATCGGGAACTCCCCACACTCACTGTATGCAATTCGTTTTATTGTGTTTAGCCTTACAATTAATATCTTCACTATTGGGGTCAGAATGGATTTAGAGATTCCAGAGGTTGCACAATAAAGCACAAGCTGCTTTGGGAACATGCGGTGAAGGTGAAAAAGTGCTTGCCACCGGCTCATTTAATTCAAACATTGAGTCATCATCGTGTTGGCGTGCACGTTGAAGGAAATTCATTGGCTGATGAAGCAGCCAAGGCGACAGTGCGAACTGCTGCCGTTGCTGCAATCACTCATTCCAGCACGAGGATAGACGGACAGATAATGATAGCTGTTAATGCTATGCACAACAGCTCAGCCTTGCCAAAAGGCTTTCCACTCAAGTACTCCTACAAATTTGATGCGCAAAACATTCCGTATACTCAAATTCCAGGCGTGGGGGATAGAGTAATACCAAACATGCATCACAGATTAGGTTTAATTCTAGCTTCACACGAGGGTCTAGGTTCAGCACATGCAGGTATCGCTGCGACTGTTTCACTACTGAAGCACCATTATTGGTGGCCAGGTCTTGCTAAACAGACCAAGGGCTTTGTCCTGAAGTGTGACATCTGTCAGCAGATGAAGGGTTCCACCATAGCACATCCACCACAAACACCATTACTGATTTCAGACAGACCTCTCGCATGTGTCTATTTGGACCACTGCAGCCCTGTACACTCTGACTAGGCTTACAAGTACATCTTGGTGGCAGTGGATTCCTACTCTAGATTCCTGTGGGTTTGGCCTCAGCGCTCGGCTGACACCCGAACTGTTATAAAGGATTTGCAAGTCTTGATAGGGACATACGCAGTTGGCACATTACATTCTGACCGTGGTCCTGCGTTTAGCTCATGGTATTACAAAGAAAGCATGGGACGTTTGGGTGTGGCCTTGCGGCACTCCTCACCATATCCTCCCGAGGGAAATTCGATTGTGGAGAGGAACAGCCGGTTCTTAAAGCAATCCTTAACAGCTAGGGTATTAGGCTCGGGTGGCAGTTGGGTCAATCACCTATATGGGGTCCAGAGGGCACGAAAATCCCTGGGGGACCATACTTCATACGAAGGCCTGTATGGGAGAAGAATGTGGGCACCTGACCTCGACTGTGGCAGCACAGTAGCGGATGAAAAACCATTTGACATCAATAATCGTTTCAATGTTTTACAAGAACTCAATGAATTCCGGGCATTATAAAGCAACGTCCAAGTAAAAAGCACCGCCACTGGAGAAGTGAAAGCTGTTCCGGCAAGACCTGCCTAGGTCCCAAAGATTGGGGACCTGGTCAGAGAAAAGATAGTGGACAAAAAAGAATTTGGGTAATCTTACAGAGTGCCTTTACCTGTCCTGGCTGTCGAAGGAACAAGAACAGTACTTCTTCCACCCCTTGCCAGCTGCAAAGACAAGAGATTCATCTCAATTGATCTGATCAAACCACACTATGTGGCCGATACTTAACATCAGGTCGCATGGGCTCCTGGGTAGCCACCGATCTCCTCTCGCTACCATACAGGAAGTTCAGATGGAAAGATGAATAACTTTTGAGGACTCTACTCCACGAAGTGAAGGAGTTACCAACAATGGGACGCAACTTGGACTTGTTGAAACTCAACAACATCAAAGTACAGATGAATCACAGATCTCAATTCGGCCTAATACCGACATCTATGTGAATATGTCTCAAACGGAGGCATCTGTCTGTTCCACAAAACCTGCTGAGCTACCAAAGATAGATCGCACTGCGTCTGGCTACTTCATCAATTTTGACAATGTGTCATTGGATCCAAGTGAACACGAGTTACCGTAAGCGCCTGTTCCCCACAAGTAACACATTTGTGATTTCTACCTTTGGCTGTAAAAGACTTACTTTGTTTTTCCCTGGATACGGCTCTGGATTGTAATTGGTCTACTGTTCCTAGTCCTTTGGATTGGTATAGTGACTGTCTTTTTCTTGCCGCATGCATCATCACACTGTGAATAAAGGGACCTGTCCTTCGAGAACATAACAGCAGTACCAGTTCCTGAGGGAATAGTTTGAGACACAGGGGGATATTTACAACAGAAGTGGCAGAGAGTGTCATTAGCCTCCTTGGCTTAACGACATGCTCCGCCACTTCAGAAACGCAGGGCTGTACCCTATTTACAAGAATATGGTGCAACCCTGCGTTTCCCCCTGTGTTGGCGCTACATTGAGCAGTGTAGTGCCAACCCAGGCACCCTTGCACCATAGTGCAAGGGTTACTGCATGCAGGGGAAGATTGCTTATGTACAGGAAGGTCCCCCTTCCTGCACATAAACAATCTTTAAATGCCATTTTGTCACTTCTATTTCTGCTGCTTAATGCAGCACACATGGAAGTTACAAAATTATATTTTTTCTTAAAGATTGTTTATGTGCAGGAAGGGTCACCTTCCACATCCGAACTCCGACAAGAAAAGTAACCAACCAGACCCCTCTATGGGACCCCCCCCTCTGTCAAAGGTCATTACCCGTGTTGAAACTGTAACACCTGTGCATCCACCAGCCACACCAAGCACCTCAAGATAGGCGACCTGACCTGGACCCAACGTCAACATACTAACTGAAACACAAAGAATTGAGTTTATTTAATCAGATGCCCATGTAACTTATAGTACGTGGGAATGACCACCAGACAAGTAAAAATTTGAATCAATGAAGAACAAAAACAATATTCGCTGCGGCCGTAGCATGACTAAAATGAGCAATCACTTCATTGAACATAGCCACACCATTGACCAACTCACATGGACTGTCCTTGAGGCCAATACCGCCTGGAACACCACCACTCAGTTCCGCAAAGAACAACGTTGGATGTTCAGACTATGTTCAAACATCAATGGATTGAACGATGAGATCCCCTGGATAGAACTACAGAGTTGACCTCTATCCTTCCGAGCAACATCTTTTCCCAATACATGCTGTGACTATCCTTAACTATCCAACTGACTATGATTAACAACCATGCATCCTAACAATAACCGGATTATAACCCCCCCCCTTTTCTGACAATGAACTCATAAGTCCTTACATGCCCTTATGGCCTCACTGAGTATATTTCATTACCAACTTTCTAACAATGACCTTCTCACAACCGCCCCCTGGTGTGGCAGTGAACGCATAGTCCTCTACGTGTCCTTCTGGCCACATTCATACAATCACTACTGTTCCTGCATCTTTTATTCCTGTTTCAAGCACATACACAATGTGGTTACCTTGCAAAGGTTGAATGCTATAAGGTAGTTCTCATCAATAACGATCCGACTTTTCCCTTGGCTACATTTTTATTTATACACCTTTCCAAGATGGCGCTACCAAGTTGCGCCTTCACACTAACACACATGACTATAGCGACACAATCAGTGCGCGCTCTGACATGCCCAACATACCTCCCCTGACGCTAAGCTCAAACACCGAAGGAGTTTGGCAGTGAACTCATAGGTCTCTACATGCCCTTATGGCCTCATCCATACAATCATTACTGGTCCTGCATGTTTCATTCCTGTTTCGACCACATACACAACGTGGTAACCCAACAAAAGGCTCTGAATGCTATATAGTAGTTCTCATTGATAATGAACCGTCTTGTTCTGTAGCCACATTTTGAAATATACACCATTCCAAGATGGCGCTACCAAGTTGCGCCAAGACTCCCTCACTCACATAAATACAGCGTCATGATCAGTGGGTGCTCAGACACGCCCACCATGCCTCACCGGGCGCCAAGCACAAATACCAAAGGAGCCACACTGAACACCATCCAAGGCGGCGAGAGGTCGGGTAGGTTCAAGCGCCTGCACACACCGACATAACTGTAAGTTCCGCTTCATTTCTGCGCCCTGCATGCTCCGGCAATACCTTGATCTGTACGCCTTAACTAATGATGACTTCTCTGCACAGATTACGACGGCATACCCTCAGCCGAACCTTATGAGACATTGCACTCACATTGAATAAGTAAGCGGCAACTACCCAACCAACCTTAGTCAGCACAGTGTATTCTGAGGTTTTGCCATCAATGATTAACCCTTGCGCAATTTCACCCCGATACTTTCACGAGCCCCTGGCGGCATTTTGGGCACTATAACGCGTTATCCTACTATGCAATGCTCTGAGAGTAATATACAGCATTCTTTCGCATTATATGTGTTCTATGATATCAGTACCTTTTCAAATCATGAATTGAGATTTACCTATGTGTTTGTTCGACTTCCTCTGACAAATTTATCATACAAGCCCACACCTGTCACTCGGAAACAGAATAATGATGAGTAGTTGGCTGCACTATGAGCTTACGGTCGACCGATAGGGGACCTCCGCTCCACACAGATATAATGCCCCATTATTGTTTTTTTTTACACTGACTGTATGTTTTTCTCCTTATTTCTTTGTTGTTCTAGAAAGAATCATTCTACAATTCCAATGAGTGGCACTACTACAATTTATTAGGCCACTTCACTGCACTAGCACTCACTTTACTCCCTTTCTGGTCCTGAAGAAGCGCATAGGATCTCCTCCTGAGACCACTACATTGCGCGAAACAGGTCGACCCTACTCTTGTTCTAAACGGACTTCACACTTGTCTAGCTACTGAGGGCCATTATCACCCTCAAGCAGCACACAACCTTCTGGTTTTTTAATAATGACAGAGGGATTTGTTCTTATTAAACCTACCCTTACTCCCCTCTATCCATCTTTTAACACTGCACTTTACACCACTTTAAAATAAGTCCCGCACACACCCATACGGCTAGATCATTCAAAAGATGTCTGACAAAGTGACCCTTCGCGGGATCCCTAGGGCATTGCAGCGCCGGCCTGACAAGGAGCACCGCCATTTGATGAAGCATGATATCCTTCGGGGTGTGTGAGGACATCGAGAAAAGGACACACTGTCCCCTGCCATTGTTTTAAAAGAACGACACTCATCTCTCTCTCCCTTATTCCTCCTTAGGAACTGTTACTCCCCTCAGCAACAATACTATTTTTCAGGAGTATGAGTCACTGGACCTAGATCCAGCTCCTTGTCCCCTCTCCCCCATTTCTGGTGGCTTGTAAATATGCCCCTGAGTTTCCTATGATGTGTATGGTCCAACTGAACTTTTAAAAATACCCATTTGTTTAAAATTCCTCTTTGTGATATTATCACCTCTAGTACTTTCTCTGATGATTGGGACATTGAAACTATGCTGTCTGATTTAGAACAACCCGCTGCATTTTCAAATGGTAAATTGTATGGTGGTACATCCAACTTTGACACCATGTTTTGTTACCAACACTATGGTCACCATTTTTTGCACAAAGCAAGTATCCCAGGTAATGTTTTATTTATTTTTTATTTTTTATTGCTTATAGAGCGCCCGAATCACCCCATAAGGGTATCTCTGCACTAGGACCACCTAAGGAGCTGATGAAGGATGATTAGAACAATGATGTTTTCAGCAGTTTTCTGAATGCTAGGTAGTCCGTGCATTGACGCAGGTTCAAGGGGAGTTCGTTCCAGTAGTGTGGGGCCAGATGGTAGAAGGCCTTACCACCGTGGTGTTTTTTTTTGAAGCGCGGGACTTGGAGCAGGGCTTTGGCTCCGGAGGGGTCTGGAGGGAACATAGTTAACAAATTTATCATTTAGGTAGCTGGGGCCTAGTCTATTTACGGCTTTGTATGCCATACAGCAGATCTTAAATTTGATCCTTTTCCGTATTGGTAGCCAGTGTAGTTTTTGAAGCAAAGGGAGGGAAGCGGTTCTTGGGGGGGCATTGGTCACCAGTCGGGCCGCGGTGTTCTGGACCACTTGGAGTCTGTTTATGGCACTTTCATTAGCTGAAATCAGTAGCGCATTACAGTAATCCAGGCGATTTAGGATTAGCGCCTGGATCAAGGTTTTCCGGGTTGATGATGGCAGGAAGGGGAAGACTCTTCTGAGCATGCTGAGGCTATGAAAGCAGGCTCCAACTGTGGAAGACACATGGTCTCCCAGCGTGAGATTGTGGTCCAATCGAACCCCAAGTTTTTTTTCCACTTGTTTGGGACATGGGGTAGGACCTAATTCCTCTGGCCACCAGCTCGGAGACCATTTCACGGTGGCTTCGCCAAATAGCATTATCTCCGATTTAGCTGTATTGAGTTGGAGAAAATTGACTTTCATCCACTCCGCAATGGCCTTAATTCCTTCAGCGAAGGTGTTCTGAATATTGGAGTTGGCTTTGTCAAATGAGAGGAGTAGTTGGGTGTCATCCGCGTAGGATATGGGGATGAATCCCAGTTTCCTCAACAGTCTCGCCAAGGGAGTAACGTAAATGTTAAACAAGGTGGGGCTCAGGCATGAGCCCTGCGGTACTCCCTTGGTCACCTTGGTTGTCTGTGAATGGAATGGGCCTAGGTTGACGGTCTGTGTTCTGTCGGACAGAAAATCACTTACCATCAATGGGAAAATTGCCCAACACCACAGAAATGGTAGTTCAACAACATTTGCGCAGAAGTTTGCTTATTATTCTGGGTTTAACACCCAGCCTCTTATTACTTTATGCTTGCACCTACACCTGCAAAGAAATATATGCTCACTAACACTAAGCTGATATACTCTGCTTCCTTTATGGCCCAGCTGTCTTTACAGGTTTTTCACTTTTGGAGGGACACAATAGACACAAAATCTATCTGGGGGACTAAAGATTGGCAAGATAGGGAACTGAGGCCTTATTTAGAACATGCCTCATACCACATCAAATGCTTTTTCTGAACGACATAGTGCAATAGACTTCCTGTTTTGGGCCTAGCCAAGATCAAGGACTTGAACGCACCTCAGATTCCCTCACTTACACACTTTGAGGGTTGGCAAAATTACTCACAACACAGTGAGGATACATTAGAAACCATACTACATACTTGCAATTTATCAGACCCCAATTGGAAGGGATGGTTGGTTTGGCCTATCGACACAAATAGGTGTCAGTCAAGATTCAGGGGAACAACTGAAGCATTTAGTATCCATAGGCCTGATCAGTGCTACATATTATCAGAACACTCAGGGGTGGTGATATCTTACAGTGTTGGGAAGTTATGTCTAGAGTAGTTAAAGACCTCTGCACTGTCCCAAGTGAAACAACACTTTTCCCTTCTCTCAGATGACATGGATCTTAGGGATTTTTTGTTAGGTCCCCAGAAGCCACTTCGAAAGTACTTCTTGTATGCTATTTACAATGAGCTATGAAAAATCTCACAACAGGAGGCTGCTGAGAGATTATGTGAAATAGATAGGGTTGGAAAAGGCCTTGGATGTGGTCGACAGTGGTATGACCACACTAACATCCAGAATGTATTCACTGGGCAACATTGTGTCTTCTGCAATAGATATAATGGAACAGGATTTGTCTAGTCTACAACATGGACAATTACAATTGCAGTCCATTATAATGCAAAGCTGGACGCTGCAATCATTGCGTTCTGGCCACGTGCCCTGGCGTTATATCAACAGTACAACTCTGTTTTCTGCATACAATCTAACGGAAAGACAGATGGTTATGGCACATAAAGGTGAAAAATATACCATGTTGCTCATTGAAAAATTGACCAATTACCTTTCACCGTGGCAGAGTCACCTTCCACACAATAGTTAATCCATGGCTACATTACACTGCCAGCCATGACTTTACAATGTCAATACAGTCTCCAGTATCCCCAGGTAGGCAGATATGAAGTGCTAGTAGAAGGGTACATACACGAGTACTGGGAATTACCGTACAGATTTAGATGCATGAATGTGGACACTGAAGTTTTTCTCAGTGGTTCAAACTGTAAAAGTGCTTTAAGTGGTTCCTTAGTTTGCAAGGACATTCCACTTCACGGAGCCTTTAATGCTTTGGTTGCAAACCTGTCCTGTCACTTGAAGAGTTCCCCAGCTGCTGTGATTCATTTGGTGTTTGAGTTGCTTTTGAATGGGAGCAACGTCATGCTGAATGATCAAGGCTGCTGTAGAATGGTACCGGGCATCACATATCTGGTCACAGTGAGTTCCAGGGTTACTTGTTGTATGCAAGTATCATTTTCACTGGCCCACACAGAGTCAGGGCTCCCCTGACAAACACAGTGACCTCTCAGCATCTGGCCGCAGTTTCTTCCCGGCCTGGTGTAAGACACCCATTTCTCTGCAGGAGTCTTCTAGGGTTAGCCTTCAGCATTAAAATCGCCGAGGAACCCGGAAGCAGCTGGGTCTTGCAACAGTAGTTTCAGGTCTACTCTCTTGTGGTGTTTGGAAGTCGCGAGGACAGAAGAAGCAGTGAGGTGTGCACGTGACGTTCGGAGCCACGCACTTCACTGAATCTCTTCACCAAGTGTGTCATTGCTTGGTGCTTGTGTATTAGCTACTTAGGGAAGTAGTGTAGTTTTGTACATACGCATAGAGTTTAGTTTAGGATAGAGTCATCGTGTACGGCGGTTAAGCTAGTTAGCGAGTTTAGATTAAAGAATTGATTGAAACAAGAAGATGCAGCTGAGAAAACATGATTAAAAGGCAATATATTTAACGGAAGAGCGGAAACTTACCTGTGTTCCTAGAACTCGTTGGCAGGAACCAAAATCCAGAATCAGAATGCTACTAACTGCAAGTATACCACCTGAAAAGGAAAGCAAAATTAATGAATAAAAGTGATGTTTGAAATGGTAAACAGATATCTGGATGAGAAACAAAAGAATAGTGTATTAAAAAAGAGTAGTCACAGGAAGAATAGCAAGGAAAAAGACAACTTACCTTGAATGAAAATATATTTACGAGAAATACAAAAAAAAGAAGAGAAGCAAAAGGCCTAGTTTAGAGGGTAAGAGTGAGAATGCAAAGCAAATACAGAGTAGACTAGGAAGAAAGACTAGGGAGGATTTATTAACATAATGTTATGTTACTGTTATATTGCAGTTCACCTGTGGGTCCTGAAAAATACGTCAATCTAACAATTGAGATATCTGCATGAGGGAGAAGCAGTGTACCCAAGAACAGCTAAACAAGACAGTCTCTTCTCTGTCCCCACCCCCTTTCCCACTCCGGGTTTGCTTTGACCCTCTGCATTCTAAGGGGTCTGAGTGGAGTACTGGGTTGGGAGTTAGGAAATAGTATCATTCTGCTCCTGTGAAGTTTAGAGGTGAACCGTGGGTACTGAAACCTTTTGGCGCACAGTTAGGGAGGCAATGCAATGGCCTTCATTGAATATTTCCTTTATATAGTTTGATTCTCTGAGCAGAATGAAAGCCATGCTTCTTCAAAAAGATGTGGCCTTAACCTCAGCCCGAGAAACGTTTGCTCTCCAGGTTGCAAGGTCTTCATCTGAGATACAGGCACTAGTCCTTAGGAACTTCCCCCTCCATTTTGGAGAAATAGATCATCGTATCTTTAAAATGTCTGATACGAGGGGGATCATGTACCTATTTAAACATATAGGTTCTGGGCTATTGAGCACCTTTCAGACAATCTTTGGAGTTATTCCAGCATTCATACACTCCGTATTGGGAAGTGCTTTTGGAGGACTTCTGCTGGTTCTACTACTTGTAGTGGGCAGCGTGGTTTTAATTTTCCTGCTTCGCAACGGACATCCCAGTTCATCGAGAGATGGAAAAGGCACTGCTAGTGCGACGTTGTCGTGAACGCATGATGCTTCATCTGGGTACACCTCGGCTTCACGATCTAAGCGAGCATTGGTTCCTATCATTCAGACCAGTCGTGCTTGACTGCATCTTGCCTGTGTTCTGCTTCCTGTTCTGCGGATACGAATGCATGTTGGACTTGTGTCTGACCCTTCCATCGGTGTGCCACAGGACATAGACATACTACTAGACCCCTTAAAGGCCCACATGTATCAGTGTCCTCAGCATATTCCCATGATGATGACGGCATTCTTAGAGCCTCCACGGGATGCTTCAGCTCCTGGCGGAACGGACAACAGCTCTACGACAGGCTCTCAGATTCTGAGTGTTTCCTCAGCGGCTGCTGTGGGAACTGGGGAAGATCACCATTGACCTAAGACGAGCAACAGTGATGTTGCATATAAACATTTGGCTCTCTGTGTGATGGAAACAATTTGGCCTTTTTCCAAAACAAAACCAAATTGGAATGAGAAACATCATTTTCTTTCTCTCTTCTGCTCTTGCTGAGCACCATAGTTTTCGATGTGCTCAGTTAGTTGGTCAGATCATATATTGACTCTTTTAGTGGACTTATAGAGCTTTTTGAAGTTTAATAGAATCCTTTTAACATATAGCATGTTTTTATATGTTTCTAGACACTGGTTTTATGACAATGTTTTTAAGCTTTTAAAGGCCTATTTTTTAGCTTTAGTTGACCTTGTCGACCTTCAGATGAGGAGTGGGTGTTATGTTCCCTGAACTAGGCCTAGGTAGCAAAGTGACCTTTTACCTACATTTGTCCTACCTTGCTCTGCATAACGGTTCTAGCACTGACCTTTTACCCAGTTATGTGCTGAATAAATGTCAATTGGATTCCTTGAAACTAGCCTAATTTATAATTAGGGCTCCCGGTTTTATGGTATTTATTTTTTTAACATTTCCGTCTGTATTTATCCGTATTAATTTTTTGGCCATTTTATCTGTATTTATCCATATTTATTTTGTGTTTTGCGTAAATGTGAAGTTGTAAAGCTGTACATTTCCATATTTATTTAACTGATCGACGCACACTCATACTTTGATGTCTGTTGTATTTTAGCTATTTAAGCTGTCAAATATTACATAACAATACATCCACTGGTAATTACTAGCATTGCACCATAAATGTATGTTGACATATGCCGTTATTTGAATACATTTCATCCTGTTTTTTAATTTCCCATGCTGTCCATATGCTCAGCTGCTGGCCTATAATTCATCAAAGACAGCATGGACAATCACTTAAAAAGAGCACAATTTTCAGTATTTATCCACTTCTAAAAATAAATGCAGACAGAAAACACATTGTTTTCTGTCTGTATTTATCTGTAAAAATCTGTAAAAATGGAAAACAGGGAGCCTTATTTATTATGCATGGGAATTCTTAGTAAAATCCCCTGCACATGATGTACATAACAGGATTAGCATGCTCTGTACAAAAATAATCGCTATCTTTCATCCTAGGGTGACCAGGCTACTTTGCAAAATTACAATTATTGATTTAGGCTCATCTACATAATCGTACTCACAACATATTGATTGTGGTAGAACCCACTGAGGCTACCTTTTTGGTATAAAAGTACTGCACCTTCACTAGTAAGAGGAGGAGACGCTTCCACGCTGACACAGACACTGAGGTCCCGGCACGATGAAGCTCCAACACAAGCGGTCTGCGGGGTGTCCAACTCGTGTCCAAGACGGGGTCCTTCATTCTCTCCCATCAAGTAATGGGGTGGGCTCTTTCCTAGGGGATTCTTGGCTTCATACCCATATACGTGCTAGGTACACTTAGGTACACTTAGGTACACTTAAGTAGGGTATGCATCGTAGGAGTGCGCTTGATTACTGTCATGTTTATATGCCTGCATATATTCGCTGTTTAGCACATAAAGCTTCGTGTGAGGGGGCCCCAGACTCTGCCAGGGTGGATTAAGCATGATGGGCACGAAGAGACCCATCTAAACATAAAACACTCCAGCAGCAGTTCACTTCAAAACCTCAGAAGAAAAATAAAAGCACATGAAATTCTCCAAATGGGATGCCGGTGTCTTCTTGTGCAAAAGAGGAGTGTTTTATGTTTTGATGGGTCTCTTCATGCCCATCAAGCCAAAGCCGCCCTGCCAGGGTCTGGGGCCCCCTCACACAAAGATTTATGTGCTGGATTTGTTGAAAGGGGCCTGACCTGCCCACCTCTATAAAATAAAAGAAGACACAGGATTTTCCTAATAAGAAATCAGACTGTAGAAGTGAAAGGGAGGGGAAGCGTGGCTAGCGCCCGGAGGAAATGGCGGCAGGTCCCTGACGCTCCGGTGAAGGCGCCGAGCTTTAACGGACCTAGCGAGACCCCTGCCCTGCTTGCGGCATCATAATAGGAGGAATGGCTGCATGAATAGGAGCGGCACACGGAGATACTCTTCCGGATTCCCGAGCAACCTGTAAGTTGCTTAAATTTCAAATACGCGATGTGAGGCGGCTCCGTTATAGGTGTGGCCGCCATTTTCTTTTTTCTTTCGTTTTTGAAGCACCACGCTGAGGAGATTTCAAACATGACGCTTCATGAAACGTGCGTGTAAGCTATTTAATATCGTTTTTTTTTCTTTCTTTTTCCTCTGTCCTGCCCTGAACAGTTGTACAAGCCTCATGTGCTTGTTCTGTCAAATTTTATGGAAAATTTTATTAGGGTTGTCTCTTTTTTACCCTTCATTTGTATTGATATGTGCATTTTTCAACTAGCTGGAGAAACGTCTTGCTTAATATAACTGGTTGTTTCTTATACAAATATGGGAACTCTTCTTTCTTCAATTACTACTCTACCTGCAAGAGACGTCTTCTCCTTCCTGTGACTCTGTGCAGTGCAGCCATTAATTTTGCTCCTATCTGTTGTTCTCTCTTCATGCATGACTATTAATGTCTACTTGATGGGTCTATTGGTTAGACCTCCATACGCTGCGTAATATTGCATCCTCCTATCTTAACCTTTCACAACTCGCAGCTACAACTACTGGATAACATTTTTCAAGTCTTCACGCATCTTATATGGGGAGAGTGAGGAATCTTAAACTGTCTGCGTCTTCTAAACCTTCCAATCCTTCCACGTGTTCAGACACTGAACCAAATCCTAAAGGATTGGAAATGGAAAACTCTCTCTCTCAAAAATCTGATACTGCTTCAGGCGCTATATCAAAAACGCAGTTTTCCAGTAAACTGCCTGCTATCTCTTCCAAGAGACCTAAAAAAGATCCTCCCTCCCCAGGTAAGCCTTCCACGTCAACCATGGAGGTTATACTTGAGGAGATTCATGCCCTAAAACCCTTCATGGAAGAAACAAACACAACTTTACAATTTTTGCATGATAAGTGGTCTACCTTGGAGTCCCGGATCTTAATTGTAGAACAACGCACAGAGTCTTTTGAATCTTCATGCTCCCGCATCTCTTCTCTGGAATCTGAGGTGTCTCTCCTAAAGAAACAGACAGAGGATTTGGAAAACAGAAATCGCAGAAACAATCTCCGCCTTTACGGTCTTCCGGAGAACATTGAAGGATCTAACCCCACCACATTTTTTCAGTCTTTTCTGCTCATGCTTTTGGACTTACCTGCTGATACCTCTTTCAATATCCAAAGAGCTCATAGATTGGGTCCGAGAGTTTTAACGAAACCACGTGGTGTGATTATGTTTTTTCTGCAGTACACTGATCTTCTTCAGGTTCTTTCTGCGGTCAAATCCAAGAAACAGGTGTTCTGGGAAGGTCATCGTCTCTTCTTCTCCCAGGATGTGGCTAAGATCACAGCAGACCGACGGAAAAAATTTCTTGATCTACGCCCTCAAGTGCGTTCGCTCAATGCCAAATACGGCCTTCTTCATCCATGTATCTTCTAGGTCACGTATAAAGAGCGCACTACAACCTTTGAGGATCCCGCAGCACTGCAGAAGTTCCTGAATTTTCATGGAGCCGACAACATGGACACTTCAAGACCTACTTGATTGTTATATTTGACTCCTGTTATGTTGTTGTTCTTTTGTTACCCATTCTCCGCATGTTTGAATGACTATTTGTTCTGTTATATATTTGTGCTTCCTTTATAATGTTTACTTCAATCTTCCCTTCTTCCTTTCTTATTGCCTCTTATATTAATGATCATTTTCTCCCGCTAATTCTTTTTTCTCATTTACAGGTGTTTATTCTTCAACATCTTTGTTCCCTCCTGACTCCCCTGTTGTGTTGACACTTTTATTTGTGGTCCTATATGGATACAATGGATCCTCGGGCTGACGTTGTCTTCTCCCGGTGTGGTCCTCCTCTGATCGTGTTGTTTTGTAGGTATGATGTTCAGTCGTCTTTGTAAGACATGTACTGTCTTTTTGTTTTTTACTCTCTTCTTTTTTCTTTCTTTCTTCTACTTTTTCTTCTCTTCCTGTTCCGATTTTCCTTCTTTCTTTTTATCCATTTTCCTCATTTTATCCACCTTCCTCACTCCTTTTTCCGATCTCAGTTATCTATCCATCCTTTTCACTTTAAACGTCTTCACATTTGTCTTTATTCTGGAAATATTTGTTTCTCATCTATTTACTCTCCTCTGTGCATATAAAGTCAATTTAATTGATTTTTCTTTGGTAAGCATAATGTTTGTTCATACTTTTTGTAATACTTTATATTTCGGGTTACTACCTGAAATATTAAGGGATTGAATAACCCTATTAAAAGGCAACGGGTGTTATCTCACCTAGCAAAGTTGAAAACAGAAATTGCCTTACTCCAAGAATCACATGTTTCGGATAGTGAAGCTTCCAAGTTAAGGAGAGGCTGGGTGGGTCATGTCTTTAACTCTCCGGCTTTTGGTAAAAAAAATGGTGTTGTAATCTTGTGTCACAAGAAATTGAATGTATCTGTAGTACACCAAGAAGCTGATACTGAGGGTCGTTGGGTGATTGTTAAGTTGCTCATAGATAAGATTCCTATTGTTATTTTTAATGTATATGGTCCTACTTTAATTGATAAACTTTTTTGGCCTAATATGAGAGACAAGATTCTTACATTTGACGATGAATACGTTATACTTGGTGGGGACTGTAATCAGATTTTAGACCCCATTCTTGACCGAAATTCTACTGTTAAGTTCTCTCCTTCTAAAATGCATACTCAATTTGTATCCTCTATCAAACATAAAGCGTTGGTTGATATATGGAGGTTGTGTCATCCCGAGCTTAGAGAATATAGTTTCTATTCACCTGCCCACCACTCACAATCCTGTAATGATTATCTTTTCTTAAGTAAATCCTTGTCTCAACATGCCATTCATTCAGAGATTGGTTCAATACTAATATCTGATCATGCCCCTGTTTTTGTTGATATCGATTTGATCCCCTTTTCCCCTCACTCTGGTAGATGGCGTTTTAATAATTCCCTCTTACTCGATTCTAAATTTTGTCAAGAATTTATTTCCTCCTTAGAATTTTTCATTGTCAACGATACCCCAGAGTCTTCTTTTGTGATGGTATGGCATTCTTTTAAAGCAGCCGCCAGAGGTTTTATTATGAACTATGTTTCACTTAAAAAGAAATCGTTTGAATCCCAATCTTCTCAAATACTTATTAAAATCAAACTGTTGGAACACGCATATTATCAATCCAATAATGTCTCTGATTTGAAAAATCTTATAGACGCTAAAATTAATTTTAATAAACTATCAACTGATGCAGCTTCTAATTATCTCCTGAAACATAACTCCCGTTATTATGGTGGCCAAAACAAGATGGGCAAACTCTTAGCTAATTATCTAAAAATAAGGAAGGATAGGACTAAAATAGAATCCTTACAAGGCCCTGCAGGTACTCTTATTTTTAAAGATAAGGAAATCATAAATGAATTTGTCTCTTTTTATATGAACCTCTATACCCCTGAATCTACGCCGGACAACGCCGATCTTCTTTCTTACTTTCGGTCTATTCCATCTCCACCTCTACTCATTTTGATTTGAATTCCTTAGAAGCTGACATTTCCTTGGCGGATATAACTCAAGCTGTATCAGTACTTCGTCGTGGGAAAGCACCTGGACCTGATGGTTTTACCATTGAGTTTTATTCCCATTTTGCCAATATTCTTTTCCCTAAGCTCTTACATCTCTTTCATTCCTTTGGAGATATGGGCTTTTCTAGTGGCACCTTTCAAGAGGCACTGATCTGTCTAATACCCAAAGATGATAAAGATCATTCTTTTTGTAAAAATTACCGACCTATCTCATTAGTTAATACTGACTACAAGATTTTTGCGAAGATCCTGGCCCTACGTATTGATCTTATTTTACCTGATCTTATTGGTCCTAAGCAGGCGGGTTTCATCAAAGGCCGGCTGGCCTCGGATAACTCTTGAGTCTTTTTTAATATTCTAAGCAGAGCCTCCTCCTTGGATTATCCGATGGCAGCAATCTCTTTAGATGCGGAGAAGGCTTTTGACAGTATTGGGTGGGAATTTATGTTCCAAGCTTTGAGATGGGCTGGTTTTCCTTCTAAATTAATAGATTTGATTTATTTACTGTACTCGAATCCCCGCGCTTCCATATTCGCTAATGGCATCTCTTCTGATTTTTTCTCACTGCATAGGAGGGTAAGGCAAGGCTGCCCTCTATCCCCTTTATTATTTGTCATTGCCCTAGAACCCTTCCTAACTAAAATTAGACAAGACGATCGGATTACAGGCTTCCAGTCCAGCTCTTATTGAGTTAAGATGTCAGTTTATGCTGACGATATTCTTCTATATTGCTCCAACCCTGAAACAACCCTTAATCCTTTCTTCAACAAGTATCCTCTTTTTCTAAACTTTCAGGATATCGCCTAAATACAGACAAATGCGAAGTTTTGCCTTTAAACCTTTTATGTCAAAAACATCTCTTTGACTCATCTGGTTTCTCCTGGCAACCCACCAAGATAAAATACCTTGGCTTATGGTTTACACCTTCACTAGCCAACACGCTTAAAGTCAATTTTGATTATATTATTAAAAAATTAGATGATAGTATTAACCCATGGCATCCTCTTTTTCTTTCTTGGTGGGGTCGGCTGGATTCCATTAAAATGATGCTTTCTCCCTAGTGCTCTATATGATATCAATGATTCCTATTCATATTCCCCAATATTATATCAAAAGAATTGATTCCATTTTGTTAAATTTTTTATGGAAGGGTAAGCATTCGCGTATAGCGCTATCTTCTTTAAAAAAAGATAGGCCCAATGGTGGTCTCAAATTCCCCGATTTTAAGTCCTATCACTCTGCATTCTCATTAAAACAAGCCACTAAGTGGATTACTACGGATCTTCCCCTACACCCACCTATCTGGCTACAATTAGAAAAAGACTTCATCTCCCCTTTTGGCTTTCAAGAGATTTTATCCTTCACGGCCAAAATTCTTGTTTACGTTTTCCGGTCATTTCTCATTCCTGTAAACTTTTATCTCCCCTGCTCTCTTTGTCACATCCTTCCACTGCTTCACTCAATATCCAGCCTATTTGGCATAATAAATTTTTACGGATCCGCAATCGCTCTATATACTGGAAGACATGGCATTCGAAAGGCCTACGTTGGATTTCACAACTTATTGATGATAATAAACCCCTTTCTTTCTCAGACCTTCAATCTAGTTTTTCTCTACCATCATTTTGTAGATCACAATATAATACTCTGCATAAGGCCCTCACCCTCTTTCTTCAAGCTTTACCTCTGTCCCCGGACCTCTCTATATCTCATAAATCTCTTCTATCAATACTGGAAGGCTCTCCTTCAGCATCGATAATTTATAAAAATTTGCTATTCTCCTCAGAGAGACTTAAATCAAAAACTGAGAAGTTATGGGAGAAGGACCTTTCTCAAGAGTGGCCAATCACTACCTGGGATAAAATTTGGTCTAAGCTTCATAAAACCTCTCGTGCTGCAAATACCTCGCAAACCCTTTTTTTCATTTATCATAGACTATTATTTACCCCTATGTCTTTAGCTTCTTTTTCCGCTGACTCCCCCTGCTTGTTGGTCATGCAATCAGTCAAATGCAGATCTAAAGCATATGTTATTTGAATGTCCCTCAATCCATCAGTTTTGGCAATTAGTCTGGTCCCAAATTCTGGTGATCTTCAAGGTTCGGGTCCCATTTTCCTTTACTAATATATTTTTGGGCACCCTATCCCTCAATGGCCTTAAACCTCAACCAATTTTAAACTTTTGGATTTATTAATAGCGATTGCCTTCCATTTAATAACCTCCAATTGGAAACAAGCTGACAAAGTTACTTTTCGAGCATGGTGGAACGCTGTTTGTTTTCACCATAGACTAGATACTAACTATGTTTCCCCCATATCTCTAGCAATTAAAAGAGATCTTTTATGGCTTCCTTAACATCCCATTTAACTCATTTTGCTTCCTCCTTAGCTACCATTACAAGTGTATCTGATGAAGTTCGAAAACCGCCGTAACTTACTCGTTTGCCTTTTGATGTATTCCGGCTTAGCCGATTTCTTTATTTAGAGTGAAAATCCATTACAGTTTCTCTTTTTAGTTGTTTATAATTATATACTTACACTGTTGTATTTAATTGCACATTTATATGACGTTCTGATTATTGTATTTTGATAGCTTAGGATATTTCCTTTCCTTTCCTCCTCTCCCTTTCTCTTTCTTATCCCTTTCTTTTACATTTATAGATATAAGGTTACTTTTACATTGTCCTCTGTGCCTATTTACTTATTTACTGTTTTATAAGATGGACTTTGTTACTTTTATGACTGTTGCTTTCTTTGTTATTCCTTAATAAATCAAACTTTAAAAAAAGAAGTGAAAGGGAGCAAGTAGGAGCATTTGTCTCTGCTTGTGGATTTGAAGGTATTCAAGTGCATAAAGGAGAAGGAAAAGCAAGAGCATGAGCACTAGTTATGTAGCTTAATTTTATGCGCACTGGGAATGTTTTATAAAATGTCAAACATTGCAGATTTTAATAATGGACTGAAATGCAACCAAGTACGCTGCTGTATCTAATGAATGGTTTTTAAGTTTGCAATGCGCACTCCATAGAAGGAACACGACCCAAAACTACTGAATGAAAAGGTGGTTTTACGAAGGAAAATCACATGGTCAGTCAGAAAAGGAGAAGGCTCACCTGTGATCAAGGCTCCCGAGAGAGCTTAAACGCGTAAGGTTTTGAAGTGAACTGCTGCATTCTCCGAAGAAAAATAAAAGCATATAAAAGTGTAAAGTGGATAATGTGGTAACACTGAACCGCTCTACAATCGGGAAGTTCTGTGAGTCTGTGAATTCAGCCAACTTAATTGAACCTTGTATAAGACTGTTGGACCAGTAACAAGCACCGTAGATGAATGCCCGTAATTTAGAGGAAATGGATGCAGTGTCCTTTGAGATGGAGTCTCTGCATGCGAACAGTATCAAATGGCAAACATGATTTTATGATTGAGGCTGAACTTGGCATAGATGGCTGACAACCCATATTGGTTTATAAAAATATGGGATTTTAAAGTGGACAATGTGATGTTATTGTTTTGAAATGCCAGTAATAGAATGAGATTGTGTTGGTTTAGTCAGCAAATCAAATTTTGCAATGCAGGCTAGTTTTACCGATGGCCATATGAAATAGCTTAGATTTGTTTACCATGGATTAAAACCATGTTGAAAATATAAGTTTTGAAACCTGTAGATAAAAGCTATTGTGGCAAAGAAACGCTTGGATTTGAAGATGATATTTGAAAGTGAGTCCATGGCATATTATAATTTTGTACAAGAATATTATCAGTATTACTTTGCTGGCTTATAAGCAATTTGTAAAAAGATGTACACATTTAATTGTGGCCAAGCAAGGATTAACATTTCAAAGTCTTTTTTTCACTTTCATTGATGCCGTCACAATTTTAAAACCTACCAGATCACTCTGATGATCATGTGATCAAGACCCATGTAGGGTCGAAACGCCGCAGTGGATTAAGCCTGAATAAAATATTTGCTGTGGAATGTTTGGCTGGTGTAGCTCGTTTCCTGCCTATTTGGAGTGGGGGGTTTCTTTGGAATCTATATATATATATTTTCTATTCTTCATTTTTTTTTTACATATAGAGAGATGTAGTAGTGTAAAACGGGTTTTATTTAGGACATGGCTGGACACCGTTCAGTGATTAGCATTTTTCAAACCACGAAATAAAAATAATTGAAGAATAAATTAGCTGCACGGAGTGCACCATAATGCCTTATGGCATTTATAAATTATATATTTTCTTGCTGGTGGTGTTCCTACAAAGAGCAGAGGCACAAGATTTTACTTTTTGAATGTTGTGGGGGGCTGCAGGGAGTGCAGCAGGCTCCCAACAATGTAAAAAACAACACAGTAAATCTCCGGGGTCATTAAATCCATGACCCCAAGTGAGCTTACCATATCTTTTAAAGCACTCTGAGCTGAAGCTGTATGCTCTTCAGCTGTAGTGTAGGGGGCACTAGTGGTTGATTCAATGACTGCATTTTATGGTCTGAAAATATCAAAGAAAAACCTCAAAGACATTGTAATGCTTTCTTAAAAAGCTTTATTGAAAATATTTTATCACTACTATTAGACATTGCAATGTGTGAATTTATTGAATGTAGATTTGATTTTGGTTATTATTGACTTTTTGATAAACTACAATAGGTCAGCTTTATATGAGTTGATGTGGTGACCCCCTGATAAAGTCAATAGGTCCTGGCACTATTATTTTGGTGTTTTAAGTCTTTAACAAAGCCAGTATGTTTGCTTTATTTAAACTCACACCTTTATATTGTTACATGACATAGCTGGCCATGAGCCATGGTGGGATGCAGGGCCTGGCTGCAAGCCTTTGTCTGTGCAATGGGGGGGTGTTGGGCACCCGCAGGCCCTATGCCCATAGCTGCGTACTGCCTTTGGCTATTAACTATTACTCGTGCCCTGAAGTAACTATAACTCGTGCCCCCACCATATAGAGTGTTGTCATTAGTGATGTAATTTCAGATGTTGCAGTGATGTTATCAATAGTGTCATAGAACATGTCATGAGTGATGTAATATGGGAGGTAATTAGCACTGTATGGTGAGGGTTCTAGTTATGGTAACTTTAGAGCATGAGTTATAGCCTCTTGAGATACCCATAAGTGATGAATTTCAGTGCATCTGTTAATTTAAAGTGGTATGTTTAATCTAACATTTTCACCTCCTTAAAACGTCCCTTTAACCTTTGGTTTTATCAGTGAATTTCTAAGGTTTTTTAATATAAAGTAACATATTACTACAATTTCTAACAATAACGTCACAATAACCTTGGTTTTACAGTGAATTTCTAATTTTTTTAACTTAAAGTAACATGACCATTGCCATGGTGCTTCCGCTTAAGTACCACAGTACCCAGAAAAAAAGGAGTAGAAAATGCTGGTTGGGCACCTGTGTGCGGTTTGCTCACAAGGTCTGGCCAGAGGTCAGTCCTGCAGCAAACCTTGCCACTGCGTCTGACCAGAAGCCTTGCACAGCGGAGAATGCATGCAGAGAAGTTGCCCATCGGTCAGTCCCTGCAGCCAACCTCCCATTGATATAGCCAGACTAAGCAACCAAGTCCCCTACTGTGCACATTCAAAGACCCTGTGCAGCAGGGGAATAGCCTCTACAGGGTAGTTGGGTGCCCTGAAAATTGAGCACAGGGATGTCATGAGCTCATTATGAGGTCATAAGCAGTGCATGACAGGGGTGCAAGTTATAGTTAGCTCACTAAAGTATAACTGGCAAATGTCATTGTTTTTTAAACATTATGTTTTAGTGACATCTGATGACCTATAATTTAGATTGTGGAAGTTCCAAAATAATGCATGAATAATTTCACAACACAACACAGATAAATATCTATTTTAGATACTACCAGTATTACTGTGCTGACATAATCTTTGAAAGTGGTGGGGTGTAATACTTGCCCTGATTTGTAGCAAATAAGTGAAGCGAGTGAGCCGGATCTATTCAAGTATGGTGCAATGGGGTTCTCCCCTTGAACATTTAGAAATAATGAGGTCTTATAGTGCATTTTAAAGCACAATGTTCGCATAACTTTAGTAAAAGCCATTGGCTCAGAAAGGGCACTCATTAAATAATCAAGTCCTTTTATGCTGTGCCAAGCCAATGTCAAGAGCAATAAGAACAAATGATGGAAGGGATGCTGAATGAATCAAACATTCACTCCCAGTTACAGATCTGGGTTTAATCCATTCTTTTTGCTCACCACACCACACCAGCTTGGACCCAGCCATAGGCAAATCAGTCTTGACCCTGGTCCCCATGAGAACAGTCCAGCCCGAACTGGCAGTTCAAGTTGGACTTTTAGGGTCAAGACTGATTTGCATATGGCTGGGTCCAAACTGGGATGGCGTGGTGAGCAAAATAGCAATGGATTAAACCCAGATCTTTGTGACTGGGGTGAATGCTTGTATTGCGTCCACCAATTGTTCTTTTTGCTTTTATTTCCCTAAGTGGGAAGGGTATGCTCAGATGTGGGTCCCGTGCTCACTGCACTGATGGATTCAAGCTAGCCTGGCTGAAGACCGGTCATATCCCAAAACTGGTCCAAGGTTGCTTGTTTATGGTCCAGAGGGGACCTGGCTTAGCAGTTTGAGATAGACTGTTCCCATGAGGAGCAGGGTCAAGACTGATTTGTATATGGCTGGGTCCAAACTGGGGTGGTGAGCAAACAAATGATGGATTAAACCCAGATCTTTGTGACTGGGGGAAAATGTTTACATTTTTCAGCATTCCGACCATCAATTGTTATTTATGCTTGTGCCAAGCCAATGAGCTTGATTCCCGCCTGATTGACTACATGTTTTCTAAATGTGCTCTGGATGCCACATATATAAAAAAATTACCTCCATTGTGCCAGGGGAGCATTTTGGTATCAGAGTCCCTCATATACCACAGGTGCCGCAATGCCACAAATTACATACAATATACCAGACCAGTTGTTTGCCATCAATACCATCCATATACCATGGATTGCCCTTCAAAGTCAAAGTCAAAATAAGCTTTATTTCGATTCTGTAGTAAATTCATAAAACCTATACACAACGTATAACAAGTAAAACAAGATAAAATAAAAAAAGGCATAAAAATACTGAAAATATACAATAGTGCTGTTATAAATCAGTTCATCTCTGCACATGTTCAGCCTAGTATAACATATTGCAGAAAAATAGAAGTTTCCTCTGATTGATCACAAGTGATAGATATGTGGACATGGATGAATTTATATTCTCGCCAACAAGGTGCTAAGTTTCTTTTCCTCAAACCTTTGTAAAATTTACAGAATAGAACTACATGCAGTTGTAGTTTGATTCAATACATTGTCACAAGGGCATTTAACTAGTATTTTTGACCAATCATTAGCAGAGGGAAAAGTAATCAGACAATGAAAAATATCCATCCTAAATCTAGTTACAAAAACTCTATAGTGGTCTGTACAAGGTTAAGGTAGGGCTGAATCTCATAAGTAATCAACATCATCTAATTTTTTAGAACAGTAGGTTTTAGCAGCTCTGTGGTCAAACTAAGACTCTCAAACAAGGAGAGACAAGCCTCTTTCAGATCTTTTTTATTAATCTGCATCAATGTTTCAGGAGAGTTAAGATACTCAAGGTGTCCCATATTTTTAACATAATTCAACCAGGGGATTTGTAAATGAGAGGATGATTTGAGGCAAGCTTTTATGACCTCACAGTTATGGGTGGTGGCCTCCGAGGTCCAAACTTTCTGCCAGAGAAAAATGGGCTAAGATCTAACAGCATCACATAGGAAGGGTTCCCCCCATTCTGAGTGGCAAATTACCACCGGGCTACTTTAGGGAACAGACAAACGTTTCCTAAGGAAGGAATTTTCCACCTTTTGAAGAGGTTGGCAGTCAGTATAACCCCACTCCCGCCCCATGAGTGGCTGCCACCCTAGTTTAGTCACAAAGTTGGTCACAAAGGTGGTAAGCGCAGTGATGGCCTTCATAAAGTATCACAGTACTTAACATGCCTCCTACTGCACTTCATAATAAAGGTTTTCACTATATTAACTAGAAGCCCTAGTTCTTGCATATAGATATAACCTAAAAAAAAGAAGATACAATCCTCTGGAATGGCAGGGGTGTACTGGTCATTAAAACAGCGTCATCTGCATATAGGGAAGCTGGAATTGAATGCTGGCTGATCTGGGGGAAGCCCATACAGTTCTCTGAGAGAACTCTACCTAGGTTATTAATATATAATGTAAACAGGAAAGGAGCTAGTATGCACCCCTAACTCCTCTCCCCACACCAAAGGAACTAGTGCACTCCCCCTCAGCCTATATCGGACCCTAGCCCTGCTCCCTGAATATAACTCTCTCATAAACTGGATGATAGGCATGTCCACACCAAGCTTCATCATAATTATCCACAATTTATCATGCATAACCCGATCAAATGTTCTCAATAAATTGACAAAAGCTAAGAATAGCTACTCCACTTGATCTTGGTATATTTGCCAAATATAAGGTTCAAATTAAGTCCCTCTTCAATTGTCCCGAGCCCTCTATGGAAGTCATATTGCAAATCTGAAAGAGTCCCATGGTCTGCACCCCAGGCTTCTAATCTAGCCAGAATAATGCACCCAGCCACTTTCACAGAGAGTCGTGCATGAAATTTGGTGATAGCATGCCGGTGAAGAGTGATCTCCCTTCTTAAAGATTGGGACAATGAGGGACTCTGACCAAGTATTCAAGAAGCCGACAGTATAGGATGTTTCAAAACTCGATTAAGAAGGGGACCCCAGAGTGGCACATTGCTTTTTAAAAAGGTTGATAGGGATACTGTCTGGACCTGGGGCTTTCCCCCCTCTACTAGCCATAAGGACCCGGTTGATGTCTTCCAGGGAAAATGCGAGAGCAGAAAGGCTGCTGGAGGGTTTTATGGTGGTACCGTCATTGACAGGTAGTGGTAATTCTGCTGATTTATTTGGGTTTGAATAAATATTAGTAAAGTGGGTCACCCACTCACTTCTGCTATAGCAATCTCCAGACTAGGGGATGACTCATCTCTCAAGAAGGGGCAGTTGATCACATGCCAGAAGGCTGCACTGTCTTTGTTACATCTGTCTGCAAGCAATTCCTCCCACGCTTCATCCTTGAGGACTAATTTCCTTGCCTTGAGGGCAGATCTATAATAAAATCTCCTAGCCTGCACTTCTTGTAAACATCTTGGGGGCAGATTTACGTTTCCTGGCGCATCCCTGCAAATCAGCAGGGATGCGCCAGGAAAGATGCGTGACGCAAGTTTACCCTTGCGCCACCACAGATGCGCCGCATTTACAATGCGGCGCATCATGGCGCAAAGATAAACAGATGCGTGTCGCATCTGCCGGCGTAAGGTTGGCGCAGTGCTGGAGTTGTGTCGCGGGCGTGACGCAACTCCAGCACTGTTCCAACCTGGCCTATCCTCAACATGGTGCGTCACGCCTTACGCCTGCTTCAAGCAGGCGCAAGGTTTTGACGCAGCGGGGTCGGAAAAGTGACTGAGTGAAATCTTGTAGATTTCACTCAGGCACTTTTCCGAGGAACGCCCACATGAAACCTGACGCAGGTTTCATGTGGCGCAGGGCTTTACAACGTGACGCATCTCCCTAGATGCGTCACATTGTAAATCCCCCGAAGCATGGCGCTAGCTTTACGCCGCCGCTGCGTCACAGAAGTGACGCAACGGCGGCGCAAAAGTGGTGCACGGGGCTTGTAAATCTGCCCCTTGGAGTTTTATGAAAGATTTCATTGAGGAGTTGGCGGGCTTTAGTGCAGGATGAATCAAACCACCCTGGTTGCACCCGTAATGGGCATTGTTTCATAGCAGATAGCTCTTCCTTGATTTCCTTAGTAATATCAAAGAAGGCCTTGATAATATCATTGGAGCTGGCTTTGTCATCCAGGCATATTTCAAAAGACGCTCTATGTGAGGAAATCAACCTGCTCATAAAGTTATCAGGTTTAATTTGTGACCAGCACAATGAGAGGCTGTTGCGAGTGGCAATCTGAATATTATCCACGATGCATAAGCTGGCCAATTTAACTAATGGGGGCAAGTCATTAGAGTTAACGTCTATACTTTGTGGATAATGATCTCGCATGGCAGTGCTGTACATTATAAAATTAGATATCAAGGAAGAATACCTATGAGAATATATTATAAAATCAATAACAATATCTTTCCCTCTACCATTAAAAGTACACTTAAAAGCAACATTTGGCGCACAAATTTCTTTACATAAGGCAAGATCGTATTTGAAAAGCATTTTATTTAATTTGTCACCATAGGAACTGTGTGAGAAGTGGGACAGATTGCAGCCATGGGTGTCTGTTAGTCCACAAGTTTTTTCTGAGATCGAGGGGCACAGACAGATGTTGAAGTCACCCCTTCATAATGTGAATACATCCTCGGCGCCACCCTTTTGAAGCATCTCAAGATTATAAGCAAGCTGTCCAACCACCGTCGGTAAATCACTCATGGAGGCATTGTTGTAAAAATTGATCAGCACAACTTTAAAAGGTGGTAAAACATCAATACTGAGGGGCAGATTTACGTTTCCTGGCTCATCCCTGCAAATCAGCAGGGATGCGCCAGGAAAGATGCGTGACGCAAGTTTACCCTTGCGCCACCACAGATGCGCCGCATTTACAATGCGGTGCATGATGGCGCAAAGATAAACAGATGCGTGTCGCATCTGCCGGCGTAAGGTTGGCGCAGTGCTGGAGTTGTGTCGCGGGCGCGACGCAACTCCAGCACTGTTCCAACCTGGCCTATCCTCAACATGGTGCGTCACGCCTTATGCCTGCTTCAAGCAGGCGCAAGGTTTTGACGCAGCGGGGTCGAGAAAGTGACTGAGTGAAATCTTGTAGATTTCACTCAGGCACTTTTCCGAGGCGTTCCTGCACCGGAACGCCCACCCTGCGCCGGAACGCCCACATGAAACCTGACGCAGGTTTCATGTGGCGCAGGGCTGACAACGTGACGCATCTCCCTAGATGCGTCACGTTGTAAATCCCCCGCAGCATGGCGCTAGCTTACGCCGCCGCTGCGTCACAGAAGTGACGCAACGGCGGCGCAAAAGTGGTGCACGGAGCTTGTAAATCTGCCCCTGAGTATTTAAAAATACTGGAATGATGACACATATGACACATTGCAAAGGGGAGAATAGTTAGAAATACTGATAGGCTGTCTTTACTCTGCCAGATGGCGTAGGTGCTGCTGGGACATGAAAAGTTCTATACCCATTGATATTTATGGGTTCTATGGTCCAAGTTTCCTGGAGGCATAGAATCTGAAATTTGGTGATGAAATCCCCCCCCAGTCTGCAATATTAACCTTCCCACGTAATACTGACACATTCCAGTAAAGTAATCTGCAGGAGGAAATTGAAATACTCGATTGTGGGTTTGTGAGAAGTTGGCCTGGCATATGCTGTCCACTAATTATAGTGGGCACCTTGCACCAGTCCAAATCGACTCTTATGGTAGGTAGGTTAAAGACAACCTTATTGAAAGCTATCCTAGTGGTAGCTATGGAGAGCAGCCTTCAGGCTAAGTCTTGAAGGAATGTAAAGCAGCTTGTTTTACCAGTCTATAATCTCTTGAGTGACCAAATGAAAGAGCACCACACCAGGTATATATTCAAAATATATGTATTTATTACTAAACACACCCCTCTAGTCTCTTTATGAGGCTAGAGTTCGAAGTACATAGGTTATAAGATCTTAAATCACAGTAATAGCACAAATACACGTTTGGGCCCTAGGGGCGTACCAAACCATATACCAATAAAGTGGTATGCGAACCACGACTGAACTAGACACTAGGCCTAGAGCCTCTAGAAGTGCTTGGACCACAAGGAACCACCCAAGGTAGTGACACAGGGGACCCACGGGAGACGCGTGCAGTGTAAATACACAACCGCGATACGCCGTTAACTTCTATGGAGAAAGTCGGGATCGGGAAAATAGAGGAAAGGGACACTTAAAAGAGGACTAGGACAAAACCCTTTGAGATCTAGGACTTTGAAGAGTCTCTACCCACGGGAGCACCGGAGTACTCGTGTTACCTCACCCAGGGAAGCCGGGTGCATAGGTGCCTTTCGGGGTCGGGTTTCGTCGTCGATTCGAATGGCGATCTGCTGCAAAGTGCTGCTGGCGGCCAAGAGAAAAGTGTCCGGGTGGATCCAAGAGTGGATCGGAGTTCTGGTGAACCTGAAAGCAGAGGGGACAGAGTCTGGGTCACTAGCCATTGACCAGGAAGGCGATGGACAGATGCCCACCGATGTCGAGTGCTTCAGGTGCGTTGACAGTCGTCTTGACTCTTCAGCCACGAGGTCCGGGAGGCGTTGTCGGCAACCAGGAGCAGGATTCGGGCTGGTGCTCGATGTCTGTCGAGTGCTGAGGTATCGGCGACCGGATTGGACCCAACAAGCCTTGGCAACGGCAAGTCTTGAGTAAGATGTAGATCGTCGATGGTGCAGACCAGCAAGGTCTGTGGAACTCACCCAGCGAGGGTAAGTGAGGGCAGGCCTGGAGCAACCAGGATGCCAAGTAAAGGAAAGATTGGCCTTCGTTAAGGGCTACTAGCCAATGGGCTAGCGACCGCGAAGGAGCCTCGTGATGCCGCACATGGAGCTGGCTTACAGGACACTCGTGGAGTGGGGGCCAGTGATCTTCGGTGCAGGTGGTGCTGGAGGCTAGGGCTACTCGGAGCTCAAAGCACGACTTCTTGGGAGACCCAGAAGATGGTGCACTTGCAAGTGTGCTCGGTGTCCAGGGGTCACGGTCTCAAGTCACCCACGATAGCCACAGGCCTCAGCTTTGCTGGGGACTCAGGGTAGCCTCGGGGAAGTCTGAGAATCCACCTCTGGTGATGCGATGACTTCGGCGTCCGACGGGAGCTTCAGTAATGCGAACCGGACAGATGCTTCTTTGGTGCCTGCCAAGCAGGGGAGTCACTCCTTGACCCCAAGGGAGATTCTTCAGTCCTCTAATCGTGAGTAGAGCGTCAAAGGTCCAGGATTCAGTTTCAGAGTTTCGTCCAGGTATAATCTAAAGTCCTAAGGACTGGGTTCCTACCTTTATTCTAAAAATAGGGGATGGACTACTCTGTGGCCCCACCTATGGGTGGGTCAGGGCAGAGGGGTGGCTACACCCCTTTCCCTTTGTCCAGTTCGCGCCAAAGCAGGGGCTGCGAGCCCCTGATCCGGTTTGAACTGGGGTATGCACAGGGACACCAAATGTGCCCCCAGTGCAGGACTTCAAAGCACCCGAAAGTGCTCCCGCCCAGCCCCAATACACATTGTCCTGTCTGGGGAGGTGGTCACACCTCCCTGGGACAGGAAACCTATTGTCCAGGCCTCCCCTGCCGGAGTTTCGTCCAGCAGCAGGAGGCCAGACTCGTGTCTGTGGCAGCAGCATCCATTTTGTGATGCCAGGGCTCTGGAAAGAAGTTACCGGACTCGTCAGAGTTAACATGCCTTTCCTCTAGAAGGGTGGAATGCTACCCCCGCCGCCAGGATTGGCGGGGGGTAGTATTCCAAGATGTTTGACACCAAACACGACATGTTTAGGTGCAGCCATTCCAAAGTTAGCATTTTACCGCGAGGATATAATGCGCTTAAGAGTATATGGTCAGGCTGCACTACAAACAGCATCAGAGATGGTCTCCGAACGCTGCAGAGGGGCCCTGCTCATGCAGGGTCACCCTCTCACATAGGAACCATGCACTCTGCCTTTAGGATTGATAAGGCCTGCCTTAGGAGTGACTTATAGGTTTATATGTGTGTATGCATTTAGTGATATAGGCAGTGCTTAATTTGTAAAAAATTAAGTCCAGGTGCTCAAATTTTTATAGGAGGCCACGCCCACTTCCCCAAGCTCCACCCACGTCCTCCACTGGCTCCACCCCCTTACTCTAGTGGTGAGATATGAAAGGAGGGTGAGTGGAAGCAGAATGGTAGTGGATGCTGTGATTGTATGCTTGGGGGAGTTCATAAATTAGCAGGCCTGCCAAGTATCACGCATCAGGTGTGACGCTAACGTATTTCAGTGTGGTGTTCCGCATCACCGCACTGAAATGCATTGTCACGCATTTTAATGCTGTCTCACTCTGCTGTACCAGCCAGTTAGCGCGCACGGCGGCACCTGTGAAACCTCAGCTCCGGCTCTGCAGCTCCCCGCAGACTTGCCAGCATGAGCAGGCTAAGTAAACAGTTAATGATTTTGTCTGCTGGCTGAGACAAGTGCTACAATGTTACAATCGATCTTAAGCCCTGCTCTGCCTGGCTGCAATTAAATTTCCGCCCGCGGCGCCGCGCGGGCTGTCAAAAGTGAAAGTGAGTCACTCTGACTCCTCAGCGTGTGCCCAATACTGAGACCCGGGGTGGGGCCTGCCCGCAGTGGTTGCGTACACTACTGGCTGTTGCGCCGCGGGGGAGATGTGACCTCACGTCCTGGAAAACAGGAAGGAAGTGAGGTCGTCAGTATTAAGCGGCGGGGGATTTAACTGTGTAGTTGTACTCTGCTGTGTAGTTGTGCGTCCGCGCATATTATAACCCGGCGTTGGACCGGACGGCAGCATAGACGCTGACTCTCTCATCAATCATGGACGTGCATGAGAGAGGCCTTGGTCACTGCGGGGAGAGCTGCAGTGCTATTCTGTGCGGCCGCCGCGACCAGGTGTGGTTGGCTCACCGAGGCCGCCGGGACCGAACTCGCCGTCGACTCGCGCTCAGAGAGTCTAGTGCCTGCCAGGACTGTGAGTCTGACTACAGAAGTTGAACAAGTAAGACTAGGCCAGGCAGCCTGCCTGCCACTAACTTTAGTAATAGTAGTGTTGTTGTTGTTCATGTTGTCACACAGAGTCTCACACAGAGTGGGCAGCTCCGTGAATAACCGTGGCGTAGATCGTTGGTGCAGCAGACGGTCCCAGCCGCGTGTCGTTCATTTAGCCCCTAGTAGCGGGGCACGCGCCAATACTAGTTAATATTAATGTTTGCCGGCTCAGGCTGCGGCATCGCTGGGCATCCGCATCGGACGGTGGAGCCTGTGTGTTCTACTGCACAGGCTAGCAAGAACTGCAAGATCTGATCCTTTTATTTATTTCAGACAGTGCAGGCAGGGCTGCACTGTCTCGTCATCTTTCCGAGGTTTATGTTGGGCACCGTCATTGAAAGCACTAGCCGTGACCCACTCTGGTTCTAATTAACTTACTTCAGCTTATGCACAATTATAAGGGAATGATTCTGTAGCTATATCAGTCTGATAATCTTATTTAACTAATTAAATGTTTAAGTTGAGAGTGATGTCACATTACATATAATTTACACACTGTGCTTAATTTATAAAAATGATGGTGCAAGTAATCATATACGTACTGAGAGGGTTTATCATCAGTGACACGGGTGGTGCGTTTTGCCAGGGCTCTCTGCTCTCTCATCCTGTCCCCACAAGGGGGGCTGGGGATCCTCACGACTTGCGTCAGATCCCTCAGTCCTCTCATCATGCTCTCTCTCTCCAGATTTTGCAGGCAGAAGCTGGCCGGGGAGCAGGCCCTGCTTCTGGCTGGCAATTTATGTTGTTTACTAGTCAGTGTTGTTTTTCTGCCGGCCCACCCTGACAGGCAGCACACTGACTGGCACCTGTGTTGACTTGAGGCTCCTCTTTTCACACATCCTTTTGGGGCTGGGACAGTCTGAGAGACCTGTGAGAGAGGCCCTGGGGTCCAGTTGCTAAGCAATAGCCGCATGATCATTTACAAGGAGGCCCAGAAGTGATGATGCATGCTCCAACTGCAGCATCATTAGGAAGGAGGAGCCAGAGGCCGGGGCTTCATTGCAGCCCCCAGTAACAGATATCCAGCCTGCCAGGTACTATGTTTTCCTGCCTCATGACCCCCAGCCTGGGCCCGGCCCCTTCCCCAGAATTGTTGCTTTCGCCAGGGCAACAGAACTTCCTCAGCATGTGTCTAACTAGTTGGGCAGGTGTTGTGCTTGATCTAGATATTATGTACATATGGATTTTAAAAGTATATTATTTATTTTATGCAAATGACAATCTTGCATCGGGCAAGTATTTTTGTATTTAACTGTGCATGTGTCAGCATATGTACACAGAACTTTAATAAAGTACTGCTACTGAAAGACTTGTTTAATATCATGGTTAAGCATTTGTTTACAGTACAATCAGGTTACAGGAGGGAGCACTAGGGTTAGCGCCCTTCCATTTCTGGTGCTCTGCAGCAGTTTCAAGAACTTCTTGGAGTTTCTTGTTGCTCAAATGGCTGTAATTTCTGATATTTAGAAGTTTTCCTCGTCTTAATTGCATGATTTTTGCTCGCGAGAAAGTGTCACTCACAATCGTTGAAATGTCACTCATAATTTCACTGATATTCTGAAAATGTCACACGTGGCAATCTAAAACCTTGGCAGCTATGAATTAGGGACGCTTAAGGGTGGGGGGCATAGGTTGTTGAGAGTATTAGTGAGGAGAGGATTGTTTTTATTGTATTTCTGAAAGCTAGCTGTTTGCCTCTCCTAATAAATCAGCTTTTTTCTCTCTAATGGGTGTCCTGCTTCTTTCTGCACCATCTTGATGTCAGAGTCGGTATGTGCATTATGTGGGTAGTATGGCTATGGCGATATTTTTATTTTGACTTCACTATTTTCCACCACATCCTGGAACTAACAGTATAAAATTTTAAAGCATAATGCAGAGTGCGATTGCTCAGCCTGCTCTGTGAGGAGAATCTGCGCTCTCTCTGTTGGGCTAGCACTAAATGATTACTGTTTTTCCTCTCAGACGATAGTGGTTTGCCACAAAGGCATCACCACCACAACATGTGACATTCAGGCACAAAGCACAACGCATCTGTGATGATGTGTGATATGAGAGAGTCTGCACAGTGCGGGGCCTCTGGGATCTCCGGACATCCAGCAAACAAACACAGACAAACGTGGCTGGCAGCGGGAAAAGTTAGCTAAATTCCGCCACCTGGATGGCCCTCCCTGATCTCATGGATGTTCAGAGTGTTCGCATTTCGGAATAACGTGTTCAAAGAGGAAGAACGCGGCAGGGGTTAAAGCAATGTCTGCTCTGCATGTCCAGAAAGTATGCTTCCAATTCATTCTCTGATCTTTGAGCAGAATTCAGTCTGTCTACAGGAAGCCCAAGAAAGAGCAGCAAAAGTTATGCTGGTACAAGTGTATACTTTAATTAAATGTATCCGGTAATGTTTTTGCAGATTGTGTTCATAAACGTTAGTTAAGATAGCTCAGCCTTTCATCCGTCTAAACACAACTAAACCTTACATTTTTTATGCACAATGAAATAACGCTACATAGTCCGTTAATAGTGACATATATCAAAACAGTTGACAAATTAGCAGAATTGGCACTTAAAATAAATTAATAGGACATGGGCGCCAACTTCTACTTAGACGATGAAATGACATCATGCGGCCTCCGTTGGGTGTTCACTTTAAACCAAGCCTTGCAAAACATAGGAGGCAGAAGTAGGAGCAGCAATGTTTAAGTGATCTGCATCATAGAGTTGAAGGGTCGTATTAGATAAACTTGAGCTAGGCAGCCCCATTTCGTGCTTGAGCTAAGGGAATGCCTCAGTACTGAACCACCTGCATCCTCAACCACGAGGCTTGATGACGTGGAATAGAAATAAACTTAAAACTGGCGCATTCCGACATACTGCACACCGGAAGAAGTTGAACAGGTATTATAAATACCTAAAAATATCCGGATTCCAAAAGAGATGATGAAAGTGAAACACATGGAAAAACAGCATATTTTTATGTCGTGTGAATGATCAACGATTATTAGAACAATAGGGGTTAAGTTAAGGGCAAGGCCCTGCCCTTCCAGCCACCTCCTGGCCCGGGGCATTGCACTTCCACTTGCACACGGTGCCCGGCGCCGGAGGCATGATTGCTCGGGCCTCAGTTCACACTTCATTCATACCACGCTCAAGAAAAAAGCAGTGTTGATTTGTCTACTTACTCGGTAACTGGAGGGCGGCACCGGCATTCACTGCCTTTATTAATAGGCCTGCTGCTGCTGCCGTCTCAACGTCGTGCTGAACTGCTGGTCATCGTGACGTGCGGTGCGTGTGTGCCGGGGTGTGGCGTTTTGAAAAAAACCTACGCACACTGCCGCAGCTATTACCCCAGCAGAACCAAAACCCGCCCACCAGCAACACTGAGCTAAGGGCCGCCGCCTAAGGCAAATCCGCATGGAGATGGCTGGATTTATATCGGCTCTCAACACTCTTTACTGAGGACTCGGCAGGCGAACAATACTGTCTGCGCCAGGTGTGCCTGCGTTGAATGAGGTGATTATATTTAGTTTGCCATAGACGTGCAGATGCGTGGTATAGACCCGGCCCTGATAAATAAGTGCCGGTGCTAAGCACCGGAAAGCACCGGCACAAATTAAGCACTGGATATAGGTAACCTATACCACAGTAAGGGGTGCATGCACCACCTTACCCAGGCTGCAGTAGCAGACCTGTGGTGTCAGTTTGGATGGCCTTCCAGGGGTGGCATAATATATGCTGCAGCCCCTGGCAGGCCTCTGAGGTACCTATGCCCTTGGTACATAGTATACCATATACTAGGGACTTATAAGGGCACTCCAGATCCCAATCAGTGATGTGCCTAAGGCACATGGAGACCCTTTTAAAGAGGAAACAGCTAGGCTGGGGTTCTGAATAGCAGGGCCCCAGCCAGACTAATGTCGAAAACCAGTGAAGCATCAGCAAAAGTGGGGGTACCCATGTGAAGCAGATCCTACTCTCCTACACAACCCCCCAAACGTAGGGACATTAAACTAACCTTGCCCAGTTAAGTCTTCATGTTCTAAGTGGAAATACCTAGAGAGTCCATCTGCATTCGCATGGTTACTCCCAGGCCTATGTTCCACTGTAAAGTCCATCCCCTGTAGGGAAATGGACCACCTAAGCAGTTTGGGGTTTTCACCCTTCATTTGTTTTAGCCATAAGAGGGGCTTATGGTCTGTCTGAACCAGGAAGTGTGTACCAAACAAGTATGGCCTCAACTTCTTCAGAGCCCAGACCACAGCAAAGGCCTCCCTCTCTATGGCTGACCAACGTTTCTCTCTAGGGGTCAGCCTTCTGCTAATAAAAGCTACTGGCTGATCCTGACCTTCTTCATTCAATTGTGACAGCACAGCCCCTACCCCCAATTCAGATGCATCAGTTTGAACAATGAACTTCTTGGAGTAATCAGGACTCTGCAGAATTGGAGCAGTGCACATGGCCTGCTTGAGGTCATCAAATGCCTTTTGACAGCTAACTGTCCACTGAACCTTTTTGGGCATTTTCTTAGAAGTTAAGTCATTCAAGGGTGTCACTATTGATCCATACCCCTTGACAAATCTCCTATAGTACCCAGTCAGGCCTAAGAAGGCTCTTACCTGAGTCTGGGTAGTGGGAGCAGTCCAGTCCATGATGGTCTGGATCTTGCTCTGCAAAGGTTGAACCTGGCCTCCACCCACAAGGTGGCCCAGGTACACAACCTGACTCTGCCCTATCTGGCACTTAGTGGCCTTGATAGTCAGGCCTGCCTTTTGCAGGGCCTGTAAAACATTCCTGAGGTGGACCAGGTGATCCTCCCAGGTGGAGCTAAAGACAGCAATATCATCTAGATAAGCTGCACTATAGGCTTCCAGTCCTGTGAGAACTGTGTTCACCAACCTCTGGAAAGTGGCAGGTGCATTTTTCAGACCAAAGGGCATTACCACAAATTGATAATGCCCACTAGGGGTTGAAAATGCTGTTTTGGGCTTTGCAGTATCAGCCAGTCTGATCTGCCAGTAGCCAGCTGTTAGGTCAAATGTGCTGAGATATTTGGCAGAGGCCAAAGTATCTATGAGCTCATCTGCCCTGGGTATTGGATGGGCATCAGTCCTAGTGACTGCATTGAGACCCCTGTAGTCTACACAAAACCTCATCTCTCTTTTCCCACCACTGGTGTGAGGTTTCGGTACTAGGACTACTGGACTAGCCCAAGGGCTATCTGAGGGCTCAATTACTCCCAATTCCAACATTTTCTGGACTTCAGTCCTGATACAGTCCCTGACATGGTCAGGTTGCCTATAAATCTTGTTTTTAATAGGCAGACTGTCCCCAGTGTCCACTTCATGAGTTCACCAGGTGGTCTGACTGGGTGTCAGTGAAAACATATGTCTAAACTGATTGAGAACTTGTCTGCAATCAGTTTGTTGCTGGGCAGTGAGGCTGCCTGCCAAGGCTACACCATCAACTGACCCATCGTCAGGGTTCTGTGAGAGCAGGTCAGGGAGTGGGTCACTCTCTTCCTCCTGCCCTTCATCAGTAGCCATGAGCAAGCCCATGTCTGCCCTGTCCACATATGGCTTTAGTCTGTTGACATGGAGAACCCTTTGGGGACTCCTGGGTGTTCCCAGGTCCACTAAGTAAGTGACCTCACCCTTCTGCTCAACAATAGTGTGGGGTCCACTCCATTTGTCTTGGAGAGCTGCTGGGGCCACTGGCTCCAACACCCACACCTTCTGTCCTGGCTGGTAAACAGTCAGAACAGCCTTTTGGTCATGCCAGGCCTTCTGAAGTTCCTGGCTAGCCTCAAGGTTTTTGGTTGCCTTTTTCATGTACTCAGCCATCCTGGAGCGGAGACCAAGTACATAGTCCACTATATCTTGCTTTGGGGGCTTGAGAGGTAACTCCCATCCTTCCTTCACCAAGCACAGTGGACCCCTCACAGGGTGGCCAAACAGAAGTTCAAAAGGGCTGTAACCAACCCCTTCTGAGGCACCTCCCTATATGCGAATAAAAGGCAGGGCAAGAGTATGTCCCATCTACGCCTAAGCTTTTCTGGGAGCCCTTTAATCATGCCCTTCAAGGTTTTGTTGAATCTCTCAACTAAACCATTGCATTGTGGGTGATAGGGTGTGGTGAACTTATAAGTCACCCCACACTCCTTCCACATTGCTTTTAAGTACCCAGACATGAAGTTAGCACCCCTGTCTGATACTACCTCCTTAGGAAAGCCCACTCTTGAGAAGATTCCCAGGAGGGCCCTTGCCACCACAGGTGCTGTAGTGGTCCTGAGGGGAATAGCTTCTGGGTACCTGGTGGCATGATCCACTACCACCAGGATAAACCTGTGCCCAGAGGCTGTTTGGGGATCCATGGGACCAACAATGTCAATCCCTACCCTTTCAAAGGGCACCCCCACCACAGGTAGTGGTATCAGGGGGCCTTTGTAGTGCCACCTGCTTTGCCACTGGCTTGGCAGGTTACACAGGAGCGACAAAACTCCTTACTGTCTTCAGACATGTGGGGCCAGTGAAAGTGAGGGACAATTCTGTCCCAAGTCTTGTTCTGGCCCAGGTGTCCTGCTAAGGGAATATCATGGGCTAGGGTCAATAGGAAGCCCCTGAACTTCAAAGGTATTACCAACCTCCTGGTAGCACCAGGCTTGGGGTCTCTACTCTCTGAGTACAGGAGTCCATCATCCCAATACACTGTATGGGGACCACTAGCTTTCCCAGCAGCCTCAGCAGCAGCTTGCTGTCTGAGGGGTTCAAGGGAGGGGCAGCTCTGCTGCTCCTGGCTCAGATCTGCCCTAGAAGGTCCCCCTGTCCCCAAGAACTCAACCTGGTCAGGTTCAAGTTCCTCTGGGACAGTTCCTTCTTCAGGGCTGAGATCATCCCCCTCAAGGGACTGATCTTCCTCCTGAGCCAAGGGGGAAGGCACTGCCTTAACCCTACTACTCCTCCTCTTGGAAGGCACTTGGTCCATTCTTCCAGAATCCAAGGCCTGTTCAGTGCTAGACATTTTGGCTTGTGACCTGGTCACAGCAAACACATCTGCAGGGATCCCCAGCATTTCTGCATGGGTCCTGAGCTCCACTTCTGCCCAAGCAGAAGTCTCTAAGTCATTGCCAAGCAAGCATTCGACTGGTAGGTTTGCACTTACCACAACCTTCTTAAGGCCAGTTACCCCTCCCCAGGAGAAGTTAACAACTGCCAGAGTATGGTCTGTTCTGACATTGCTAGCATTGGTCACTTGGTACATCTCACCAAGCATAACTTGCCCAGGTAGCACAAGGTCTTGTGTCACCATTGTGACACTTGCCCCTGTGTCCCTAAATGCCAAAGCCTCACGTCCATTGATTAAAGGCTGTTGTCTGTACTTGCCCAGATTACTGGGACTCACAGTGGAGGTCACATCCATGCCTCCATCACAGACTAACACAGCCTGAGTCAGTTCTCTGACTAAGTCAGAGCCCAACTCAGTTCCCAGGGTGAACCCTACTAAACCCTTTGTTGGAGCACTTCCACCAACTGTACTAGGGGGAACAGGTGCCTTAGGGGCATTGGTGGGTGCTGGACTGGAGTCTTTGGACTTGGTGCAATCACTGGTCCAGTGGGTCTTTTGCTTACAGACCTTGCACCATGGTTTTCTTTGGCCTTTACCCTTGGTAGACTGGGAATCCCCACCAGAAGAAGATTTTTGGGGGCCTGATGAAGACTTTTGATCTTTACCCTTCTCCCCACCCTTGTCAGAGTTCTTAGCATCTTGCTTCTTGGTTTCCCCACCTTGGTTCTGTACCTTCTGCTTCACCCTGGTTCTGACCCATTTGTCTGCCTTCTTTCCCAATTCTTGGGGAGAGGTCAGATCAGAGTCAACCAGGTATTGATGCAACAGCTGATTTTGACAGTTATTAAGAATCTGCTCCCTCATTATCAGATTGTACAATCCTGAGAAGTCACACACCTTACTGCCCATCAACCAGCCTTCCAGAGCCTTGGCAGAACAATCCACATAGTCTACCCAGTCTTGAGTCTGTGCTTTTGGGTGTCTCTGAACTTCAACCTGTACTGTTCAGTGGTTAGGCCAAACCCATCAATAAGAGCACTCTTCAAGACTTTGTAATTGTCAGCATCCTCCTCTCTAACAGTGAGGAGCTTATCTCTACCTTTGTCAGCAAAGGAGAGCCACAAGATTGCTGCCCACTGCTCCTGAGGGACCTTCTGTACTTTACAGGCCCTCTCTAAAGCAGTTATCCATTTGTGGATATCATCCCCACTCTGGTAGGGAGGGACAATCTTGCTCAGGTTCCTATGGTCATAGGACCTTTCCCTATCTCTAGGGACATGGCTGCCACCATGGGACTCTAGTCCCAACTTTCTTCTCTCTCTAAGGAGATCTAGGGATTCTCTATCTAAAGCCAATTGCTTCTTCCTGATCTCTAGTTGAGTTTCCTCATACTGGACCAGTCTCTTTCTTCTCTCATGAGAGGATTCCCTCCTGTGAGAAGAAACAGAGCTCCCTATGGAGGTGCCAGAGTGGTTAGACTCCTGAGAAGGAGACCTAGACTTTCTGAGCACACTCATAATCCTTCCTGGGGGACAAAGGTGTGGTTTTCTAGATCCTCATCTTCATCTTCCCCAGAAGGGATTGGGTTTTCCAGGTCAGGGTCATTGTCACCCTCCTGGTCAGTTTCAGAGGGGGCTGGGGGTAGTGGTACCCCTGGCCCCTTCCTCATCTGCTGGCCCACCCTCTGCTCCTACCCCTTCAGTCTCTGAGGACTTACTAAGATCATAAGCCACCAACAACTCCTTGAGGTGTTGGTTGGTGGGACTTTGGCCTGTCCTTAATTTCCTCACGTTACATAAAGCTCTCAATTCCAAGAATGGGAGTGTATCATACTTGGAGGGTGGAAGCTCAATGGCTTCCTGCAAGGAATCTTTGGATCCTGCTTTTAAAGACATTACTAGTGTGGTGTGGTGTATGCACTACCTACTCTAGTGTGGCCTACTAAACTCTCTTGAGTTGTAGAAAGGGTTGTGCTATCCCTTAACACACAACTCTAAGTTCAGTAGAACTTACTGTTATTCTAAGCTTAAATTATATGTACCTTAGGTACCTTTAGTGGTTTTCAGTTGATCAATTCAATTGAGATTATCTGGTAAAACAATAGCAAGCTGGAATCCCACCGCTGCCACCAATGTGAGAAGTTGGCCTGGCATATGCTGTCCACTAATTATAGTGGGCACCTTGCACCAGTCCAAATCGACTCTTATGGTAGGTAGGTTAAAGACAACCTTATTGAAAGCTATCCTAGTGGTAGCTATGGAGAGCAGCCTTCAGGCTAAGTCTTGAAGGAATGTAAAGCAGCTTGTTTTACCAGTCTATAATCTCTTGAGTGACCAAATGAAAGAGCACCACACCAGGTATATATTCAAAATATATGTATTTATTACTAAACACACCCCTCTAGTCTCTTTATGAGGCTAGAGTTCGAAGTACATAGGTTATAAGATCTTAAATCACAGTAATAGCACAAATACACGTTTGGGCCCTAGGGGCGTACCAAACCATATACCAATAAAGTGGTATGCGAACCACGACTGAACTAGACACTAGGCCTAGAGCCTCTAGAAGTGCTTGGACCACAAGGAACCACCCAAGGTAGTGACACAGGGGACCCACGGGAGACGCGTGCAGTGTAAATACACAACCGCGATACGCCGTTAACTTCTATGGAGAAAGTCGGGATCGGGAAAATAGAGGAAAGGGACACTTAAAAGAGGACTAGGACAAAACCCTTTGAGATCTAGGACTTTGAAGAGTCTCTACCCACGGGAGCACCGGAGTACTCGTGTTACCTCACCCAGGGAAGCCGGGTGCATAGGTGCCTTTCGGGGTCGGGTTTCGTCGTCGATTCGAATGGCGATCTGCTGCAAAGTGCTGCTGGCGGCCAAGAGAAAAGTGTCCGGGTGGATCCAAGAGTGGATCGGAGTTCTGGTGAACCTGAAAGCAGAGGGGACAGAGTCTGGGTCACTAGCCAGTGACCAGGAAGGCGATGGACAGATGCCCACCGATGTCGAGTGCTTCAGGTGCGTTGATGGTTGTCTTGACTCTTCAGCCACGAGGTCCGGGAGGCGTTGTCGGCGACCAGGAGCAGGATTCGGGCTGGTGCTTGATGTTTGTCGAGTGCTGAGGTGTCGGCGACCGGATTGGACCCAACAAGCCTTGGCAACGGCAAGTCTCGAGTAAGATGTAGATCGTCGATGGTGCAGACCAGCAAGGTCTGTGGAACTCACCCAGTGAGGGTAAGTGAGGGCAGGCCTGGAGCAACCAGGATGCCAAGTAAAGGAAAGATTGGCCTTCGTTAAGGGCTACTAGCCAACGGGCTAGCGACCGCAAAGGAGCCTCGTGACGCCGCACGTGGAGCTGGCTTACAGGACACTCGTGGAGTGGGAGCCAGTGATCTTCGGTGCAGGTGGTGCTGGAGGCTAGGGCTACTCGGAGCCCAAAGCACGACTTCTTGGGAGACCCAGAAGATGGTGCACTTGCAAGTGTGCTTGGTGTCCAGGGGTCACAGTCTCAAGTCACCCACGATAGCCACGGGCCTCAGCTTTGCTGGGGACTCAGGGTAGCCTCGGGGAAGTCTGAAAATCTACCTCTGGTGATGCGATGACTTCGGCGTCCGACGGGAGCTTCAGTAATGCGAACCGGACAGATGCTTCTTTGGTGCCTGCCAAGCAGGGGAGTCACTCCTTGACCCCAAGGGAGATTCTTCAGTCCTCTAATCGTGAGTAGAGCATCGAAGGTCCAGGATTCAGTTTCAGAGTTTCGTCCAGGTATAATCTAAAGTCCTAAGGACTGGGTTCCTACCTTTATTCTAAAAATAGGGGATGGACTACTCTGTGGCCCCACCTATGGGTGGGTCAGGGCAGAGGGGTGGCTACACCCCTTTCCCTTTGTCCAGTTCACACCAAAGCAGGGGCTGCGAGCCCCTGATCCGGTTTGAACTGGGGTATGCACAGGGACACCAAATGTGCCCCCAGTGCAGGACTTCAAAGCACCCGAAAGTGCTCCCGCCCAGCCCCAATACACATTGTCCTGTCTGGGGAGGTGGTCACACCTCCCTGGGACAGGAAACCTATTGTCCAGGCCTCCCCTGCCGGAGTTTCGTCCAGCAGCAGGAGGCCAGACTCGTGTCTGTGGCAGCAGCATCCATTTTGTGATGCCAGGGCTCTGGAAAGAAGTTACCGGACTCGTCAGAGTTAACATGCCTTTCCCTCTAGAAGGGTGGAATGCTACCCCCGCCGCCAGGATTGGCGGGGGGTAGTATTCCAAGATGTTTGACACCAAACACGACATGTTTAGGTGCAGCCATTCCAAAGTTAGCATTTTACCGCGAGGATATAATGCGCTTAAGAGTATATGGTCAGGCTGCACTACAAACAGCATCAGAGATGGTCTCCGAACGCTGCAGAGGGGCCCTGCTCATGCAGGGGCACCCTCTCACATAGGAACCATGCACTCTGCCTTTAGGATTGATAAGGCCTGCCTTAGGAGTGACTTATAGGTTTATATGTGTGTATGCATTTAGTGATATAGGTAACCTATACCACAGTAAGGGTGCATGCACCACCTTACCCAGGCTGCAGTAGCAGACCTGTGGTGTCAGTTTGGATGGCCTTCCAGGGGTGGCATAATATATGCTGCAGCCCCTGGCAGGCCTCTGAGGTACCTATGCCCTTGGTACATAGTATACCATATACTAGGGACTTATAAGGGCACTCCAGATCCCAATCAGTGATGTGCCTAAGGCACATGGAGACCCTTTTAAAGAGGAAACAGCTAGGCTGGGGTTCTGAATAGCAGGGCCCCAGCCAGACTAATGTCGAAAACCAGTGAAGCATCAGCAAAAAGTGGGGGTACCCATGTGAAGCAGATCCTACTCTCCTACAGGGTTGAAATAGCAAAAGAGGGAATGGAATAAGTGAGGGAAAGGGGTAGTTTAACATGGGTATTATGTGTGCCAGTGGAGAAGTAATAATAAAAGAAGCCAAGCTAATGCACTGATATTTGGTGAGGTGGCATAGTGGGAAAACTAGTTTTAAATTCAGGACTATGCAATCACTTGCTAACCTTTCAGAAGCCTTTCCCACCCATTGCACCCTTCTTGCCATTTTAAAATCATCAAACAGTGCCCCTGTAAGGCGGATCTTATTGCCTAGCCAATTTAAGGACTTGTTTCGCAATGACTCCCAGGATTCGGATACAGAACCAGGTAAGGTAGGTACATTAGCCAAAATTACTACATATGGTGCAGCTTCCAGGGGTAGGTCCAACGTGATTTTAGTTCTTTCCACCAGTCCCTACTGTGTCTCACTACGTCACGGTAAATTGGGGCAGCCAGGGGGTTGAGAAAAGAGGCCAGAAGTGGAAGGGCATTGATTATCTGTGTCCACAGTAGAGGGTATGGTGCCACTGCCCATCTTACCGATTTGTGCTGCATGACCCTAGGGCTGCCATTTGAATGTGCAATGGGACGAGCAACCGTGGGTTGAAGAAGAGCAGGTGGGACCGTGGAAGGAGCTACTCTAGTGCTGAACAAAGGTGGTACGATGTTGTAAAAATCGTGAGATTTCAGCAGATCCAAAAAGCTTGAGGTGATACTTTCAACCTGCATTAATCAGGTGACAATGGCGTCCAAGGAGGCCTTAACCATGGATTCTAAGGCTTGAAACATAACATGCAAACTTTTAAGCTCTTGCATTGTTGAACTTGGGATTGTTGATCTAGTCTTGTTATGAGTTCTTCTACAAGATCTTACAGGTGCCTTTGGTTTGCATGGTTTCAAATCCCCCCTTGGTTGATTGCTCTCAGTTGCTCATGCGGAGTGTCCCGGCATTCTCATCTGTTTTGAAGGTGGTAGTAGCCTGGGGTCAGGTGGGAAAGTATGCATTGCTTTTTATATGTATGGATGGTACACAGGCAGCAGCCCCAGGGGATAATATTGAGTCATCTTGTGGACAATCAAGACCTTTGATTGCAAATGGGCAGTCACCTCTCGATGCTAGAAATTTCCTTTTCAATGTCACCCATGGCCCCTGTTAAATAGTACGGGATGGAAGTGCACGGCTAACTGGACTCCAGGGGATTTTTATTTAACTGAGAAGGCAGGGAGCTTCCTCTTTCCCATTATTAGATGGTTAACATGAGCGGGAAGGTTTGTCATTTCATCTAAGTCTCCGGGGCAAGGGGGGACAAATCGAACTATTACAGTTATGTGCCAAAGAGAGGAATGACTAAATCAAAGGTCAAACAGAGGACCTGTGTTAACCTCCATAGATTAAACAAATAAGCAGGACTGATATGGCAAAATGAGTCAGGTGGCAATAACACACCAACAAGAGCCAGAGAAAAATTAAAGAACTACTCATGAGCCACTTAAGGCATGGCCTGAACAGTTCACTCGTCCGATGGTCTTAGGGGCAGACGTTAGAGTCTCCTACGGTAGATGTCGGGTGCAGGATGGGCCCACCCTTGGCCTGGATGCGGCCCACACAGAAGGTCTGCTGAATGAGCTTGATAGGATACAGCTTGTGCACTGGTGGGCCTCCTCTACCTGGCCCCAATGTGTCCTGGGACTTTGAGTCCCCTGCCGATGCTGCTCTTTACACCCCATCACAGAAATGATGTCTAGTATTTCAGGACCACCATGTTTTCATGGTTGCCTCCATCCCATATGCCACGGCTGCTTTTCCTTATCATAAGAATTACTCCCAACTGCCAGCAAAAGTATTTTTCCAAGAGTGCCATATATGCTAAGAATTACCTCTAGTATGCCAGTACCAGTATGTACTATGGGTGAATGATTATGCCAAGAATTACATTACCTCAATTATGCCAGTTCACAGAATGGGAGACTTTTAAGCATAACACAAAATTCTTACTCATGGTCATTTATATTGTCTCACTTACACTTACTCTCACGCACTCTCATTCATTTGTACTCACTTGCACACACTCTTACTCATTCTGACTCATATGTGCTCACTCACAATCATTCCTACTCTAATTCATTCCTCCTCAATCACAACCACTCCTTCATTCTCACTCACTCACATTTGTTCTCACTCTGACTCCCCTAATCTCGCCCATTTGTTCACACTCACTCACATTCTCTCTTACTCATGTTCACTAATATTTTCTCACTTACACACTCACTTGTAATTACTATGACTCTCACTCATTGTCACACAGTTACACTCACTCAATGTCACTCACTCATTATCCTACTCTCTAACACTCTGTTAGTGACCTGAAAAGAATGTGTAAGGGGTCTGCTACTTCTAATAATTTTAAGGTGGTGGATAAATTGTAAATGAAAGTTATAACTATAACGCTTGAATTTTTAAAGGTTGTGTAGTTTAAACTTGGTTTCTATAGAAAAATATGTTTTCCTAACTATAACTAAGCTTTAACCTTAGGTGTTTTCATTGAATTTCAATGGTTTTAAAAATTTGTAATAAAAATGTGTTTCAAACCATAGAGTCCAGTGTCGCAAGGGAAGAGTTGTTATGTGGAGTGTCGTACAGTACAGTGGAGGAGAGTGGTGTAAAGTCTATTGTCATAGATGGTAGTATTGTGGATTGGAACTGAGTGGAGTAGAGTGTAGTGTAGCAGCATACCGTACAGTGTAGTAAAGTGTTATATAGTGTAGTGGCATGGTGTCTCATAGAGAGGAGTGAAGTATCGTAGACTGGAGCAGCAAGTTGTACAGAGGAATGACATGTCGAACAGTAGAGTAGGGTGTCATAGACTGTCATAGAGTGGAGTAGATTGTTTTAGAGTGGAGTAGGGTGAACTAGAGTGTCACAGAGTAGAGTATCTTCAACTGGAGTGTCATAGAGTACAGTGGAGGAGAGTGTCATAGAGTGGATTGCCGTGTCATATAGTGGAGTGGAATGGAGTGGAATGGAGTGGCGTGTCGTCAAGTGTCATACAGTATAGTAAACTGGCATAGAGTGGATGGGCATAGAGTGAACTAGAGTGTCATAGAGTGGCATAGCGTGTAGTACAGTGTTGTAGAGGTGAGTTGCATACAGTGGAGTAGAGTGTCGGACAGCGGAGCCGCATAGAGCGGAGTATAGTACATGGGCGTAGAGTGGGATAAAGTGCAGTAGAGTGGAGTATAGTGGAGTGGAGTACGCTGGAATGGGGTAGTGTAGATTGGAGTAAAGTGTCACTGAGTGGAGTAGCATGTCGTAGACTATAGTGGCGTGGAGTGCAGTAGAGTGGAGTGGTATAGCATACAGTCAAGAAAAGTGCCATAAATTGGAGTACTGTGTTGTACAGTAGAGTCTAGTGGCATGTCGTACAGTTGAAAAGTGATGTAGACTACAGTAGAGTAAAGTGCCATGCAGTCTAGTTGATTTTTGTACAGTGTACAGTACAGTGTTGTAGAGTGTGGTAAAATGGATTGGCATTCAGTGCTAGAGAGTGCAATGTGGCATTGAGTGGCGTAGAGTGTAGTGGTGTACAGTGCAGTAGAGTGGAGTACTATGTCAGAGTAGAGTGGAGTAAAGTGGGGTGCAGTGGCATACAAAGAGTTGCGTGCAGTGTCCTATAGTGGACTAGAGTATCATAGAGTAGAGTTGAGTATAGTGTTGTACAGTGGCATACACTGTACACTGGAGCGAAGGGTTATAGACAGGAGTGTCGGAGAGTGGCATACAGTGTAGTAGAGTGGAGTTGCATAGAGCAAAGTAGCTTGTGAAACAGTGGAGCTGCATAGAGTGGATTGTTGTATAGTAGCGTAGAGTGAGGTAAAGTCTCATACACTGGAGTAGAGTCGAGTTGAGTGGTGTAATGTAGTGTGGAGTAAAGTACAATAGAGTATATTGGTGTGTCATAGAGTAGAGTGACATGAAGTGGAGTGCACTGGAATGGGTTCTCGTACAGTAGAATGAAGTACTGTATCATATAGAAAAGTGTTGTATATTGGAATAGAGTTGTACATTGGAGTGCATGGGTATAGAGTGGAGTATAGAGTTGGAAAGTGGAGTGTACGGGGATAGCGTGGAGTAGAATTTCATAAAGCGCCATGAAGTGTGGTAGACTTTTAAAGACTGGAGTTATATAGAATGGAGGAGCGTGTCATACAATGGAGCGGCATAGAGGGGAGTGTTGTGCACTGTAGTGGCATAGAGTGGATTACTGTAAAGTAGAGAAGTACACAGTGGAATAGCATACAATGGAAAACTGTACAGTGAAGTGTAGAAGAGTGGAGTGCCATAGACTGGAATAGCATAAAGTGGAGTAGTATACAGTGGAGTGGAGTAGGGTACAGTGGATTAGCGTAGAGTGGGGTGGCATACATTGAAGTGGTGTAGCATAGAGTCGAGAAAACTGTTATAAATTGGAATGGTGACTCATACAGTAGAGTGGAGTGGTGTCGTACAGTGTTGGAAACTGTTGTAGAGTGGAGTAGAGTGTTATACAATAGAGTGCATGGGCATAGACTTGAGCACAAATTTGGACAGTTGAATGTATGGGGATAGAGAGAAGTGGAGTCTAGTAGAGTGGCGTGGTATACACTGAAGAGGAGTAGAGTTGCATACGGTGTAATAGTGTAGAGTGGTGTGGCGTAGAGTGGAGTTGTGTACAGTGTAATAGCGTAGAGTGGAGGGGTGTAGAGTGACACGTTGTACAGTGTAGTGGTGTATAATGGAGTGGTGTCGACTAGTGTCTGGTACAGTGGTGTGGGGCAAAGTATAATGGCATTCAGTGGAGTTGCGTACATTGGAGTGCATTCTAATTGAATAGCATAAAATGAAGTGGCGTAGAGTAGAATGCCATACACTGGAGTGGCATAGAGTGGAGTAGCATACAGTGGAGTTGCATACAGTGGAATAACATAGAGTGGAGTAGCATACTGTGGAATGGCATACAGTGGAATAACATATACTAGAATAACCTACAGCAGAGAGGCATACAGTGGAGTGGCGTATACTGAAGAGGTGTAGAGTGGAGTTGCATACAGGGTAATAGTGTAGAATGGACTGGTGAAGAATGGAGTTGTGTACAGTGTAACAGCGTAGAGTGGAGTGGCATAGAGCGGAGTAATGTACAGTGGAGTGGCATAGAGTGTAGTAGTGTATAGTGAAGTTGCGTACAGTGGAGTGGCGTGTAATGGAGTGTTGTACACTGGGGTGGCATACAGTGGCGTGGGGTAGAGTATAATAGCATACAGTGTAATGGCATACATTGGAGTGGGGTCCAATCAAATAGCATAGAATGAAGTGGTGTAGAGTGGAATGGCGTAGAGTGGAGTAGCATACAATGGAGTGGCATACAGTAGAATAGCGTAGAGTGGAGTGTTGTAGAGTGTTGTAGGTAGGAGTGGAATACAGTGGAAGAGAGTTGAGTGGAATAGAGTAGAATATCATAGAATAGAATAGCACATAGTGGAGTAGCGTCCAGTGGAGAGGCGTACAGTGAAGTGAAATAGACTGTAGTGGCGTAAAGTAGCGTTGTGTACAGTGTAGAGGCATAGATTGGAGTAGCATAGTGTGGAATAGCATATAGTGGCTACAGTGGCGTGGCATACAGATGTATTTGAAATTTAGCAGCAATGTAGATAATGGTATGCAGAGTAACGGAAAACAACACATTTTGCTGCCTTGTGTTTCTCCAGATATAGCAATCAACACAAGGCACTTTCAGAATTCCTTCTTGCAGGCCCTAGATATAATTTCTCCCTTTAAACAAAGCCGCCCCAACTCAATTAAGTCTCACTGCCCCTGGTACTCTGAGGAACTTAAGCAGGAGAAATCAGCTTGCAGAAAACTTGAGAGATGGCGGGCCATGAAATTTCTCCCCGACAAAGCTGCCTATAAACTGGTATTAGGTACCTATCACAAAAAGCACGCGGGTCTCACATTATTAACAGGATAGATAATGCCGAGAACTCATCCAAGGAATTGTTCAAGGTATTAAATGACTTTATTAAGCCTATTGCCTGTGCTTCCACTATCCCAGCCTCTCAGCTACTGTGCAATGCTCTTGCAGATCATTTTGAGGAGAAAATTTCAAAAATCTGTAGAAACCTTCCAATCTGCACTACACAGGCAGAATTCCTCTCCACTATCTTCCCTGCTACCAACCCTCCTGCCTCTCTGGAGGAGTTTGAACTCATCACCCCAGCGTAAGTCTTTGACATGATGAGTAAAATTAAATCAGGCTCACCTTCTGATCCTTCCCCTCCGTATATTATGGTGATCCTAGCTACCTTACTCCTTCCTGTCATTACTTTGCTCTTAGCTCTGAAACACTACCTTTGGGCTGGAAAGCAGCACAAGCCATGCCCAGTTTAAAAAAACCTAATGCGGATCAACTCGAGCTCACCAACTACAGACCCATATTGCTACTCCCTTACCTTAGCAAAATCATGGAGACTTTAGTAAATGAACAACTTTCTTCCTACCTAGAAGCCCACTTCCTTTTGGACCCCTCTCAGTAGGTTTTCGAGTCTCCCATTGTAGAGAAACAGCACTGGTGGTGGTACTGGCCTCTATTAGGCTTTCCCTTGACAAAGGCCTGCCAGCCATGTTGTTGTTACTCAATCTATCCACTGCTTTCTACATCATCTCACATTCTATCCTGGGCCAGAGACTTACAGAGATTGGTGTCTGCAAAAAAGCCTTGGGGTGGCTCAAAAAAGTTCTTAGCAACCGGACTGAAACTGTGAATTCCTATCTTTTAGAATACTAACTGTAACTACAGAGTGGCAATCTGATTTAATGTGATTTCTTTTTTTTTTTTAAATCTATTGTATTTGATACGTATCTTGTTTATTAGTTTACATAACCATGCGACCATAAATGTGTCTTTTAGTTGTCATGAAGTTCCAAAACTTTACATATGCAGTCTAGTTTGTTTTTGAACTTTCTTGTTACTTTTAGTAAGATTCTGTTACATATGAAGTCCAAAGTGAATGAAAGCCGATCCTTATTGTTATAAAAATTAAGATTATTATTTATTTTCCTAATGGCCAATTATCATGTTTTTCATATAGCAGATTGTGTAGCTCACTGCTAGGTCACTTTGCCATTTTGTTGCACAAGAGTTCATGAGGAAGATGTTTTTTGTTTCGCTTGTTGGACACAGCTTTATTTTGTGAGCCAGAGAGCATGCGTTTCCATCAGTATGTGACCATATATGGGTGTTTCAGTTGTTCATGTAGTAAACTTGAAACTTTACATATGCTGTCTAGTTCATTTTTGGGCTTCCTTGCTACTTTTAGTAGGAATTTGTGCTACATATGAAGGCTAAAGCGAATGAAAGGCAATCATTGTTATTTTTACAAAAATGTAGATTCTTTTTTTTCCTAGTGGCCAATTATCATGTCCTTTAAATAGTAGTTTGCGTGCTTCACTTCTACTGCAATTTTCCATTTTTTCCCACAGGGGTGCATAAGAAAGATGGTTTTTGTTTGGCTTGTTGGGCCACTTTCATATTGTGAGCCAGAGAGTATGCAAAGAAACCTTATGTAGATTAAGATGCATTCTACTCGTAATGCATTTGTTTTTATGTTTACATTAGCATGTTACCATAAATGGGTCTTTCAGTTGTTCATGTTGTAAATTTGAAACTTTACTAATGCGGTTTAGTTCATTTTTTGGATGTCCTTGCTACTTTTAGTAGTATTTGTAGTGTCTTATGAGTTCGAGATAACGGGATCCTTTTGGTTCTTAACGGACTCTGTAGAACAGTGATGTAAGTGTGTGGGTGATGGAATTCATGACGTAGAATTTTCATTTAATGTTTGCACTTTGAGGAATGAACACATGTAATACCAAGAGCTGCGGGTGGCGTGATCATTTGCATTTACCCTGGCTGGGGTATGACGCTACAACTGGTGAAGAGATAGGAGATTACATAAACCCTGCGACCTGAAGAACTGAGTGTGCTCTTTCGGAGAGTTTGCCGTGGTCCAGCAAACTGCTTGTGTGTGCCACGTGTGCCTCAGTCAAAGTGAAAATTGACAGTTGGCATATGTGGAGCCAAAGTGCCACTCCGGCCAGTGCCAGGCCTGTGAAGAAAGTGAAGGCCTTAATGAAAGTTTGTTTGTCGTCGGCTTGAAATTTGTTGATAAAGTTGAGACAAAGAGGTACTGCACCACAATGCGGCACCGAATCGCCATTCATACCAAACGATAACTCCAATGGCAACTACAATCAGGTACAATAAAGAGCTAGAAGCTGTGCTAGCGGAGTGCAAGGAAGCGCTGAAGTAGAGACATTACTGACATTAAAAAAAACTGCTAAAGGCAGTGAGAACCAGGTATGGAAAGAGCAATGAGCAGCAATAACCTGACATACTGAATACGATCACGCTTACCAGAACCTTAGCAAAGAGAGTCATTCGACCACCGCACTAGGTGGCACCACCCAAGCAGAAGCAGGGGGGTTGTGCTTACGGCTTGAGGCTGGTGAATCACGATGGACCAACTTAAAGGCCTTGAGCGGCGGTCGGAAAAATGTAATTTTTCAATGGCTGCTGAAAGGAGTGCAAAATATGCGCATGACCCCTTCTTGAAACCACCGCCTTCCTTCAATATCTCCAAGAAGCAAAATATTGGCGACAGATGGACTGCCTGGGTTAAGACTTTTGATTATTTCATTGATGCGCTGGAAGAAGCAAATCACAAAAAGATCATTAAATACCTAAAGAATTTGGCAGGTGACAGAGTAAAAGAAGTGATAAAGAAAGTACCTCAAGGTTGAAATCAAAGAAGCGTTAAACACCAAATTCAATCCAATTCCAAATGCCGACTATGAAAGGTACATCTTCTGTCAGGAAAGGCAGAGAGCTGGTGAAACAATGGTTGAGTTTGTAGAAAGACTTGATTTGCTCATTAAGCCTTGTAAGTTCAATGAGTTCAACAATGAAGAGGCCATGCGTCTCAGGGTAACAGAAGGTTGCCTCTCCGATTCCTTCAGACGACGAATGCTGAAAGAGACACTCTGCTTGGAGTGAGTACTCATGGCTGCCAGAGCAGAGGAGAGAGCTTACAGACAGACAGCTAACATGGAGGCTGGATCAGCCCAAAATTATTCAGTGCTGAGTGTGAAAAGTAAGCTGAAACACAAGGCAGAATGTCATGAAGTAATGCCTCCAGAGATAAAGAAGTTGGGTTTTCTATGTGGATTTTCCTTTCCACAAGAGGTTAGATGTCCCACCATTGGACAGGCATGCAAAGGCTGTGGGAAAGAGAACCATGTCTTAACAGTCTGTAAAGCAAGGGAAAGACTAAGTGTGTCATGTCCAGAAAACAAAATAAAGGCAAGATCAAGTGTGTCACATCGAGAAAACGAAATGTATGCCAGAAAGTTCTAGACGCGGCATTTTATGCATGCTCACAAGGCCAAGTGGCAACATCAGTTAAGGCAAGTAGAAACTGAAGGATGTTGATTGTCGTAAAATTCTTCGTCTCAAAGTTCTTCACCGTCATTTTAGAGCAACAGTGAAAAAGATGGATGTCCGATGTCAATGTTGATTGCCGGATGATGTGCACCTGTAGGAATAGCTTCTTGCATGGAAGAATGCCGGTGAAAACTAGGCTGACAAGTGAAAGTGAGAAATTCATTTGGACACTATCCCAAGATCACACTGAAAGAGAATGGGTGCTCCATACCTTTTATCATAGACAGTGTCAAGTTGATAAACATTATGCCAGTGGAAAAGTACAATGAACTGTCTCCAGTGCCTAGTTTAACTCAGCAGAAAACCAAAGTTATACGTGGGCTGCTTCAACGCCACTGCAAAGGCAAGGTTTATTCATAGCAACTGCGAAGCATAAAAATATGAAAGTACAAGTGCCAATTCATGTCTTGCCATGCTCTTCATTGGGTGCATGTTTACTCAGTTTTAGTACTGCTGCTGACATGGGGCTGATTTCTGTAAACTACAATGTCAATGCCTATCATGAGATAGTGAATCAGTTTCCATCTTTATTTCATAGATTGAGAAGACTTTAAACCATGAAAGTGCTACTTCACATAAATGAGGACATCCATCCTGTTGCCCAATGAAATTGTTGAATTGCATTTCATTTATAAGAGGCTGTTGAGAAAGAACTTGATACCTTTTTCAAGCATGACATCATTAAGCAATCAACTTGTCCGATGCCCTAGGTATCACCCATACTGGTAGTGACAAATAAGGATAGTAGAGGAACAGTGGTCATTTTGGTAGAAATGTGCCAGCGAACAAGGCGACGGAAAAAGAAGGACATCCAGGTCCGCACATTGCCACCATGATTACGCAGCTGAATGGAGCTAAAGTCTTTTCCCAACTTGATTTGAACAAAGGGAATCACCAGCTCGAACTGGAAGAGAATTGCAGGTACATTACTACTTTTTCGACTCATGTTGGTATGTTTCGATATAAACGGCTACGTTTTGGAGTGTCATCAGCTGCCCAACTTTTTCAGGATGTCATTCATTTCACAATACAGCCAGTCACAAATGCTTTAAATTACAGTGATGACATATAATTTCTGGAGCCACACGAAAGGAACATGTTAAAGCTCTTACACAAGTGCGTTGTATACTTGCCGATGCAGGTCTTACTTTAAATGTGGCAAATTTTGAGTTTCATCAAACCAAACTCAAGTTCTTTGGTCATATCTTTTCTGATGGGGGAATGGCTCCAGATCCAAATAAAGTACAGGCCTGTCATCCACTTCTACTCCCTAAGATGTAACTATGCTGAGATCCTTCCTTGGTATGGCCAGTTACTGTTCAAGATGTACGTGTCTTTACCACTGTAAGTGCCCCATTGAGAAACTTAACAAAACTTAATATCCCATTTAAATGGTTGGGTGAATGTGACCAAAGCTTCAAGAAAATCAAGCGTGCAATTGAAAATGCAACTGAAAGGGCATACTTTGATCTGAAACTGCAGAGTGAGGTTGTTGGTGATGCAAGCCCTGGGGGGTTGGGTATCATCTTTGCCCAGCACACTGGACATCCTAATGCCTCCAGACACATTGTGGCTTGGTCCAGATGAAGTTTTTCAATGACAGTACTTGCTTAGCCACAACCCGAAAAAGAAAGTCTAGCTGGAGTGTGGGCTTCTGAACATTTTCATGTGTTCCTGCATGGAAAACACTTCTCAGTTGTCACTAACCACCAACCATTTATCACCATTTTCAGCAGTCCTAAAGCCAAGCTACCCCCTTGCATTGAGAGGTGGGAGTTGCGATTGCAGGAGTATGATTACACGATTGTGCATCGTCCAGGAAAAGATCAAAACCATACTGGCTACTTCACACTTGTGCCCACGCAGAGTCAATGCACTACTTTTAAAGCGGCCAATGCCTATGTTAACTTCATTGTGAAATCCAGATCTCCTGCTGCCATGTCGGTAGAACAAATCATTGCTGCCACGAGTATTGACATGGATTTGCGAATAAGACATTATTACACACCAATCGTGGCAAAAACATACTCAACCTCTTCATGATGACCTTGAAAATCAGAAATTCAAAAATGTGCAAAAAGATCTTTCAGTTGCCCCAGAAGGTATTATCTTACAAGGGTTGAGAATTGTCATACCAGAGAGTCTGAGACAAAAAGTTATTGAACAGGCCCATGAGGGACACTGTGGAGTTGTCACTACGAAACAAGTTTTACGGTACTAAATGTGGTTCCCTCCTCATGATGAAAGAGTTAAAAAATAGTTAAAGGCATGTAATTTGTGCAACTGTTTGGCATTTAAGACACCTCACATACGTTAAACATGTTTGATCTTGCATCGCGTGCATGGGAGGAGATTGCCATTGATTTCTTTGGACCCCTTGACATCATCCACTTGTAATTGTTGATGAATATTCCTGTTTTCCTCTGGTGGAATACTGTCATCAACAATTCATGACAGAGTCATTGAGAGAAAGAATTTTTACAACATTGGGTGTTCCTTTGATTGTGAAAATCTGACAATGGCCTGCCTTTCAATAGTTGAGAATTTAAAGATTTTCTCACTCGTTTGAATGTCAAGCATCAGAAAAGCGCACCTCTCTAGCCACAGGTGAATGGTGTGGTTAAGAGATTTATGAATACCTTCAAGCTCAGCGAGCTACACTGGAAAAGCTTGAGCTCAAATCAGTTCTTCAGTCTACGCTTCGTGCATACAGGTCAACTCCCCATTCTACCACATATGAGAGCCCTGCCACCTTAATGTTTGGGAGAGCTATACGAACCAAATTGCCGAAATGGACCACTGAGAGATCTATTGATAGTACTAAACTTCAAACCAATGATCTGTCTAACAAAATCAAAATCAAAACCTATGCGCACCAATGCCACTGTGCTCAAAGCACTGCGTTCAACAGAGGAGAGCAAGGCATCGACAGGCAGAAACGGAAATGCAAGTCCGATGCTCCCTTTGATGCTGACCCACAGAGAGTTGTGACTGGTAAAGGAAACATGGTGACTGCTCACTGTCCTAGAGAGTCCATTACATAAGATTCTTTACATTTAAAGCCCCTCCCTCGATCTTAGCCAACTCCAGATGTCAGGAGTGAGCCTTGTCCACCTGAGAATACAGAGAGCACAATGACTGTATTGATGTCTCTGCCATCAATACCAGTCATGGACACTTCTCCGGTATCTCTGTGGCCTTACATGACCAGATCTGGGCGATTGATTAGAGCACCAAAATATGTTATTGAAGAGTTGTAATGTATATATGTATTATTGATACTTTTTATTTAACAAAGGGAAATATGTTGTATCTTGTGAGTTAGAGATGATGGGTCCCTTTTGGGTCCTGATGGACTCTGTATAATAGTGACGTAAGTGCGTGGGTGATGGAATTCATGATGTAGAATGTTTAGTTAATGGTTACATGCTGAGGAATAAAGATGTGTAATACCAAGCTCCGTGGGTGTCGTGATCATTTGCATGTACCTGGGCTGGGGTAGGACACTAAAGTATTGTGCTACAAGCTAAAAGTGTGGAAAAACTTTATAACTTAAAATATGCTTACTCTACTTACCTGCTGTACACATAAGAACCATCTGCACACCCTAATATCTAATGCTGCCAAATTTCAGCAAAATCCGACTGTCTGTTTTTGCTCTACATGAAATACAAAAGTCTATGTCAAATGCATTGTATTTCAAGCCCGTTTTAGGACCCTCCTTTTTTTTGCACCCCCTTAACCAAACGCCGCAAAATTTCAGTCCTCCGATAGTGAAACGGGTGCAACAGGTCTGCAAATTTTCACAGACATTCATCATACGGGTGCAAAATTATTAAGGGACAAATATTTAAAGAAAATCCCAATCTCTGGTGACCCTAACTATAACTACAGAGTGACTAACACCACGAGGTTTTATTTATATATGTACAAATATATCTAAATATATCTAAATATATAAATATACATCCATTCACTGAAAAAAACAAAGGTTACAGTGATGATGTAGTTAGGAAATAGAATTAAAAAAAACCTTAGAAATTAACAGGAAAACCAAAGGGTACAAGGACGTTAAAGTTAGGCTCATATTTCACATGCACAAAATCATAGAAATTCAGCAGCTATAGTTACCTAAGCTAACTATAACTTATGTCCCTGCAATGCACTGCTTATGACCTCCCATATTACATCACTCATGACATGGTCAGTGACATCACTGATTACATCTCAAATGACATCACTGATGACATCATCCATAGAACCACTCACACATCCATAAAACCACTCACACACCCACTCATACACCCATGCAACCACTCACACACCCACTTACAGACCCATATAGCCACTTACACCTCCCCTGCAATAGAGAAAACAGCGAGAATGCAAGGAGGTAAATCTTCACCAAACAAGGGTCCTTCCTCTTAACTATTTGAAGTAAGTGCTTCTTTGTTTGGTGGAGATGTCCTCATATTCTAGGCCATCAAAGAGTCACTATAAGCACTGAGAAACATGCTAGGGGGACTTTTGGTAAGCTGTCCATCATACTGGCAAAATGCGGGAAGTCGTTTGCATACTACTAAGGAAGATGGTGCGTGTCCAAACAGAAGTAGGTGATTTTGTGCTTTTGCATACTCATAGTAATTGAATGGGAGAACGATGGACTCTACTCTCATCTGGAAAGGCCAAGAAAGAACCCGCTTGTCACAACACTACAGATTGCGCTCCAATAGATCAATGATGCATTTACATCCACAAAGGATTCAAGATCCTAGAAGGGGAGGGGGGCTGATTTTGGCCCCGGGACCTGGCCACTTAATTCTGGGTGCCCTGGAGCCATCGAGGCGTGCATGCGCAATCCTTTCAACTATTTGAAAACAGATGAAAAGTGTTTCCTGCTCCCACCTGTTTGGAAGTGGACTTACTGTTTGCTCTTGCTTGGCACCCCGGGACTTAGGGAGCCAGCCCTGGGGGGCGGTGGTCCCAGATGCTGAAAATGGCCCAGGAGGGGGTCAGCTTGGCCCCCCTTTCAAAAGTTGACCAAGCCCCGGGGAGGTGGTAAACAGGGCAGTAACTGTGGCCCCCTTTAACTTCAATTGGCCTCCCTCACATATTTGTACGCATTGGCCTGGCCCCAGCGAGGTGGCGGTCCCCGCGGCCCATATCGGTGATGTGACCCCCTCTCTATAATACATGAATAAATATGCCCCCCGGGGGCTCAAATACAAACACGCGCGGGAGGCCACCCTTGGTTTTTTACAAGCTTTTCATAGGGGGCTCATGAATCTTCATGATTTTTACCACTGGAATTAACAAGGGCCTTTTGGTCCTGGTGGGGTCCCTGGAGTACCCCAGCAACAGGCACAGGGGATCAGGGTATTCGTACCCTGCCCCTTCTCTCTTTTTTTTTACCTTTTTGTTTGGGACTCAGCTGAGTCACAAAATGGCTGCCAACACTTCCTGGTTAAAGTGTTGGCAGCCAACCAGAACTCAGCTTGAGATCTGTTGGATTTGTGGAGGGTTTGCGCCTCTGGATATTTATAACGGATTTATACCAAATCACAAAAAGCACGCTTTCTGGACCAAGGGCCAAATGTATCGAACAATTTTGCATTTACAAACGGTGCAAATCAGTAATTTCGGCCATTTGCAAATGCAAAATAGCCTTTCAAGATGTATGAAAGACTTGGTAGTCGCAAGTTTAGGTAATCACAAAAATAGCAATTGCCTAAAATTGCAACTACAAATAGTGAATCTCAATTTGTGATTCTCTCAGCACTCGTACCAAGCATTTTCTAAAGGTAAACTGCGTATTTATGAAAATGCTAGTACCATCGACTTCAAGTTGATGGTAACCATGTGCAAATTTTGAAAAATGCGCAAAAAAGCATTTGCCAAAGTGCCATGTAGCGCTCACATGCCCCTAAGGCATGTGTGCTCTTTACATGTGCACAATTCTTTTTGGGGGGGACCTCAAGGGGACCTTAGGCCCCCAGGCACCCTTGGCATTAAATTACCTAATTTGGGATTAACAGTTAAGTAATCGCAAATTAGCTAATGCACAACCATTCACATCTATAGGCCATTAGGCCCATAGGAACAAATGGAGTAGTATTACCTAATAGCGATTACCTATTTACGGAATGGGTATTTGTAATATTAAGGAATCACTAAATCTTTGGCGATTCCTTACATACATAGCATTTTGCGATTAGCATTTAGCATTTGGTAAGAATCACTATTTGGTCATCGCAAAATGCTTTTTTAATACACGTGGCCCCAAGATCGAACCTTCTGCCAAATGTGGTTTAATTCCGTTCAGTGGTTCGGGCTGCAGTCAGGTCTAAAATCTCTATGGGAAATTGCATAGGGAAAACACATTAATGGACCCCCACTTGATGAATCACCCTGAAACTTCATCAGTGATGTCATTTGAGATGTCATCAGTGATGTTATCAGTGATGTCACTGACCATGTCATGAATGATGTAATATGTGACGTCATCAGCAGTGCATTGCGGGCGCGAGTTATAGTTAGCTGAACTAACTATAACAGTGGAATTTCTCTGGTTTTGTACGAGTGAAATGTCCAACTAACTATAACGTCCCTGAAACCTATGGTTTTTTCAGTGAATTTCTAAGGTTTTTTAAATGCTAATTTCTAACTATAACGTGCCTGAAACCTATGGTTTTTTCAGTGAATTTCAAAGGTTTTTTAAATGCTAATTTCTAACTATAACGTCCCTGAAACCTATGGTTTTTTCAGTGAATTTCAAAGGTTTTTAAATGCTAATTTCTAACTATAACATAGCAGTCACGTTTGCAGAGTGGTGGAGAAAGGTGAGCGTGGCCTCCAAACACCTTTTAGCAATCCCACTGTGTGGGATTTACTGGAGGTAACAGAAGGGGAGTAGTTAGCTCCCAACGTCAACCTTGGGGGCCAACTACCCCTTTTATTATCTCCAGTAAGTCCCACACAGCAGGATTGCTAACTTGTTATATCAGGCCCACCTCCTCCCTGCACCACTGTGCAAACTCACCCCCTAGCGCATTGTAAGTTGGGGGATTAAGTCCCCTTGAATTCTGAGGGTCCCTGGGGGCCAACTAGCCCACCAGGTACCTCCAGTAAGCACCACAGAGCTGCATTGCAGAGAGGTGTTCCGAGGCCATGCCCCTTTATACACCACGCTGCAAACGCGGCTTCTGGCGCACTGCTGCTCGGGGGATGAATTCCACTTGTGTCCTAAGGTTTTTTCGGGGCCATTGGCGTCCTCTTCCCCTTCCCCGTTGTTGTTGTTGTGTCATCCGGTTTTGTTCCCACTGCCTTTGTTGTAAGACAAGGCACATGTCTCCTAAAAAAGTTAATTTTGCACCCTCCTGATACCATATGTAGCGAAACTCAGCTCATACATAAAAGACACGAGTGACTTGCTTAGAATCCTACAAAATACACCATGGCAGTAGACATATCATCTAATCACAATGGATGTCATAGCTCTATACACAAAAATAGACAATGTTTTGGGACTCAAAGCATGCAACTTCTTCTTGCTAGAGAGAAATATTCACTACAGCGACCATAATGGAATGTTATCGGAAATGATATCACTTTGCCTATCGAAAAACATCTTTTTATTTGGCGAAGAAGTATATCGCCAAAACAACGGGACAGCAATGGGATTTTCTTTTAGTCCCAGTTATGCCTGCCTGGTAATGGGATGGTGGGAAAAAGAGGTGGCATGGAGTCCACGACATGACAAATTCATGGAAAAAATTATCAGCTGGACATGATTCATAGATGATTTATTAATCATCTGGGAAGGAACCCAAGTGGAATTCCAGGAATACTTTGAAAGCTTGAATACTAGTATAATCAATCTAAAATTCACCTATGAGATCAGCAACAAGAGGGTTGTATTCCTGGATACAGAGATATATATTAAAGACAACCAAATCCAAACCACACTCCATTGGAAAGTAACAGCTACAAACGCCACCCTACAAGCAACAAGTTTCCACCAATCATCATTGATATTGAGTATTCCATATGGCGAATTCCTTCGAATTCGCAGAATTTACAGTGAGGAGGAGGAATGGCAGAAACATAGCGCAACCACAACTGAAAGATTCAAATGCAGAAAATATAATAAAAACATTGTAAAGAGATGTTGGAATAGAGCTAATGAAAAATCGAGGGAGGAATGTCTCATACCTAAAAGCAAGGAGAAGAAATCAGAACCCGAGCCAGTAAGATTAATCATGGACTTTTCACAAGAATCAAAAGAAATATCTAATATCTTGAAAAAGAATTGGAAGATCCTGCAGTTGGACAATACAATAGGGAAATTAATGGGAAAACATCCAACCATTACCTATCGCAGAGCCAGAAATTTAAAAGATCGACTAGTACACAGCCACTTCAAAGGGAAAAAGAAAAACGATTCTTGGCTGAAAACAAAAGGCTTTGTCAAATGCCACAACTGCAAGGTTTGTCAGATTGCGAAACCTACAACAGAAGTCCTAATGGCAAACAATAAAGTATGGAAGATTCGGGAACTAATAACCTGTAAAAGTCAGTATACAGTCTATGTGATTGAGTGCCCCTGCTCCCTCTAATATGTGGGCAGCACCATCTGTGAGCTGAAGAAAAGAGTGCTGGAACATGTGCGTGCCACAATAAATAAGGACAGAAACAATGCAGTGGCCAAACACATGGAGATACACCACAATGGGGACTGGAAGGCCCTAAAGTTTTATGGAATAGAGACTGTGCCAATAAATGAACGTGGAGGAAATAGGGAGAAAATCCTCTGTCAAAAAGAATCACGCCACATCCTAAAATTAAGAACTCTGACCCCACATGGCCTGAATCAATCAGAGGAATTATATATACATCTATAATCCATAAATTGCCTCCCATATTCTGCAAGAATGAGAATTAAGAAAAGAAAAGGATGAATAAATGGGAAAAAAAAGTTGGAATATTAAAAAATAAAATGGATAAGAAAGATAAAATGGCCCCAACTAGTCCATATGGCAGAACTAACCCACTGGAGGGATTGAAGAGAGGAAGATAATGATGAACTTATTCCCACTGGAGGGATTTATATAAGGACACTGCTGGTTGAAGAGAATTGTTTTTAAATTGGACAAGTAGGAGCCGCTATATTCACTGATTGGAATCGGTTTAAAGAATTTTAAAATTGAAAATGTTTGTTTGCACATTCACTGTTTTTGTAAAAAAGAAAAAAAATGAAAAAATGTTTTTGTGTACAATCCACTTCACATTTTTTTAAGTTGCACTATAAGGTAATAATGATTGGGAACTACATCTCCCATAATGCTTAGAGGCGCCTGTACTGATTGGCAGGAAATGACGCAATAGTGTTCAAACATAAAGAACAGGGTTTGTTCGCGCCATAACATGACCGTGATCAAGGAATTATGTAATACTGAAACGCGTTGGTTTGCTCACCTGTATTTTGATTAAGCAAATGAAGAAATTGAAAAAATAAAAAACTGCAAAAGCTCTGGGAGAGTGCGACCCATTGTTTCTTTCGGTGACGAAGGATTTGGAGAGAGATATATATATATATTATCTACTGGCGGTCGCCAGTAGATAGTTATAGTTAGGACCTATTTTCCATAGGAAATCCGCGACATTCTATTTGAAATAACTCTTGCGTCGGTTGACGAATCTTCGCGAAATTTTCAAACTTTATGGCCCGCTCCGGTCCGCTCCTACCCTGAAAGTCTCAGGGTGATTCGTCAAGCGGGGTCCGAGAAAAAAGGGGGGTCCCAAAACGTGTTTTCCCCATTCATTTTCCCATAGGAAACTTTAGACACGGCTACAGCCCGAACGGAATTACACCAAATTTGGCAAAGAGGTAGTTCTTGGTTCAGAAAGAACCCTTTTTGTTAAATGGTGTAAATCCGTTCAGTAGTTGGGGAGAAATTAAAAAAATAAGAGTCAAAAAATCAATTTCCCATAGGAAACTTTATGCAAGGCTACAGCCCGAACTGCTGAACGGAATTACACCAAATTTGGCAAAGAGGTAGTTCTTGGTTCAAAAAGAACCCTTTTTGTTAAATGGTGTAAATCCGTTCAGTAGTTGCTGAGAAAATCAAAAGTAAAAACACATATATATCTGGGCGGAGCCTAACCACACATGTCATCGTGAGATCTGATTGGCTGTCAGCACTTCATCCTGGAATTGCTGGCAGCCATCTTGGGACCAATATAAATGATAGTACATGAAATGCATTGTAGTGAATCGAAGATTTTGAGGGTTACCAAAAGGAGAACTATAAAGGGTGATAACAGACTTTAGTTACATTAGAATTCATTTGTTGATGGTACCATACTAATTTCAGGAATTGTGGTGTGTTCTAAGGTGATTTTAACCTGTGAAAAACCTTCTGCTGTGATATCATGAATCATGTTTGAGATAAAACTATTTTCACATGCTTGTCCCATACAGTTTTGGAAGGTGCCCCAGAAGCTAAAATGAGAGCATATTTTCTGTAAATTCACATTATCTTTCTCAGTCATGTGAGAATGAAGTCTGACATTCTCAGTAAAACATGTACATCCAACAAGGGCAGAGACTGTCAGTTGATTCCTTTGTGTTCTACTGCAGCTTCCCAGAGTGTTCTAAAGAACAACTAGAGCGCTAACAGTCTTACTTATGACAAAAGTATGGCACACCTGAAGCCATCTTGATTGGAATAAACTGGTAACACTTAAAACATTTAATTTAAAAAGGAACAAAATGATGGGGTTCATCTTGTCATAGAAATTATGGTTAGTGCTCTGGAAAGAAAAATTAGGACATGTTTCAAGTGTGTTATTAAATATCTTCCTGTTATATTTCAACAGGAGCAGCCTGTCAGTTGATGCCTTTGTGTTCTACTGCAGCTTCCCAGAGTGTTCTAAAGAACAACTAGAGCGCTAACAGTCTTACTTATGACAAAAGTATGGCACACCTGAAGCCATCTTGATTGGAATAAACTGGTAACACTTAAAACATTTAATTTAAAAAGGAACAAAATGAGGGGGTTCATTTTGCCATAGAAATTATGGTTAGTGCTGTAGAAAGAAAAATTACGACATGTTTTAAGTGAGATCTCAAATATCTTCCTGTTATATTTCAACAGGAGCAGCCTGTCAGTTGATGCCTTTGTGTTCTACTGCAGCTTCCCAGAGTGTTCTAAAGAACAACTAGAGTGCTAACAGCCTTACTTATGACAAAAGTATGGCACACCTGAAGCCATCTTGATTGGAATAAACTGGTAACACTTAAAACATTTAATTTAAAAAGGAACAAAATGAGGGGGTTCATTTTGCCATAGAAATTATGGTTAGTGCTGCAAAAAGAAAATTTAGTGCATGTTTTAAGTGAGATCTCAAATCCTCTTCTATTTCATTAGAAAATTCTGACATGCAGACTGAAACAATCGCTTTCAATACCAGCAGTAGACTTCCAGTTAACTCCTTGGTGAGCAGTAGCTTTACTACAGTGATCTAATGAACAACTAGAGTAATAACATTCTGAATTTATGGCAAATGTGTGACACATCTGAATGCCTTCTTGATGGAATCAAAGTAAAAAACTGAAAGCATTTCCTACTGAGGAGACTGCAGTAAATGAGGAAATTAGGAAACTTCATAACAAAGAAGTCTTCCAAGATGGCCACCAGTGAAAAAAGAGCCCAAATGTAGCACAAATATTACCCAGATGTAGCCCACATATAGCCCAATGACAAAAGTGTGCAAAACCCTTTTTATTTTTAGTTTTTTTGCAGTTTTATGTAGTGCAGACTGGTCAGGTATTGGAGCGTTGCATCTTAAAACATGACCCAATACACTACAAAAACACCACTGCACTACCCTAAACCCTAAAACACTACCCCAGCACGACCCCCTATACTACACAAGCACCACTGCACTATCTAAACCATAAAACACTACCCCCAGCATGTCCCCCTACACTACACAGACACCACTGCACTACCCTAAACCCTAAAACACTACCCCAACACCACTGCACTAACCTAAATCCTAAAACACTACCCCAAGCACAACCCCTACACTACCCAAACACCACTGCACTACCCTAAAACATGACCCCCTACACTACACAAACACCACTGCACTACCCTAAACCCTAAAACACTACCCCCAGCACGACCCCTACACTACACAAGCACCACTGCACTACCCTAAACCCTAAAACACTGCCCCCAGCATGACCCCCTACACTGCCCGAACACCACTGCACTGCCCTAAACCCTGAAACACATACCCTAGCATGACCCCTACACTGACCGAACACCACTGCACTGCCCTAAACCCTGAAACACTACCCCCAGCAAGACCTCCTACACTGCCCGAACACCACTGCACTGCCCTAAACCCTGAAACATCACCCCCAGCAAGACCCCCTACACTGCCCGAACACTACTGCCCTAAACCCTGAAACACCACCCCCAGCACGACCCCCTACACTGCCTGAACACCACTGCACTGCCCTAAACCCTGAAACACCACCCCCAGCACGACCCCCTACACTGCCCGAACACCACTGCACTGCCCTAAACCCTGAAACACCACCCCCTGCACGACCCCCTACACTGCCCGAACACTACTGCACTGCCCTAATCCCTGAAACACCATCCCCAGCACGACCCCCTACACTGCACGAACACCACTGCACTGCCCTAAACCCTGAAACACTACCCCCAGCAAGACCCCCTACACTGCCCGAACACCACTGCACTGCCCTAAACCCTGAAACACCACCCCCAGCAAGACCCCTACACTGCCCGAACACCACTGCCCTAAACCCTGAAACACCACCCCCAGCAAGACCCCCTACACTGCCCGAACACCACTGCACTGCCCTAAACCCTGAAACACCAGCCCCAGCACGACCCCTATACTGCCCGAACACCACTGCACTGCCCTAAACCCTGAAACACCACCCCCTGCACGACCCCCTACACTGCCCGAACACCACTGCACTGCCCTAAACCCTGAAACACCACCCCTGCACGATCCCCTACACTGCCCGAACACTACTGCACTGCCCTAAACCCTGAAACACCACCCCCAGCACGACCCCCTACACTGCACGAACACCACTGCACTGCCCTAAACCCTAAAACACTGCCCCCAGCATGACCCCCTACACTGCCCGAACACCACTGCACTGCCCTAAACCCTGAAACACATACCCTAGCATGACCCCTACACTGACCGAACACCACTGCACTGCCCTAAACCCTGAAACACTACCCCCAGCAAGACCTCCTACACTGCCCGAACACCACTGCACTGCCCTAAACCCTGAAACATCACCCCCAGCAAGACCCCCTACACTGCCCGAACACTACTGCCCTAAACCCTGAAACACCACCCCCAGCACGACCCCCTACACTGCCTGAACACCACTGCACTGCCCTAAACCCTGAAACACCACCCCCAGCACGACCCCCTACACTGCCCGAACACCACTGCACTGCCCTAAACCCTGAAACACCACCCCCTGCACGACCCCTACACTGCCCGAACACTACTGCACTGCCCTAATCCCTGAAACACCATCCCCAGCACGACCCCCTACACTGCACGAACACCACTGCACTGCCCTAAACCCTGAAACACTACCCCCAGCAAGACCCCTACACTGCCCGAACACCACTGCACTGCCCTAAACCCTGAAACACCACCCCCAGCAAGACCCCCTACACTGCCCGAACACCACTGCCCTAAACCCTGAAACACCACCCCCAGCAAGACCCCCTACACTGCCCGAACACCACTGCACTGCCCTAAACCCTGAAACACCAGCCCCAGCACGACCCCTATACTGCCCGAACACCACTGCACTGCCCTAAACCCTGAAACACCACCTCCAGCACGACCCCTACACTGCCCGAACACCACTGCACTGCCCTAAACCCTGAAACACCACCCCTGCACGATCCCCTACACTGCCCGAACACTACTGCACTGCCCTAAACCCTGAAACACCACCCCCAGCACGACCCCCTACACTGCACGAACACCACTGCACTGCCCTAAACCCCGAAACACTACCCCCAGCAAGACCCCCTACACTGCCCGAACACCACTGCCCTAAACCCTGAAACACCACCCCCAGCAAGACCCCCTACACTGCCCATACACCACTGCACTGGCCTAAACCCTGAAACACCACCCCCAGCATGACCCCCTACACTGCCCGAACACCACTGCACTGCCCTAAACCCTGAAACACCAGCCCCAGCACGACCCCCTACACTGCCCGAACACCACTGCACTGCCCTAAACCCTGAAACACCACCCCCAGCACGACCCCCTACACTGCCCGAACACCACTGCACTGCCCTAAACCCTGAAACACCAGCCCCAGCACAACCCCGTACACTGCCCGAACACCACTGCACTGCCCTAAACCCTGAAACACCCGCCCCAGCACGACCGCCTACACTGCCCAAAAACCACTGCACTGCCCTAAACCCTGAAACACCAGCCCCAGCACGACCCCCTACACTGCCCGAACACCACTGCACTGCCCTAAACCCTGAAACACCACCCCCAGCACGACCCCCTACACTGCCCGAACACCACTGCACTGCCCTAAACCCTGAAACACCAGCCCCAGCACAACCCCGTACACTGCCTGAACACCACTGCACTGCCCTAAACCCTGAAACACCACCCCCAGCAAGACCCCTACACTGCCCGAACACCACTGCCCTAAACCCTGAAACACCAGCCCCAGCACAACCCCGTACACTGCCCGAACACCACTGCACTGCCCTAAACCCTGAAACACCACCCCCAGCAAGACCCCCTACACTGCCCGAACACCACTGCACTAAAGCCTGAAACACCACCCCCAGCAAGACCACCTACACTGGCCGAACACCACTGCACTGCCCTAAACCCTGAAACACCACCCCCTGCACGACCCCCTACACTGCCCAAACACCACTGCACTGCCCTAAACCCTGAAACACCACCCCCTGCACGACCCCCTACACTGCCTGAACACCACTGCACTGCCCTAAACCCTGAAACACCACCCCTCAGCACGACACCCTACACTGCCCGAACACCACTGCACTGCCCTAAACCCTGAAACACCACCCCCAGCACGACCCCCTACACTGCCCGAACACCACTGCACTGCCCTAAACGCTGAAACACCACCCCCTGCACGACCTCCTACACTGCCGGAACACCACTGCACTGCCCTAAACCCTGAAACACCACCCCCAGCACAACCCCCTACACTGCCCGAACACCACTGCACTGCCCTAAACCCTGAAACATCAACCCCAGCAAGACCCCTACACTGCCTGAACACCACTGCCCTAAACCCTGAAACACCACCCCCTACACTGCACGAACACCACTGCACTGCCCTAAACCCTGAAACACCACCTCCAGCAAAACCCCCTACACTGCCTGAACACCATTGCTCTGCCCTAAATCCTGAAACACTAGCCCCAGCATGACCCCTACACTGCCCAAACACCACTGCACTGCCCTAAACCCTGAAACACCACCCCCAGCACGACCCCCTACACTGCCCGAACACCACTGCACTGCCCTAAAACCTGAAACACCAGCCCCTTCAAGACCCCCTACACTGCCCGAACACCACTGGCACTGCCCTAGACTCTGAAACACCAGCCCCAGCAAGACCCCCTACACTGCCCGAACACCACTGCACTGCCCTAAACCCTGAAACACCAGCCCCAGCATGACCCCCTACACTGCCCGAACACCACTGCACTGCCCTAAACCCTGAAACACCAGCCCCAGCACGACCACCTACACTGCCCGAACACCACTGTACTGCCCTAAACCCTGAAATACCAGCCACAGCACAACCCCCTACACTGCCCAAACACCACTGCACTGCCCTAAACCCTGAAACACCAGCCCCAGCACGACCCCCTACACTGCCCGAACACCACTGTACTGCCCTAAACCCTGAAACACCAGCCCCAGCACGACCCCCTACAATGCCCGAACACCACTGCACTGCCCTAAACCCTGAAACACCACCCCCTGCATGACCCCCTACACTGCCCGAACACCACTGCACTGCCCTAAACCCTGAAACACCACCCCCTGCACCGCCCCTACACTGCCCGAACACCACTGCACTGCCCTAAACCCTGAAACACCACCCCCAGCACGACCCCCTTTACTGCTCGAACACCACTGCACTGCCCCAAACCCTGAAACACCACCCCCAGCACGACCCCCTACACTGCCCGAACACCACTGACCTAAACCCTGAAACACCACCCCCTGCACGACCCCCTACACTGCCCGAACACCACTGCACTGCCCTAAACCCTGAAACACCACCCCTTACACTGCCCGAACACCACTGCACTGCCCTAAACCCTGAAACACCACCCCCAGCACGACCCCCTACACTGCCCGAACACCACTGCACTGCCCTAAACCCTAAAACACCACCCCCAGCATTACCCCCTACACTGCCCAAACACCACTGTACTGCCCTAAACCCTAGAACACTACCCCCAGCATGACCCCCTACACTACCCGAACACCACTGCACTACCCTAAACCCTAAAATACTACCCCCAGCACAACCCCCTACACTACCCGAACACGACTGCACTGCCCTAAACCCTCAAACACTCCCCCCAGCACGACCCCCTACACTACCCGAACACCACTGCACTGCCCTAAACCCTAAAACACTCCCCCAGCACGACCCCCTATACTACCCGAACACCATTGCACTGCCCTAAACCCTAAAACACTCCCCCAGCATGACCCCCTACACTACCCAAACATCACTGCACTGCCCTAAACCCTAAAACACTACCCCCGCATGACCCCCTACACTACCCAAACACTAATGCACTGCCCTAAACCCTAAAACACTACCCCCCGCATGACCCCCTACACTACCCAAACACCAATGCACTACCCTAATCCCTAAAACACTACCCCCCGCATGACCCCCTACACTACCCTAAACCCTAAAACATTACTCCCGCATGACTCCCTACACTACCCAAAGACCACTGCACTACCCTAAACCCTAAAACACGACCTCCTACACTATACAAACACCACTGCACTACCCTAAACCCTAAAACACTACCCCTACACTACACAAACACCACTGCACTACCCTAAACCCTAAAACACTACCCCCAGCAGTACCCCTACACTACCCAAACACCACTGCACTAACCTAAACCCTAAAACACTACCCCAGCAGTACCCCTACACTACCCAAACACCACTGCACTACCCTAAATCACTATCCCCAGCACGACCCCCTACACTACCCAAACACCACTGCACTACCCTAAACCCTAAAACACTCCCCCCAGCACGACTCCCTACACTACCCAAACACCACTGCAATACCCTAAACCCTAAATCTACCCCCAGCATGATCCCCTACACTACACAAACACCACTGCACTACCCTAAACCCTAAATCACTACCCCCAGCACGACCCTCTTCACTACCTAAACACAACTGCACAATTTGTTACAGGCGTTGCAACGCAGGCCTGTGGTGCTTACTGGAAGTACCTAGTGGGCTAGTTGGGCCCCAGGGACCCTCAGGATTCAAGGTGACCTAATCCCCCAACTTAAAACGCACCACGGGGCGCGTTTGCACAGTGGTGAAGGGAGGGGCGGGGCCTCAGGTGACATGTGCGCAAACACGCCCTGTGGTGCGTTTTAAGTTGGGGAATTAATTCCCTTTGAATCCTGAGGGACCCTGGGGGCCAACTAGCCCACCAGGTACCTTCAGTAAGCACAACAGAGTTGCGTTGCAGAGAGGTGAAAAAAGGTGCGTGGCCTCGGAACGCCTCTCTGCAACTCAGCTCTGTGGTCCTAACTGTAGGTACCTGGGGGGCTAGTTGGGCCCCAGGGACCCTCAGAATTCAAGGGGACTTAATCCTGCAACTTAAAACGCGCCACGGGGTGCGTTTGCACACATGTCACCACTGTGCAAACGCGCCCTGTAGCGCGTTTTAAGAGGTAGTTTTAATCCCCCTGCCCTATTATGTACTAGGGACTTGCAGAGGAGGTCATGCTAATCACAGGGGTACCCCAACGCATAGTGTTCCCTAGTGTATGTAGGTGTTTTCACTGTATTCTAAGTGTCTTTTAGCATAGCACTGGCTCTGGTTAGTCAGAGTCAGTTACCACCAGTACCCGTCTGAAAAAGTTGTGGGCACAGGATGATTTTGCAACAAGGCCTCTTTCTGCTCCTCTGTTGGTTTTTTCTGCACATCTTTTGCTTCTTTCTGTGCGTTTTTTCTTCTTTCTTCACATGTCCTACCTCTGTAGGCATAGTTAGAAACTAGCATTTAAAAAACCTTTGAAATTCACTTAAAAATCATAGGTTTCAGGCACGTTATAGTTAGAAATTAGCATTTAAAAAACCTTTGAAATTCACTGAAAAAACCATAGGTTTCAGACACGTTATAGTTAGAAATTAGCATTTAAAAAACCTTTGAAATTCACTGAAAAAACCATAGGTTTTAGGGACAGTTATAGTTAGTTGGACATTTCACTCGTACAAAACCATAGAAATTCCCCCGTTATAGTTAGTTCAGCTAACTATAACTCGCGCCCCGCAATGCACTGCTGATGACGTCACATATTACATCACTCATGACATGGTCAGTGACATCACTGATGACATCACTGATGACATCTCAAATGACATCACTGATGACATCATCCATGTGATAATTTCATGCATCTTCTCACACCCTAATATAACTTTTGATACACCCACTCTAAATTACAGACTGCCATTCTCAAAACCATAGACACTCCAACACCAAAAGCTACATACCCACTCACTGATTCTTAGGTCTACACACACATCCACTCACTCACCCGTACAGTCACTCATACTTAGTCACTCAGTACAGGACTATCATATGCACTCATACACCTATATAAACACTCACACACCGCCACTCATCCATAGAGGTACTCACACACCTAGTCAGTCATGCAAAAACTTAATCACACACCCATTTACTCACCTATACAGTTATACACACACCAGCTCACTTACTCATACAAATTCTAGCACATTCTTACACTCTTATACAATCACTGATACAAGTACACACTCATCCATACAGCCACTCTCACAATCACACACTCTCACTTATAGCCATTTATATACTCCAACACACATATATACTGCCTTTCACATATGTAGTTACTCACACATGTACCACTGAGATATACATTCAATCACTAACACACCCATACACACACTCACCCACCCATACAGTCCATCACAGATGCACTCTTGAAACCATGCACCCAGTGAATCACCAACTCACATATCTATGCACAGAGTCACACACACCCCACCCACACAAACACTCAGGCACCCATACAGATACTCAGACAATCAATCAATAACCCATGTAGACACTCATGTAGCTATTCAGAAAGCCATGCAGCCGCTGATGCAGCGCGTACAATAAAAACTATTCTCCTCCCAGGTTACTTATAGGTCATCCAGGGGCAAACTATATTTCTCATATCCACATGACGATGGGGCCCATAAACATCGCCTAACACACACGCACACTCCTGGATTTCCTTTACACCTTTATGAAATTCTGTACTCCTAGGAGAAGCATGAGAACTAAATGGAGAACACCATTTTATGTACCGCTGGAAGAGCCAGGATATCTTATTACCTTAATTTGTCACTTTCTTTTATTTATTTCTTAAGATATTCCTGCTCATTGTTTTGCCGATGAATCATTCATTTAAGAAATTAGTTCATAGTGATTAAGACCAGCTGAATCACAATAACCAATTACTGATGTCACAATCATTTAGGAAAATAACCACTGAGTCGATTTGGGTTTAAAGAATCTTAAATTTTATATAATTTTAAAAGCATGAAAAGAACTTTAATACTTTATTCAATTATTCATTCTTAAATTCAAATATTTATTAAGCATAATCAATTTATTGCAGAAAGGAAATTTTGTCATGAAGCCAAAACCCTAATTACCTGCCTAGCTTCCTAATTTAGCCTAATGATTTCTAACCTAAGTTAGGAATTAGAAATAGCCTGATTCTCATACTCAACTGTAAAATTAAGACAGCAACAGCAACTTCAGCTCGTCAGCATCAGCTACCTGCAACCCGTCTCCTCTAACAGTCTTTCAGCATCTCCCGCTCAGTAAGGGATCGATCAGGACCACCCAGCACTGGAAGCCACCAACGCGACTCTTCAACTCCTCTCCTGACTGTGACTGCAACCACGACTGACCCCCTCCCACTAAGAGTAGGCCCTCTTATACCCTAATTCTAACTTTGCTAACTAACTGTTGCAACATTAATATCACGCTTTTCTTTCATTGGTCCATGCATGTCAGCTTATTCATTCTTTTAATCAAGTTCTCTTGGATTCAAGGGTCCTTGGATCATTTCCTTTCCCATACGCTTAAACATTTCCATCCGATTCGATCAGTTCATTTGTAACTTCTTTCGACACATTTGAGAACTCCGCAGTCATTGTCCTTTCTCCTAGACTTGTTTCCCACGGGCCTTCTGCTGATCATCATGGCACACTATCAGTTCAATTAGGTCACACCAGCCTTGACCATTTCTTGCCTCCAAACGTCTCAGAAACCTCACGAGGCTTTAGCTTTTTTCTCCGTTTTTCATCCCAAATCACGTGTCCCCTTTGCGCCTGCGCACATCTTCCCACTGGCGGCCATTTTACATCGCCACTCGGTTATACTTTTAGAAGCACTAATGTGAGGCAAACAAAACATAATTAAAATAGAGAAAAATATCCCTTTCGTTTCCCTCCCGTCGTCTACGTACCCCAATTAGTTGTTACCTAGCAGAAAGCAACATTTAAGCTGTTCCTTACTTACCATCACTATTGTTTTTGCAACGACACGTTTTATTTCTATGAGCACAAACATGCATTTATTTTTATTTAGTACGCATTTATTTTTACGTTATGATTAGACACACGGACATCCATTAATAGATTATTTAGCACATACATTGGCATATTACCATTCCCACACATACAGTGTTGATTAATACATTTAAACGAACATTTTATTTAATTAATTTATAAAATTTGTTAGGGGTTACATTTTTTATTTTCCCTGCTCCATCAACTCCCCCTTTGGTGATTTTTAAATCACCACATAAAACCCAAGTCATACTTCTTTTCAGGCAGCATGTCTTTCATCCTTTGCTTTCTGTTATTTATACATCTGTTTCTTCTTCATGTTGCCTTTTAGTCTCTTTATACATGCTTTCTTTCATTTTCTCCAACTCAATTTCACCCATTTCTCTCTCTCTTTCTCTCATTATTCTGTTATTTCTTTTTATCTTATTTTGTCTTACTTTTCTCTTTATACATGTTATTACTATTTTCAATATCATGGCTAACAGTATTACTATAGTTGCTACTATTATAACTTTCCCTATCACTAGTCTACTCATCCTAGTTAACCAATTTGCTACTGAAGAAAACCCTCTACCAAGTTTTCCCAAAACACTTTCAACCTCCAGTGGAACTAATTCTTTGTGCAAACTTGTAATATTTGTAATATACTTCTGTATATTTTCACTGTTATCAGGAATGTAAGTACAACAATGTTGGACTTTCAACATTCCACAGACTCCACCCTCTTTTGCCAAAAGAATATCAAGGGCAAGCCGATTTTGCATCACCATAGCTCTCATGGCAACCATTTCGGTATTTACCATTAAGAACCCTCCCGCAGTATCTGTAGACAAACGATCTACTACTGTGGATAACTTCCGAATTTTAAATGCATTCAAAGATATTCCCACTGCTGGTATCAATGCTCCAAAAATATCACCTACAATTTCTGAAAAACTTTCCCTCTTTCTACGTGTAAATCTATTAATCATCTTGTATGTTCCCTTTTCTTCTCTGTCCATGTGAATTTTTTTGGGAAAGACCAGGCCTACATAGCAAGTTCCATACCAATGGTCCGGTAACCTGTAATAAGCTCTATTCCCACAAATATAATATATACCTGGAAATATTGGATCTTTTCCACCTTTGAATCCCCAACCTCCCAGAATTTGATAATTGTCATGGCAGATACTGGAACCTACAAAGTAATTGTCATAGACTGTCTTATTTCTCCTAATACACAACTTTCCTGTTTGCGGCCAGTCTAATGTCATTGCGGCATTTATCTTTTTCCCTTCATTATTTCCTTCCTCAAACGTCCATAAGCGTTTTCCTTCCTCTTTTATTGCTTCTTTTTGAAATTTCATTCTTCTTTCTTCAACCATTTCTAAAAATACTTTTTCTTCTTTCTTTAATTCACAGGTAAGGTTGTTACTAACTATTTCTTCTAACGTTAATTTTCTATGTTCTAAAAGAATTCTCCTAAAACTTTTGCTGGTTTTACTTTGTTAAGTTCGGGTACTACTGGAATGTTTGCAAAAATCTTATCTATATCAGTATAATAAGATTCTAATCTACCTGTTTTATAAAATAAACTTGCTATTATACTACATGTTATTCCATAAGTCAGAGGTAGGTGATGATAAGTCACACCTTCTGATACTGATGCAGGCAACTGCATACAAACATAACAATCTCTCACGTCCATTGTCTCTACGTACTCATACAACAATTTTGTAAAAACATTCTTTGAAAAATCTGTTACTGACTTATCCTTATGCAACTCTGCACTACTTCTTAAAATAACTGGTTCTTTAATATTAGTTTCTTTTTCTGGTTTAGTATCATTTTTTGCTTCTATCACAGCTACACTAATAGGAATTGTGATTGCTAAAACTATCCATATGGTCATTAATAACCCTGTACAAAAGCAGCACATTTTGCACCATCTCTTTATAAATTCACATTTATCTTTTCTATCCCTATTATTTTCCATTTTTCTTTTTCTATTTGTTAAAGTTTCAGAAAATTGTGTCACTACACCTCAGAAATGACTTAGATGCCACTCTGCTTTCAAAAAGTCTTTGCTTGGTACTTTCTTTAATTCTCTCCAGAATTCTTTCGTTGTCACATCCGGTGATTTGTCACATCCAGTAAATTGTCATGTCCGGCAGAAGCACTATAAGTCTTCACTTCAGTTTTGTTGCATCTCACCTTTTCCCATCCGACTTCTCAGTCTCTGGTTTCCGTGAGTGTTTTCTTCTTCTTCTTTGTAATCAGTTAGTGCAATATACAGCCACTCGGGTGATTTATATTTTGCATTCACTTTCTTTGTCCTTTTGGACTTTTGTAATCTTTTTCCACTGGGTTTTTCTTGTCCCTTTTGACTTGTTACCTCATTTACTTGTTCAGCACCTTCGTCTTCCGCTCTTATTATTCTATATCTCAATTTTCTTACATAGCTGTTGGGCCAATTATCTCCTTTTCTTGGCCTTTTGACTTCACCTTCTCTTTCTTCTCTTTCTGATTTCCAATTTCTTTTTCTTGATTCAGTCTTTGCTTTTTCCTCTCCTCCACTTTCTTCTGTTTCTGTTTCAACTGTTTCACTATTGTCTCTTATTTTGAAACTTATAATCTCGTCATCTCCTACTGGTGGATCTGTCTTCTCCTTTTTGTTTTCCCTTATTACTGTCCCTCCTCGGTGTTCTTCCGATTTGGTGTTTTTCTCCTTTTCTGTTTCTAAATTTCCCTGTTCTTCTGTTTCTCTATCTGTCCCTATTGCTCCTCGGGGTTCTTCTCGATTCTCTAACTTTTTGTGTACTTCTTTCCCTACTTCATCTATTAATATTGTTTCTGAAGGAGTTCCACCATAACTTGTACCTGGTTGTTCATCTAACTCAATTTCTTGCTCAGTTTCTTCTCTAATTGGTTTATAACCCCAAGTTTTCCTTAGGAATTCTTCACGGTTTTCAACTGAATCATCAGAGTCTGAAGTTGTGTCAGATATTTCCAGATGTCGACTTACAGGTCGATCTTCAGGTTCTGGAATTTCTGAATTTCCTTCTTCTTCTTCTTCCTCTTCTTCTCTAGAGGTACTCGCAGTTGGGGTTTCCAGATGTCGACTTTCAGGTCGATCTTCAAGTTCTGGCACCCTTTCCTTTATCTTTGTTGTCCCAGCCGTTAAACTTTTATCCCACACTTCCAGACGCCGACTCACATGTCGATCTGTAGGTTCTGGAACTCTGATTGTGTGGCTGGCATGAACCCAGTTCTTCACTCCTGCACACTTGACGGCAGTCGTTGTCACTAGGATTACCTGTCTTGGCTCGTCCCAACGCGGAACTAGACAGTTTCTTCTCCTGTGGACTTTTATGCGGACCCAGTCTCCTGGATTCAAGTCGTGGGCTGGTTTTCTTTCAAGAGTGGTCGCATCCGGTCCAACCTGATGAAACACAGAACGCACCACATCAGCCAGTCCCTTGCAATAATCCAGTACTAGATCATCAGTTATAGTTAATAACTTGTTGACGGGTACGTGTGCTTGTCTCATTGATCATCCCATGATCATCTCATGAGGACTGAGTCCCGTTTTCTTTTCAGGGATGCTTCTGATGGTCATCAGAACAAGAGGCAGTGCATCCGGCCATCTGAGTCCTGTAGCTTGACACATTTTTCCCAATCTGTTTTTAATTGTTCCATTAATCTGCTCTACTACCCCAGAAGCCTCTGGTCTGTAAGCACAATGTAGTTTTTGTTTAATACTTAATGCTTCACAAATCAATTGGATCAACTCATTTTGAAAATGTGTTCCTCTATCTGTCTCAACCGTGACTGGAAAACCATACCTTGGAATGAACTCTCGCAGCATAAGTTTTGCCATTGTTGTTCCATCATTCCTTCTTGTGGGGTATGCCTCCACCCAACGAGAGAACAAACAGACGACCACTAGGACATATCTTAGTCTGTTACTAGGGGGCATCTCGATAAAGTCCAACTGCATTCTTGTGAATGGACCTCCTTCTCGTCCTATTGTTCCTAGACTCACTACTGTTTTTCTTCCTGGGTTAAACTGTTGACAAATAAGACATCTTTGACAAAGACTTTCAGCAATGGCTCTGAATTTTGGGTTATACCAGGTTTGTCTAAAAAGTCTGATCATTGCATCTCTCCCAATATGAGCTTGTCCATGGTACATCCGTGCCATGTCTGCAATCATGCTATCAGGCATAACTGGTCTTTCATCTCTGTATACCCACACACCATTATTTTCCTGTCTTCTACATCCTGCTTTTATCCAGTAATCTTTTTCCTCATCTCTTGCTGTTTCTTGTAACTGCCTTACTTCATCCCATGTTTCGACTGTATTAGTGAAAAGCAAAGGACAAGAGACATGCTCCCTTTCTCTATTTTTGTTCAGGGACGCCATGTTTTCCGCACAATATCTAGCGATCTCATCAGCATAATTATTGCCGACCGCTATGTAGTCTTCGTTTTTCTTATGCGCCTTGCACTTCACTACAGCTATTTGTTTAGGCAACTGTATCGCCTCAAGCAGTTTTTTAACATAATCTCCATTTCTGATAGGTGTTCCTGCAGATGTCAAAAATCCCCTTTGTGACCAAATCTGACCAAAATCATGTACGATGCCGAAACCATATTGGCTATCGGTCACAATCGTGATTCGTACATTTTTCCCCAATTTACATGCTTGAATCAAAGCAATTAGTTCCGCAACTTGGGCAGACCTAACTCCTTTCAGGCAAGACGCTTCCATCACAGTTGCCACTGTGCATACTGCGTAAGCTGCGCTTAACACTCCTTCTTTTGTGCGTAAACATGAACCATCTACAAACATGACATAATCCGATTCCTTTAACGGTTCATCTTTTATGTCAGCTCTTGGTTTTGTGCAATATTCCAGCACATTCAGACAATCATGATCTACTTCGTCTTGTTCAATTATACTCTCTTCATCTGGCAATGATGTAGAAGGATTTACATTCATGCATCTATCTATGGTCACATTTTCAGCACTCAAGATGACTTTTTCGTACTTAGTCAGCCGACTATGTGTCATGTACTGTGTTTTTGTTCTTGTCAAAAGAATTTCTACTGAATGGGGAACATATACTCTCAGTGGATACCCCATCACTATACCTTCACTTTGTTCCAGACTTACACAAGTAGCAGCAACTGCTTTCAGACATCCAGGCAATGCTTTTGCTATAGGATCTAAAACAGCTGAAAAATAAGCGATTGGTCTTTTCATGGTCCCGTGTTTCTGTACCAGTACTGAAAATGCACATCCATCTCTTTCACTGCAGTACAACTCAAAATCCTTCTCATAATCAGGCATGCCTAAAGCAGGGGCCTCACACAATTTCTTTTTCAACTCTTTGAAAGATTTCATTTCTTCTTTGTTTAACTCAAAAGGGTCTTTTACATCTTTCTTTGTCAATTTTTGTAAGGGTTTTGCAATCAAAGAAAATCCACTTATCCACTGTCGACAATATCCAACCATTCCCAAAAACATTCTTACCTCTCTCTGAGTCATTGGTGCTCTCATTCCTTGAATCATTCTTACTCTTTCTGTCGCTATTTTCCGCACTCCTTTCTCAATGTTATGCCCTAAATACTGGACTTCTTTCTGACAAAACTGTAATTTTGAAGGGGACACTTTATGTCCTCTTTTCTCCAAATGGTTCAGTAAAGCAATTGTGTCACTTACACATGCTTCTTTGGTTTTCGATGCCACCAATAGGTCATCGATATACTGCACCATCACTGATTTTTCTGGCATTTTTAAATCTTCCAGAGATTTCTTTAGAATCTGATTAAAAATTGAGGGGCTTTCTGTATACCCCTGAGGAATTCGGCACCATGCCAAAATACGCTCTCCGAACCGGAACGCAAATAATGGCTGGCTATCTGGATGCAAAGGAATAGAGAAAAATGCGTGACACAAATCTATCACCGTGTACCACTCAGCTTCATGTGGAATTTGATATAGAATTACTGCAGGGTTTGGCACTATTGGACAACATGGTACAACTATTTTGTTGATCTTTCTCAAATCCTGTACTATTCTATATGTTCCATTTGGCTTTTTCAGTCCCATATTAGGTGAATTACATGGACTGCTCATGATTTCTTTCAGAATTCCCTGTTCAATCATCTTATTTATCACAGGAGTTATTCCTTCAATTATTTCTGGAGTTAATTTGTACTGTGGCGTGTTTGGATAAATTATCCCTTCTTTCACTGTCACTTTTACGGGATCAACTTCTCTCATTAACCCAATGTCTTCTCCTGTAAAATCCCACACACTTTCTTTTACTGCACTTTTTAGCTCTTCTGGAAGTTTTTCTGCATCAAATGCAGGAAACAAACCATTCGTTTCAGGTTCTTGATTCATCAAAGTTACTTTATACAGAACATCTTCATCTGAAGTCTGGAAACCTATTTCATCTGGCGTACAATAAATTGTGCAATTCATCTTGCACAAAAGGTCACGACCTAAAAGATTTACCGGACTACAATCGCACACTACAAATTTATGCATTTTGCTAAAAGAACCAATTTTTACTTCCACCAATTCAGTAAGTGGGGTTTTAATCTGCTGATTGGCTACTCCTACCACTTGGATGTATTCACCTGAGAGAGGAAGGTTTGGAATTTCCACTGATCTAACAGTAGAACGGGTAGCTCCAGTATCGACAAGGAATGTTACGTTTGCACCATTCACTTCTCCATCCACAAAGGGACCAGACTGATCTACCTCTAGAGTTGCGCCAAGCACGCACTCTTTCCCCTCTCCTGCGCACCGTCAGAAACTTTCATCCGGGTCATCCTCACTCTGACGCAACAAATACTGAGAAATGTTAGCTGCTCGCGGCAACTGTGTTACCTGCTCTCCTCCGTAGAATCCTGTTTCTGTACTGTATCTTTGCTGGTTAACAGTGTTGGGAAGTGGTGGTTTTGGCACCTGACTTTGTTGAACAACTACCTCATTCTGCACCTGTGGAGTTAATGATTGATGTTCCGGATTAGGTTTAGGTGGGAACTTACACTCATTTCTCCAATGCCCTAATTTTCCGCAATTATGACATGGCCATTTCTTCTTTGCCTCTTCTAGACTCACTTGACCTTTTCCTTTACCTATGTTTGGTCGCATCTTATTCTGTCCTGATTCGTTTCCATTATTATTGTCCAATTGGGCTTCTTGTTTTTCTGCCACTTTCACTTGTGCCCACATTGCCTTTTCTTTCAACTTACGCTGTTTACTCTCTATTTCATCACTACAATACTTAGCATACCTCAGCACCTCATCTACACTTCCATTCTGCCAGTTTATCATATGTTGCTTAATCATATCACTTATTTCTTGTTTCAGGCCAAACACAAATCGATATACAAAATGACTCATGTCCTTTTCACTCAACTCCTCATAACCACTATACTGCTTGAAAACCAATAACAGTCGCTCATAATATGCATGTACAGACTCCTTGCTTTCCTGTGTAGTTCTATCAATCTTAACCCAATCTGTCTCTTTTGGAGGAATCTTATTTTTCAAAAAGGTAATTACCTTGTCGTATTTCTTCATCACATCAGGACCTGGAGCTCCTGTTTTAGGATCTCTTGGATATTCTGTAGTTGGCCAGTCAACTGTAATCTTACATTCGGACCATAAATCTGTTGGTACCACTATGTCAAACAATCCATCTAAATCTATCCACAACACTTTTGACACCTTTACAAACCTTTCTACTTGTCGGTACCACTCAACTGGCTTCTCTCTTAACTTTGGAAAGTCATTGGTAAATGACAATATGTCCTGCCTAGTCCAGGGAACATGCACGTAACTACCACCTGGAGTTTCTCTCATGGGATATTCTTTGACAACAGATTCCTTTTCAGTTATCATAAAAGCCAATGAACCTTTGTCTATACTTTTCTCATTCTTCTTTGTCCATCTAACCTTCCATCTGTCCACATCACCCCATTTTCTCAACAACACAATTAACTCCTTTATCTGTGTCAGCCTTCCTGCCGTGTTCAAATTTTCAATATCTTTTTCACAAAAGTCTACTCTGTATGGTTTTTGCAACGTTTTCACTTTTGCAAAATCTATTCCAATCTCACTAGCCACTTCTTCTAGTTTGTCATGTAAATTCTTTGCCCTCCATGTTATACTTTTGCACAGAAACATTATTTCATCATCCTGATAATTTTTTATCTTTTCAGTACCAATCGTTCCTAGAATTAATTCTTCCATATCTATTTTTAATCTGATCACATCTAATGGTTTTTCTTCTGTTTCTTTTATTTTAAAAGCTTTCATCCACTCATTTAACTCATCAGGAGTCGGACCTATGGGTGTATTATTTAGTTCTACCCAGTTACCACTCTTTTCAGGCGTTTCTGTTGCAGATTCTGTTACCATATGCATTTTCTTACCATTGCATTCATTCACTGTTAAATTTGTAGGTGGACTTGGTCTGTAAGTACTAGCCAAATTACTTGTACTTGCACTTTGTTCCATCCTCTCCTTTTCTCTCTGAAATTGTGAACTTAAGGGAATCACCAAAGATCGTTCATCAATTTTCTGATTCTCAAAAACTGGTATTACTGGACCTATTGTTACAGGCACAGTAACTGCTTCCATATTTTTCGTTAATTCTCTAATTTTCTCAGTTAGTTCTTTTGTTGTCCTTGCCAATTCGCTTGCATTGTCGCTTTCTATTCCTTCATTTTGAGAAGTTCTCATTTGTTCTTGTGACCTATTTATTTCATTTCTCTTTTCCGGACTTTTATTTCGCATAGTCTCTATTAGTGGCACATTTGGTGTCGCCACTGTAGAACTCTGCTGATACGGAGGTGGATTTCTATTTAATATATCTTCCAGCAACTCGTCATCCGTTTCGCTCTCATGCATATACTTTTCTCTCTCTATATGTTTCTTTTTCTCAGTCCGCTTTTCTTAGTCCCTTCCTCAACTGTAAAAGCTGGAAACAAACCTCCTGTCATGTTAGCACATCTCCATCGTTTTATTCTGTCCTCATATTTAAGTGAGTGATTTAACGTATCTTACTGAATGCATGGGTTAGTGACTAAACTGGGTGAATGTCTGTATCCGTCTGTCTGTTGCTGTGTAAGTGGCTGCATGGGTTTGTGAATAGCTACATGAGTGTCTATAAGAGTTATTGATTTGTTGTCTGAGTATCTGTATGGGTGCCTGAGTGTTTGTGTGGATGGGGTGTGTGCGACTGTGCATAGATGTGTGAGTGGGTGATTCACTGGGTGGATGGTTTCAAGAGTGCATCTGTGATAGACTGTATGGGTGGGTAAGTGTGTGTAAGAGTGTGTTAGTGAGTGAATGTATGTCCCAGTGGTACATGTGTGAGTAACTACATATGTGAAAGGCAGTATATATATGTGTTGGAGTATATAAATAGCTATAAGCGAGAGTGAGTGATTGTGATAGTGGCTGTATGGATGAGTGTGTGCTTGTATCAGTGATTATATAAGAGCGTAACAATGTGCTAGTATTTGAATGATTAAGTGAGCTGGTGTGTGTATAACTGTATAGGTGAGTAAATGGCAGAGTGTTTAATTATTTGCATGACTGACTAGGTGTGTGAGTACCTCTATGGATGAGTGGCGGTGTTTGAGTGTCTATATAGGAGTAAGAGTGCATATGATAGTCCTGTACTGAGTGACCATAAGTATGAGTGACTGTACGGGTGAGTGAATGGATGTGTGTGTGTAGACCTAAGAATCAGTGAGTGGGTATGTAGTTATTGGTGTTGGAGTGTCTATGGTTTTGCGAATGGCAGTCTGTAATTTAGATTGGGTGTATCAAAGGTTATATTAGGGTGTGAAGAGCTGCATCAGATTATCACATGGATGATGTCATCAGTGATGTCATCTGAGATGTCATCAGTGATGTCATCAGTGATGTCACTGACCATGTCATGAGTGATGTAATATGTGACGTCATCAGCAGTGCATTGCGAGGCGCGAGTTATAGTTAGCTGAACTAACTATAACGGGGGAATTTCACGGGTTTTGTACGAGTAAAATGTCCAACTAACTACAACTGTCCCTAAAACCTATGGTTTTTTCAGTGAATTTCAAAGGTTTTTTAAATGCTAATTTCTAACTATAACATATCTGAAACCTATGGTTTTTTCAGTGAATTTCAAAGGTTTTTTAAATGCTAATTCCTAACTATAACATGTCTGAAACCTACGGTTTTTTCAGTGAATTTCAAAGGTTTTGTAAATGACAATTTTTAAATGTATTAATTGTTATATTAATTTTTTTCATACTGATTTACTACATTTTTAGAAACAATTTTTTTTACATATTTTATTTTTTAAATTACATTGTAATTACATTATACATTACATTACAAAAATACTTTCTCAGAATGAATTACTTTAGTTTAAATACTTTGCACATAGGCAATAGACTTTTAAGTACAGTAGTTACAGTTGTTGCAATGGGCAACACATTTTCAAACACAATGCAACATTCAGCTCAATGTGAATTTCTAGTTAAATGCAATTAGTTACTTTATGGATTACTTTTCTAACCACAGGACTGGATCCTAGATTCAGTCCTGGTACATCTCCTGTAAACAGTTGAGTAAAAGCGTTTTGGTTACAGTCGTGATTTTTAAGGAATATTATTGTATTTTAAAAGTTGACACTTAGAAACTTTTTCTCATAGAATCACCAATGTTATCCTATGGAAGGAAATTCACTTAGCAGGTAAAAACTGTTATCGTTACTTTTTCTTACTCAGTGTTGGATCCTGGATCCAGCACTGATGCATCTCCTGTAAACAGTTGAAAGAATGCGTTTAAGTCATACAGGCGATTTTTAAGGAATATTTGTAGTTTGTGAAAATCGACACTTTGAAACTTTTCTGCTGAAAACCAGACAATGGATTCCTATGGAAGAAAATATAAGTTACTGGTAAGTACGGTTAAAATTACATTTCAGGGTCAGTGCTGGGCTAAAAGATGCAGCACTGGGTTCTCTCCTGATAACAGGTGAGTAAATTGGAATTCGTACTTTGGTTGATTTTAGAGGAATATTATAAAGTTCCAAAACTCCACACTTAGAAGAATTTCCAAGTGAAACCAGTCAATGTTAGCCTATGGAAGGAAATTCAAGTTACTGGTAAGTACGGTTAAAATTACTTTTCAGGACCAGTACTGGTCAGAAAGATACAGCACTGAGGTCTCTCCTGATAACAGGTGAGTAAATCGGAATTCGTATTTCGGCTGATTTTAGAGGAATATTTTAAAGTTCCAAAACTCCACACTTAGAAGAATTTCCAAGTGAAACCAGTCAATGTTAGCCTATGGAAGGAAATTCAAGTTACTGGTAAGTACGGTTAAAATTAATTTTCAGGACCAGTACTGGGCTGAAAGATACAGCACTGAGGTCTCTCCTGATAACAGGTGAGTAAATCGGAATTCGTATTTCGGCTGATTTTAGAGGAATATTTTAAAGTTCCAAAACTCCACACTTAGAAGAATTTCCAAGTGAAACCAGTCAATGTTAGCCTATGAAGGAAATTCAAGTTACCGGTAAGTACGGTTAAAATTACTTTTCAGGACCAGTACTGGGCTGAAAGATACAGCACTGAGGTCTCTCCTTATAACAGGTGAGTAAATCGGAATTCGTATTTCGGCTGATTTTAGAGGAATATTTGTATGTTTCAAAAATCAACACTTAGAAACTTTTTCAGCAAAAAGCAGGCAATGATATCCTATGGAAGGAAATTCAAGTTACTGGTAAGTACGGTTAAAATTACTTTTGAGGATCAGTACTGGGCTGAAAGATACAGCACTGAGGTCTCTCCTGATAACAGGTGAGTAAATCGGAATTCGTAGTAAGGCAGATTTTAGAGGAATATTTGCACAATGGTGAAGGGAGGGGCGGGGCCTGAGGTGACATCTGTGCAAACGCGCCCCGTGGCGCGTTTTAAGTTGGGGGATTAAGTCCCCTTGAATCATGAGGTTCCCTAGGGGCCAACTAGCCCACCATGAACCTCCAGTATGCGCCAGGGGCTGCGTTGCAGAGACGTGTAGAGAGGCCACACCCCTTTTACACCTCTCTGCAACGCAGCTCTGTGGCGCTTTCTGGATGTACCTGTTGGGCTAGTTGGCCCCCAGGGACCCTCAGGATTGAAGGGGATTTAATCCCCCATCTTAAAATGCGCCACGGGGCCTGTTTGCACACATGTCACATGAAGCCCCGCCCTCCCTTCACCACTGTGCAAACGCTCCCTGTGGCGCGTTTTAAGTTGGGGGATTAAGTCCCCTTGAATCCTGAGGGTCCCTGGAGTCCAACTAGCCCACCATATACCTCCAAAAAGCACCACAGAGCTGCGTTGCAGAGAGGTGTAAAAGGGGCGTGGCCTATGTACACGTCTCTGCAAGGCAGCCCCTGGCGCATACTGGAGGTTCCTGGTGTGCTAGTTGGCCCCCAGGGACCCCCAGTATTCAAGGGAATTCGTTCTCCTCTGCAAACGCGCCAGGGGCGCGTTTGCAGAGTACTGCAGGGAGGGGGCGGGCCTCCGGCACGATGCCGGTCGTTTTTTTTCTTCTTTTTTTTCTTTTTTTAATGGGAGGGGGGCTGCGTGGCCCCCCTTCCCTTGCCCACTTTTGGCCCCGGGGACCCCATCCCCCGGGGCCTGAGCATTTTTTTAAATAAAAAAAAAACGGGAAGGGGGCCGCGTGGCCCCCCTTCCCTGGGCCTGTATTGGCCCCGGGACCCCATCCCCGGGGCATGGCCTCGATTTTTTATTTTTTTATTTGGAGGGGGCTGCGTGGCCCCCTCCTCAGGCCATTTAAGGCCCCGGGGACCCCATCCCCCGGGGCCGGCCTTTCCCTTATTTAAAAAAAAAAAAATTGAACTTTGGGAGGGGGGCTGCGTGGCCCCCTCCCGGGCCACTTATGGCCCCGGGGACCCCATCCCCCGGGGCCTGGCCTCACGTTGGAGACTGTGGGGGTCCCCAATCCCCCACAGTCCCAGCCGGCTCCCCGCCTCCTGCGGAAGCCGGCATTGCTTTCCACATGGGGAGCAGCTAACATGCTGCTCCCCATGTGGAAAGCTATTGGTTTGCATTTTGAAAGAGAGAGCAGGTTTCCTGCTCTCTCTTTCAAAATGCAAACTAAGTTTGCTATGACAGGACGGGAGCCGCGAGGCTCCCGTCCTGTCATAGCAAACAGCAGTGTCCCGGGGGTAGGCACCCCGGGACACTGCAGGAGCCGGCCCTGGGGGTGGTGGTCCCCAGGGCCATCAAGGGCTTCAGAGAGGGGCCGCGCGGCCCCCTCCCATTCAGTGCACAGCCCCGGGGAGGTGGTGGTCCCCGGGGCTTTGGGGTCCGTAACGGACCCCCATATTTAAATGTTTAGTGCCCCGGGGAGGTGGCGGTCCCCGGGGCATGTGGGAAGGCTGGAGCCCCACACACAGGTTTAAAAAAAAAAGAAGCCCCGGGAGGTGGCGGTCCCGGGGCTGCGGGAGGGCTCAGAGCCCTCCCGCCATCATTTTTAAATAAAGCCATGGGGGTGGCGGTCCCCGGGCTTGGGGGCCTTAGAGGCCCCCCTACATAAATTAAAACCCCCCACCATGCCCCCGGGACTTGGGCCACCCGGGGCCAATTAACATCGAAGCGCGGGAGACCGCGCTTCGATTTTTTTTTTTCCGGCAGGATCCGCGCTCCCTGAGCGCATCCTGCCGATTTAAAAAAAAAAAAATAGATAATTATCTACTGGCGGTCGCCAGTAGATAGTTATAGTTACAACCTATTATCCATAGGAAATCCGCGACATTCTATTTGAAATAACTCTCTTGCCGGTTGACGTATCTTCGCAAAATTTTCAAACTTTGTGGCCCGCTCCGGTCCGCTCCTACCCTGAAAGTCTCGGGGGGATTCGTCAAGCGGGGGCCGAGAAAAAAGGGGGGTCCCAAAACGCGTTTTCCCCATGCAATTTTCCATAGGAAACTTTAGACACGGCTACAGCCCGAACTGCTGAAGGGAATTACACCAAATTTGGCAAAGAGGTAGTTCTTGGTTCAGAAAGAACCCTTTTTGTTAAATGGTGTAAATCCGTTCAGTAGTTGCTGAGAAAATCAAAATAAAAAGATAGTGATATCTATGGCCGAGTAGGGACCGCGTACCCTCAGCGCACCCTGCGCACACCGTCCCGATCACGAGCTGCATGTTAATTGGCTGTCAGCTGGCTGTCAACATTCCGATTCAGGAAATGTTGGCAGCCATTTTGTCCCTCGGTAGAACCGAGGGACAGAAACTAAGTGCGCAAAGCGCACAAAGGGGGCAGGGTAGAAACACCCTGACCCCTAGGTTTGCTCAGGGGTCCCACAAGGACCCCCTGGGCAAAAATAAATAATTGTTTTTTTAAAAATCGGCAGGATGCGCTCAGAATGCGCGAATCCTGCCGAGAATCGAAGCGCGGTCTCCCGCGCTTCGATTGTATTTGCCCCCGGGTGGCCCAAGTCCCGGGGGCATGGTGGGGGGTTAATTTTATGTGTGGGGGCCTCAAGGGCCCCCCAAGCCCCGGGGACCGCCACCCCCGGGGCTTTTTTTGAAAATGTTGCGGGAGGGCTCTGAGCCCTCCCGCAGCCCCGAGGACCACCACCTCCCGGGGCTTTTTTTTTAAATTGAACAACCTGTGTGGGGGCTCCAGCCCCCACACGCCCGGGACCGCCACCTCCCCAGGGCACTAACAAATTAAAATGGGGGTCCGTTTTGGACCCCGAAGCTCCGGGGACCACCACCTCCCCGGGGCTGTGCTGATGTAGGAGGGGGGCCGCGCGGCCCCCTCCTGGAGCCCTTGATGGCCCTGGGGACCGCCACCCCCAGGGCCGGCTCCTGCAGTGTCCCGGGGTGCCTACCCCGGGACACTGTAGTTTGCTATGGCAGGACGGGAGCCTCGCGGCTCCCGTCCTGTCATTGCAAACTTGCTTTGGATATTGGAAGAGAGAGCAGGAACCTGCTCTCTCTTCCAATATCCAAAGCCGACAGCTTTCCACATGGGGAGCTGCATCTTAGCAGCTCCCCATGTGTAAAGCAATGCCGGCTCCCGTAGGACACGGGGAGCCGGCGGGACTGTGGGGGGCTTGGGGACCCCCCCCACAGTCCCCAACGAGAGGCCAGGCCAGGCCCCGGGGGATGGGGTCCCCAGGGCCATAAGAGGCCACGGAGGGGGGCCACGCAGCCCCCCTCCCCAAAGTTTTCAACAAAAAAAAAAAAAAAGGGTACGGCCGGCCCCGGGGATGGGGTCCCCGGGGCCTTAAAATGGCCAGAGGAGGGGGGCCACGCAGCCCCCTCAAAATAATAAAAATAAATATAGAGGCCATGCCCCGGGGATGGGGTCCCCGGGGCCAATACAGGCCCAGGGAAGGGGGCCACGCGGCCCCCTTCCCATTTTTTTTTATTTTGTGATTTAAAAAAGGGGTAAGGCCCTGGGGGATGGGGTCCCCAGGGCCCAAAAAAGAAAAAGGAAGGGGGCCACACAGCCCCCTTCAGGGGACAAAATTATTATTTTTTTTTTTAAACGATCGGGCCCGCAGGCCCCGCCCCCTTCCTTCACCACTCTGCAAACGCACCCCTGGCGCGTTTGCAGAGGGGAACGATTCCCCTTGAATACTGGGGGTCCCTGGGGGCCAACTAGCCCACCAGGAACCTCCAGTATGCGCCAGGGGCTGCCTTGCAGAGAGGTGTACAGAGGCCACGCCCCTTTTACACCTCTCTGCAACGCAGCTCTGTGGCGCTTTGGAGGTATATGGTGGGCTAGTTGGACTCCGGGGACCCTCAGGATTCAAGGGGACTTAATCCCCTAATCCTAAAACGCGCCACGGGGCGCGTTTGCACAGTGGTGAAGGGAGGGGCGGGGCTTCAGGTGACATGTGTGCAAACAGGCCCCGTGGCGCGTTTTAAGATGGGGAATTAAATCCCCTTCAATCCTGAGGGTCCCTGGGGGCCAACTAGCCCAACAGGTACATCCAGAAAGCGCCACAGAGCTGCGTTGCAGAGAGGTGTAAAAGGGGTGTGGCCTCTCTACACGTCTCTGCAACGCAGCCTCCTGGCGCATATTGGAGGTTCCTGGTGGGCTAGTTGGCCCCTAGGGACCCTCAGGATTCAAGGGGACTTAATCCCCCAACTTAAAACGCGCCACGGGGCGCGTTTGCACAGATGTCACCTCAGGCCCCGCCCCTCCCTTCACCATTGTGCAAATATTCTTCTAAAATCATCCGAAATACGAATTCCGATTTACTCACCTGTTATAAGGAGAGACCTCAGTGCTGCATCTTTCAGCCCAGTACTGGTCCTGAAAAGTAATTTTAACCGTACTTACCAGTAACTTGAATTTCCTTCCATAGGATATCATTGCCTGCTTTTTGCTGAAAAAGTTTCTAAGTGTTGATTTTTGAAACATACAAATATTCCTCTAAAATCAGCCGAAATACGAATTCCGATTTACTCACCTGTTATAAGGAGAGACCTCAGTGCTGTATCTTTCAGCCCAGTACTGGTCCTGAAAAGTAATTTTAACCGTACTTACCAGTAACTTGAATTTCCTTCCATAGGCTAACATTGACTGGTTTCACTTGGAAATTCTTCTAAGTGTGGAGTTTTGGAACTTTAAAATATTCCTCTAAAATCAGCCGAAATACGAATTCCGATTTACTCACCTGTTATCAGGAGAGACCTCAGTGCTGCATCTTTCAGCCCAGTACTGATCCTCAAAAGTAATTTTAACCGTACTTACCAGTAACTTGAATTTCCTTCCATAGGATATCATTGCCTGCTTTTTGCTGAAAAAGTTTCTAAGTGTTGATTTTTGAAACATACAAATATTCCTCTAAAATCAGCCGAAATCCGAATTCTGATTTACTCACCTGTTATCAGGAGAGACCTCAGTGCTGCATCTTTCAGCCCAGTACTGGTCCTGAAAAGTAATTTTAACCGTACTTACCGGTAACTTGAATTTCCTTCATAGGCTAACATTGACTGGTTTCACTTGGAAATTCTTCTAAGTGTGGAGTTTTGGAACTTTATAATATTCCTCTAAAATCAACCAAAGTACGAATTCCAATTTACTCACCTGTTATCAGGAGAGAACCCAGTGCTGCATCTTTTAGCCCAGCACTGACCCTGAAAAGTAATTTTAACCGTACTTACCAGTAACTTGAATTTCCTTCCATAGGCTAACATTGACTGGTTTCACTTGGAAATTCTTCTAAGTGTGGAGTTTTGGAACTTTAAAATATTCCTCTAAAATCAGCCGAAATACGAATTCCGATTTACTCACCTGTTATCAGGAGAGACCTCAGTGCTGCATCTTTCAGCCCAGTACTGATCCTCAAAAGTAATTTTAACCGTACTTACCAGTAACTTGAATTTCCTTCCATAGGATATCATTGCCTGCTTTTTGCTGAAAAAGTTTCTAAGTGTAGATTTTTGAAACATACAAATATTCCTCTAAAATCAGCCGAAATCCGAATTCTGATTTACTCACCTGTTATCAGGAGAGACCTCAGTGATGCATCTTTCAGCCCAGTACTGGTCCTGAAAAGTAATTTTAACCGTACTTACGGTAACTTGAATTTCCTTCATAGGCTAACATTGACTGGTTTCACTTGGAAATTCTTCTAAGTGTGGAGTTTTGGAACTTTATAATATTCCTCTAAAATCAACCAAAGTACGAATTCCAATTTACTCACCTGTTATCAGGAGAGAACCCAGTGCTGCATCTTTTAGCCCAGCACTGACCCTGAAAAGTAATTTTAACCGTACTTACCAGTAACTTATATTTTCTTCCATAGGAATCCATTGTCTGCTTTTCAGCACAAAAGTTTCAAAGTGTCGATTTTCACAAACTACAAATATTCCTAAAAATCGCCTGTATGACTTAAACGCATTCTTTCAACTGTTTACAGGAGATGCACCAGTGCTGGATCCAGGATCCAACACTGAGTAAGAAAAAGTAACGATAACAGTTTTTACCTTCTAAGTGAATTTCCTTCCATAGGATAACATTGGTGATTCTATGAGAAAAAGTTTCTAAGTGTCAACTTTTAAAGTACAATAATATTCCTTAAAAATCACGACTGTAACCAAAACGCTTTTACTCAACTGTTTACAGGAGATGTGCCAGGACTGAATCTAGGATCCAGTCCTGTGGTTAGAAAAAGTAATCCATAAAGTAACTAATTGCATTTAACTAGAAATTCACATTGAGCTGAATGTTGCATTGTGTTTGAAAATGTGTTGCCCATTGCAACAACTGTAACTACTGTACTTAAAAGTCTATTGCCTATGTGCAAAGTATTTAAACTAAAGTAATTCATTGTGAGAAAGTATTTTTTGTAATGTAATGTATAATGTAATTACAATGTAATTTAAAAAATAAAATATGTAAAAAAATATTGTTTCTAAAAATGTAGTAAATTAGTATTAAAAAACTTTATATAACAATTAATACATTTAAAAATTGTCATTTACAAAACCTTTGAAATTCACTGAAAAAACCGTAGGTTTCAGACATGTTATAGTTACAAATTAGCATTTAAAAAACCTTTGAAATTCACTGAAAAAACCATAGGTTTCAGGGACGTTATAGTTACAAATTAGCATTTAAAAAACCTTTGAAATTCACTGAAAAAACCATAGGTTTTAGGGACAGTTATAGTTAGTTGGACATTGCACTCGTACAAAACCCGTGAAATTCCCCCGTTATAGTTAGTCCAGCTAACTATAACTCGCGCCCCGCAATGCACTGCTGATGACGTCACATATTACATCACTCATGACATGGTCAGTGACATCACTGATGACATCACTGATGACATCTCAAATGACATCACTGATGACATCACTGGTGACATCATCCATGTGATAATTTCATGCATCTTCTCACACCCTAATATAACCTTTGATACACCCACTCTAAATTACAGACTGCCATTCGCAAAACCATAGACACTCCAACACCAATAACTACATACCCACTCACTGATTCTTAGGTCTACGCACACATCAACTCACTCACCCGTACAGTCACTCATACTTACGGTCACTCAGTACAGGACTATCATATGCACTCATACTCCTATATAGACACTCAAACACCGCCACTCATCCATAGAGGTACTCACACACCTAGTCAGTCATGCAAATAATTAAACACACTACCATTTACTCACCTATACAGTTATACACATACCAGCTCACTTACTCATACAAATACTAGCACATTCTTACGCTCTTATACAATCACTGATACAAGCACACACTCATCCATACAGCCGCTATCACAATCACTCACTCTCGCTTATAGCTATTTATATACTCCAACACACATATATACTGCCTTTCACATATGTAGTTACTCACACATGTACCACTGGGACATACATTCACTCACTAACACACTCTTACACACACTTACCCACCCATACAGTCTATCACAGATGCACTCTTGAAACCATCCACCCAGTGAATCACCCACTCACACATCTATGCACAGAGTCGCACACACCCCTCCCACACAAACACTCAGGCACCCATACAGATACTCACACAAGCATTCATTAACTCATATAGACACTCATGTAGCTATTCACAAACACATGCAGCCACTTACACAGCAACAGACAGACGGATACAGACATTCACCCAGTTTAGTCACTAACCCATGCATTCAGTAAGATACGTTAAATCACTCACTTATACAGTCAGTCACGCACCTACTAAATCATCCATACAGACACTTACACACCCACTCATTCTTCAATACGTCTTTTCCTATATATATTAAAAATATTTAAACTTTACAGAAACACACAGTCACTGGATGATGTCAACAGTGATGTCATTTGAGATGTCATCAGTGATGTCACTGACCATGTCATGAGTGATGTAATATGTGACGTCATCAGCAGTGCATTGCGGGGCGCGAGTTATAGTTAGCTGGACTAACTATAACGGGGGAATTTCACGGGTTTTGTACGAGTGCAATGTCCAACTAACTATAACTGTCCCTAAAACCTATGGTTTTTTCAGTGAATTTCAAAGGTTTTTTAAATGCTAATTTGTAACTATAACGTCCCTGAAACCTATGGTTTTTTCAGTGAATATATATATATATATATATCAATTACTCGCTTCACCCACGCCATCAAACTCACAGCGGGTGCCTCCGGACGGGGGGGTGAGTCCGTCAATGTTACACAACAACTACGCTTCGAATCTTCGGAGCACTCTCGGGAGTTCAGGTGAGATTTATTTTCAGTAAATGCATTTCGGCATCGGCCTTCATCAGTACAAATAAATCCATATTATGAACACAGCGTGGGGTTTCTATATATATATTTGTTGAGTTGTGACATGTAGTGCATAGGGTTATTAAGGTTTTTTGGGTTTAAGAGATCGGTAGTGTATAGGGGTTAGAAAGAGTTATTAGGATTTAGGGATGAGTATTATTTAGGGGTATTAACAGGATTTTAGTGTTCAGGGATGGGAATGTATAGGGTTACCAAGGAGTTTATGGAATGTATAAAAATCTAATTTGCATCAGATCTACCTGTGTTGCCATCTCTTTTGATTCAAAAATAAGAGAAGAGACCATGCTATTAACAGTGGAAAAGATTTAATGTCACAGCGTTAGTCCTCCCTGTGTGGGTCATGCAGAACATTTAAATCAAAACAATTTTAATGGAAAGTTTGTGAATCATTTTCTGGAGCTGGCAAAATATCTGGAGATTGTGAGCCCACATAAGGGTTGACTGTGCTTTGTGAATCCTTTCTCTGATCTGATAAATTATCTAAAGATAAAGTCACTGAAGGGTTTGCTCCCACATTCCACCTGTGGAACAACCTCTTGTCATTGAGTTGTGCGATCTGTATTGGTTGTATGCGTGAACTTATAGATCAGACTTCTGGGTAATATGGCCTTCTCAGCTCTAGAACATGACAGAGCTACTTATCTGCTCATTTAATATGCCTCTCATCTGGTGGCTAGATGAATAGCTTATTGGGAGTAACTCTAAAGATAAGAATGGTATAAGTATTAAATTCTATTCCGACGCATACTACCACGTCCAACCACCATTCAGCAGGGTGATATAGCAAACAACAAAATGTTAACATTGGAAAGGAATGCCCTCACTCCATTTGTTCTTGCTGCAAACAATTTTGCCGGAAACATGGCTTTAGTGGACCTCTTTGGATGAAAGGACAATCCTAGAATCCCTACTTGTATGCAGCCCCCATATTTCTTGGTTCTATTGTGAATCACAATTCATTTGGGTGATCGCTCTAGTCTCTTGTTGTTCAGTGATTTGTAGGACTCTTAGACATATTCTGGGCAAGGCAGCTCTGTGGATCTTAATTTTAGACAATACCCCTCAGTGTAATGAAAGTTTGGTACAAGAAGTTCCTTGTTGAACATCCAATATATATCCTCTAGGACTTCTTCCCAGTACCAGTTTAGTTTGTGACAGTGCCATAGTAAATTTACAAGTGTACCTGAGCCGCCACACTTCCTCCAGCACTTTACAAAGAAGAATGTTTTTACAAAAGACTGTGGGAGCTTACAGACAACGAAACGTATCCTTGCCAGTCCTTGGGAACAGAGTGTACTGTAATATTTCAATTCTTTTTATGTTCGACATGCTAGCCCAGAACAACTATTACCTTTTTACTTTTATTTCTTAAATAAGTGTGTCACCAATCCTTTTATAAAAGCTGCTTCTAATTTCTTTACGATGATAGAATAGCCCCTTGTCAATAAAGAAATACCATGGGTGCTCAACTATATTAACTTACTAAGTCACAATGCTTCCTGCCAAAGCCAGCAGCCAAGGTGAAAATCAGGTCACAGAAAACAATTAGCTACAATTTATACAATGAAAACAGAGGATGGCACTTTATTTTTCTGGCCTTTTTGTTTTAAATGAAGAGCCATCAGCAAAAAAGGAGAGGTTTAGGCAAAATGTTTATGCTTTGCACATTGTGTATTACAGAAAGGAAAGTATTTCTGTAAGTTACTACTCATTCTGAGCAACATTCTGTGCAACAGTTCTTCTTTAGTCTAACGTACATTAAAATGATTCTAATACAGTTTTTAAACATATTACTGTTTTGATGTGTTTGATTTCACACTACAGATTTCGCTTTTGTTCTTGTCTGTAACTGTACTATTTCTTTCATATGAATGAGCAAGACCACAAACCTTGAAGAGGTTTGTGGAAAGAGTGATGGTGTGACCATGCATTATAAGGAATACAATACCCTTTGTCCTGCGTTAGCATTAAAAAGATATTACAAGTTACTTCTGAGTTCCATGACCTTATAAACAAAATCAGCCTTCAGCCACGTTCCTCTGTAATGTCCTGAACTCCTCAGCAATTCAGAATGAACAGAAGGGAGTACTTTTTCCCATATATATTATATCGACATAATGCGCTGTAAGGTTGCTCAGACACTGACTTACATGTGTGTGCAAAAAATAAACTGCAATGTTTGAGCATTTATTATTTTTTTGTTTTACTATCATTCAGCCACTTGAAGAAGAATTGACCCTGTGTCCTTCATCTGAAATAACTGGTAATGACAAATTGGATTCCCCTCCCTGACTTGCAAAAATTCTGAAGAACCATCAGAACAGAATGTGGTATGCAAATGAGTCTTATCTGATATTTTAAATGAATCCTACTAAATATAATAGTGTTATGTTGCTTTACATAAACCCATGCATCTCAGTGTTGTGAACCTGTACTTGAGATGTTTCTACGTAGAAATAATGGTTAAGTCTGCTCATGTCTCTTTTCTATCATTATTACAGTATGAATTATTGTTCAAAACAGCATATCTTTCATGAAACAACATGGGGGTATATTCACAAGAACGTGTGATAACTACCGCAAGAGTAGCGTAACGCAACTTTCAATATCGTAGCCTATCGCAGGAAAATAACCCCGTGTCAACGTGGAATTCACAACAAGGCGGTACCATGCGATAGTCACCAGATAACGCGTCAAATGTCAGCGTGAAAATTAACGCCACGCCGAAAAAATGCGAAACGCGAGAAATCATGCGATGAGGCCAATTGCGGTAAAAAAAAGCAGCGAAAAGCAGCCACAGGCCTGCAAATCCCACGCGTCTGGCGGGAAATTGCACCATAAAAATCACAGAAACAACCCACCAGAAACAAGCCAAAGCACGTAGCAACATGGATGCACCCTGACCCAGCGCAGAGGTCAACGCGAACCCCACAACCCCCACAGACCACCAGCAAGGAACAAATGGGTAGGGGAAGGCCAAGGAGAAAAGTGAGAGAAAGACGGGTGGAGACCGCAGGAAAACAAGACCAGCGTCACCGAGGTGACAGAACACTACCAGCAACTGACCCACAAGCAGACCACCTGGAATGCAGTCGGAGTGCCCACGAGGCCAATCCAGGAGGCCAAGAGGCTCCGCCAGGACGTGACAACCTAAACTAGGCACAAACCCGCTGCCAACAGGAAGGCAGCAACGGCGACAGGAGGTGGCAGTCCAGCGCCACAGGAGGAGCTGGAGGAAACCCAGGCCACAGTCATCAGTGTGGAGACGGTGCAAGGAGTAGGGAGTATGGACACAGCACGACAGGACCTGACGCAACAACAACAGGGTAAGGATCCAACAGGGACTGGGGGGACGGGGGGTGATGGGCACAATGGCACACATGCACAATGAGGTGTAGCACACTGCACACCCACAATTACCCAGGGACATGTCCCCCATCCCCGTGGCACACTGCAGCACACACACATAGCAATCACAGCACATACCATGACAATGTGGCACAAAGTGCAACACCCACACTGCAGAACAGGGGACACAACTGGGTCCGCCCAGGTGCAGAAACAGAACAATCACATTGGACAGAGCAGGGAACTGTGAGATGCATATCTACGGCTACAACCCCCACATCAGCCATGTAGGCCAAATGTACACTGTCCCAACTCAAATAGCCACCACCGCCCAAACAGTCACAATGTACATTGTCACACAGTCTGCATGTCGACAAGAACAAGGCGCCAACACAATGCCAACATGCACCTCCCCTTCACAATGCAGAGGGACAACACCTCCAGCAGGTCAGAACAGACAACCCATCAGTGATGCCAGAGACGAACACCACACTTTCGACACCGACGCCCTACAACAGCCCATGGACATCCCACACAACCCACCACCAGGACCAGGGCAGACAAGCTACTCAGAGGAGAACCCAGCCCCTGCAACAGACCACACAGAATGAAGCACCCGCAATCACGGCTGGCTCACAACACTTCACCCACCCACACATGGCACCCCAATGCCAGGTGTCAGAACGCCAAAAGGAGGTGGACCAACAGGTGCGGGTGTTGCCCAACCCATGGAATGCGAACTAGAACGTGGGTGTCCAATACCCTTCAGAGACCACCTACACCCCACAAAGGAGACCCACACTGCCATAGAGACACATGCATATGCACATACCCAGTACAGAACCACGTCCAGGGGCACGCACATATCAGTCACACACCCACGTTGGCTCAGCGTACGACGGCACAGTCCACTCCCCTTGCGAATTGAGTGGATGACGACAAAGCTACATAACTAGGTTCTAGCCCGCTGCCTGCGGTGACATGTCTGCGTCCGCTGTACACAGCACAATGTAATGTCGTAGGGCCCAGGGCCCCCATGCATACAACAAGACCACAGGGACACATGCACATATCATGTTGAACTGGCTACGGGCATGTGCGCCCGGCCCCTTTATTGGCAGGGCCACATGTACTGTGACGCCTGTGCTGGATGTGTGTGGGGTGAGTATAAGCCAGCACGCACGGAGTGCTTGATGCTGGCAATAACCTGAACAGTGGACACCAGTGTAATGGAAACAGAAAACACCAGCATAACAGAGTCAACTGCAGAGCAACATGGAGGGATCCGGAGTAAGGACAGAGGTCACCCAATATTCAGTCAGGAGGTTCCGTGAGTTGCAGTGCACTGAGGTAGGGGCACTAGAGAAGAGCGCGCTCATGTGAAGAAATTGCTAGGATTGTGTCCCTTCCGGTTAGTCCTGATGCACATGCAGTGGGGTGTGTTGCACCTGCATCAACTTCCTCATCAATCTCCCAGGTCCCCCACACTCCCTGAGGTGACAGTTGCATCCGCAGTCCACAGCGCAATACCCAGTAATAGATCCGGGTGTGTAGCTTGACTACCACCACCAGTCTGTATTCCTGCCTTGGGGCTGTTGCCTCCTGCCCTCCCATTGTCTGTGCCTTCTCCCGTCCGCACACTTGACATATCTTCCTCATCATAGTCCCAGGTCTTCCCCACTGCATGGGGAGACATTGCTGCGCAACTTCACAACAGCACAAAACTCAATCAGTAACGGACAATGGCTTGCGGTGCACTGAGTCACTGGCACCTGGAGTGCTGAGCAGGGTAGCAGGCCGATGATGGCATCCACGACAGGTCTGAGCAACTCCATAAGTCTGTCAGGACCACCCTTTCGACTCTGGCAGATGGCGGTTGGAGGTGGTCCTTGCAGTGGTGGCGTGTGCCTCCTGCGGTGATGCGACATCCGGGCCGGTCAAGACTCGATGCCATGTGTGGGCCCTGGTGGGCCACAGTTGGGGCCAGAGGAGGCGGACAGCGCAGGGAAACAGACACATGGCGTTGATGACCCCAAGACCATGGCTACAGAGGCCATTCAATGTCTCAGAAGAAGGGGTCCCAGGCCTGAGCAGCACAGAGTTAGTGGCCCCGGATGCACTGCGGCCGGCTCTGGCACCCAGCCACGGGACGGTGACTTGCGGTGCAGTCAGATGGGCCATGCGACCCTAGCGGGTCCCCATCAATGTCCGAGTTGTATGTTGCGGAGGGTTGCGGAGGACAGTGGAAGGTGTCCTCCAGGGCATGATGCAGAAGGTCTGATGTTATCTGGAAGCAGCAAATGGAGGAGTGGAAAGCGCAACCCTCGTTTGCACCAACAATTCGGGATCAGCTACATGAGGATGAAAACTAGCCTCTAGTCCATAGACTCAAACGCCACCAATGTACGACCAGTGAGTGTCCATGAATGTCGGGGAACAAACTTAGTGGCACAGGTGCTGTGAGGGGATGCAGTCTGCGATGATGCCGGTACACATATGTGAACTCCAAGAATGCTAAATCAAGGCTCTGTGACCTACTGGACCGCAGTGTAGGCTGGAGGCAGCGGTCAGCAGTGGCCCACAGCCACGTGTCATTGGCTCGCGAGGCACAGAGTTAGTGACATAGTGGCAGTTGTCGGTAGTGTTCAATCACCTCCGTGATGCTGATCCTGTTCCGTCCGGACTGCAACGTGTCATCCTCTTACGCCCCTCCGTGCTTGCGAAGAAATGTATTCTGCCTTTTGAATTACCGATGTTCAGTTCCAAATCTGTGATCCCACTCGTGCGCAGCGTAGGCCGAGGGCAGTGGTCCGCGTAGGCCCACAGACACGTGTTGTTGTGATGCCATGCACAGACTTGTTGCCACCACATCGGAGGGTGTATAGTGAATTGTTCTCTGCCTTAAATAATGTTCACTGCCATGGTGTAATCAAGACTCAGTTCCAAATGTGTGACCTACCTGACCGTGGTGTAGGTCTGAGGCAGCGGTCAGCATGGCCCATTCACCGAGTGTCGCCGGCATAGGTTGGATGGCCCCACCGGCCTGCGTAGGTCAGGTTCAGTGGCACCACGTGTTAAGGTCACCTCCGTGTATGCGACCCGGCATTCGTCAGGACTGAGCCGCATCTTCCTCTTACACCTCTCCGTGCGACCACTGGTGTGGACTCCGCCATTCGTGCTTTGCGACTAGGTGCTGGATGTGTGACCTACTGGTCAGCAGGGTAGTCCTGGTCCCTCATCCACGTGTAGCCGGCTGGCGTTGAACAGGGTTAGTGGCACCACGTGTAGCAGGCTGGCATTGAACAGGGTTAGTGGCACCACGTGTAGCCGGCTGACGTTGAACAGGGTTAGTGGCACCACGTGTCGCAAGATGCCCATATGGAACTATGCTTCACTGATTGGGGGGTCTGGTGCTGTGGTCGCTGGCCCGGATTTGGGGTCACTGCCATTCATGACTCAGGACACAGTTTCACATATAGGACCTACTGGTCCGAAGAGTAGGCCGGGGGCGGCAGTAGAGTACGTCAACAAAAAAGGAATAAAGCGGGCCTGTGTCGTGGAGGCCGTGATGGTCTGAGGTGGCTGCCAAGGTCGCGGGCCTCGGGCTTGGGGCTTGCGCCGGCATGTGGTGGGCCCTCCTTGACACATGCCGGTGTCGGCAGGTGATCAGTGTGGCCTGGCTGCGCAGGGGCAGGCCTGACGGGTTCGTGGTCCAGCGTGCCGGGGTCCGGCAGGTGCACAGCATCGCAGACAACTCCACTCACGAGGATGGCATCGGCCTGGTGGCAGGGTGGGAGGCCAAGGGGCTGTGCATTTCCCTTGTTGCCATCCTGGGAACGCTGGTTGATGATGGACTGTTGGAGGATGAAGGTATCATGCACACTGGCTGTGTATTGGAAGGCGACATTGTTGGGTGTTCCGCGGTGTTCTGTTGTTGCCTGCACATTGATGTAAGACGTGTGCTTCCTGTTGCGGTGATTGTGTGCTGTGTCACCAGGGGGCACAGGTAGGAAATGTGTGCTGTGTATTGCCCCCAACACGTGCGTGCATCCTGCTTGGGCGTATGGTCCTTGCTTGGTCTCCAGCGGATCCTGCGCATTGTGTTGTACGTATGGGGACTGGGCTACCAGGGTGATGGTGATGTCCAGGACAGGTGTGGGAGACTTGGATGTGGCTGGCTGTGAGACTCCTCCGACTCTGGCGGGTGTTGGTTGGGGGGTACCAGGGGCCAACAGGTGCAGCCACGCCATCAGCTTTGTGTGGGGTGGGATGTTGGTTGTCCGCTGTGTTGGTGCCGTAGACCTGTTAGGCGATGATGGTCAGGATGCGTAGGTTGGTTGTCCCTTTCAGCCTGTAGTGGACAGTGACATTGTCAGATGTTGGGTCTGTGCGGCTGGTACGTTTCCTGGGGTTCCGCTGTCTTTGTCTGCGCTGCGTCTGTGGTGGTCTGGGGGGGTGGGTGTTCTGGGTGTGGGTTGAGGTCCTGGGGTGGTGGAGGTGGGTGTTGTGGCCCTCTTGGGTGTCTGGGCCGCATGATGGGTGGCTCCATGGCATCTGTTGCCCTTCGGATGTGGCCCTGGGCTGTGCTCCCTTTTGTGGTGCTGGCAACCAACACCTCGAACACCCCCCCCGGACCACCACGCAGCGCAGACAATGACAGCTGAACACCAGGAAACGTACCAGCTGCACAGACCCAACATCTGACAATGTCACCGTCCACTACAGGCTGAAAGGGACAACCAACCTATGCATCCTGACCATCATCGCCTAACAGGCCTACAGCACCAACACAGCAGACAACCAACATCCCACCCCACACAAAGCTGATGGCGTGGCTGCACCTGTTGGCCCCTGGTACCCACCAACCAACACCCGCCAGAGTCGGAGGAGTCTCACAGCCAGCCACATCCAAGTCCCCCACACCTGTCCTGGACATCACCATCACCCTGGTACCCCAGTCCCCATACGTACAACACAATGCGCAGGATCCGCTGGAGACCAAGCAAGGACCATACGCCCAAGCAGGATGCACGCACGTGTTGGGGGCAATACACAGCACACATGTACTACCTGTGCCCCCTGGGGACACAGCACACAATCACCGCAACAGGAAGCACATGTCTCACACCAATGTGCAGGCAACAACAGAACACTGTGGAACCCCCAACAATGTCGCCTACAAATACACAGCCAGTGTGCATGATACGTACATCCTCCGACAGTCCATCAACAACCAGCATTCCCAGGATGGCAACAAGGGAAATGCACAGCCCCTTGGAAATATACAAATGAACACCCCACACACCTCAACTCCACAACCATGCAACTCACAGCGCTGGCAATGCATACATCACAAAATCACATACAACAGGCACAACAATGTGCCCACCCACCAGACACGACAGAACAACTTACAATGTCCACATGGGCAAGCCCTGAACATGAGCCAGCAACGGCATGGCACCTCAGCCACATAATAGCCGAATGTGGGGAGAGGTGGCAACCAGGCATGTATGAAGGATGCAGTAGAACTATGATTGGGAAAGTACACAATGCCAAGAGTGCCGGAGATGTGCTGGACACCTCGCAGTATGCAGAACAGGACCTCATGGAAATGTTGCCTGTTACGCCCCCCGTAAGCGTCAGCGGAGTGGGATGGCCCGGCGTATGCCACGCCAGGGTAGGGGTGTGAATAAAAAGCACGTAGGCCTGGGCGTGGAACTCTTCCGGAAAAACCCACGTCTATGCCAGGGCGGCGCCTCCCACCTCGCCACGAGGCCGACGCCATCCTCGGGAGCGGAGTTGCCTGCGATGCCGTGTGCCTGCCGGACCCCGGCACGCTGGACCACGAACTCGTCAGGCCATCCCCTGCGCAGCCAGGCCACACTGATCACCTGCCAACACCGGCGTGTGTCAAGGAGGGCCCACCACGTGCCAGCGCAAGGCCCAAGCCCAAGGCCTGAGACCTTGGCATCCACCTCAGACCATCACGGCCTCCACGACACAGGCCCGCTTTATTCCTTTTTCGTTGACGTACTCCACTGCCGCCCCCGGCTTACACTTCGGACCAGTAGGTCCCATATGTGAAACTGTGTCCTGAGTCATGAATGGCAGTGACCCTAAATCCGGGCCAGCGGCCACTGCACCAGACCCCCCCCATCAGTGAGGCATAGTTCCATATGGGCATCTTGCGACACGTGGTGCCACTAACCCTGTTCAACGTCAGCCTGCTACACGTGGTGACACTAACACTGTTCAACGCCAGCCGGCTACACGTGGATGAGGGACCAGGACTACCCTGCTGACCAGTAGTTCACACATCCAGCACCTAGTCGCAAAGCACGAATGGCGGATTCCACGCCAGTGGTCGCACGGAGAGGTGTAAGAGGAAGATGCGGCTCAGTCCGGACGAATGCCGGGTCACATACACGGAGGTGACCTTAACACATGGTGCCACTGAACCTGAACTACGCAGGCCGGTGGGGCCATCCAACCTATGCCGGAGACACCCAGTGAATGGGCCGTGATGACCGCTGCCTCAGGCCTACACCACGGTCAGGTAGGTCACACATTTGGAACTGAGTCTTGATTACACCATGGCAGTGAACATTATTTAAGGCTGAGAACAATTCACAATACACCCTCCGATGTGGTGGCAACAAGTCTGTGCATGGCATCACAACCACACGTGTCCGTGGGCCTACGCGGACCACTGCCCTCGGCCTACGCTGCGCACGAGTGGGATCACAGATTTGGAACTGAACATCGGTAATTCAAAACGCAGAATACATTTCTTCGCAAGCACGGAGGGGCGTAAGAGGATGACATGTTGCAGTCCGGAGGGAACAGGATCAGCGTCACGGAGGTGATTGAACACTACCGACAACTGCCACTGTGTCACTAACTCTGTGCCTCGTGAGCCAACAACCCGTGGCTGTGGGCCACTGCTGACCACTGCCTCCGGCCTACACTGCGGTCCAGTAGGTCACAGAGCCTTGATTTGGCATTCTTGGAGTGCACATATGTGTACCGGCATCATCGCAGACTGCATCCCCTCACAGCACCTGTGCCACTAAGTGTGTTCCCCGACATTTATGGACACTCACTGGTCATACATTGGTGGCGTTAGAGTCTATGGACTAGGGGCTAGTTTTCATCCTCATGTAGCTGATCCCAAATTGTTGGTGCAAATGAGGGTTGCGCTTTCCACTCCTCCATTTGCTGCTTCCAGATAACATCAGACCTTCCGCATCATGCCCTGGAGGACACCTTCCACTGTCCCCCGAAACCTTCCGCAACATACACCTCGGACATTGATGGGGACCCGCTCAGGTCGCATGGCCCATCTGACTGCACCGCAAGTCACCGTCCCGTGGCTGGGTGCCTGTGCCGGCCACAGTTCATCCGGGGCCACTAACTCTGTGCTGCTCAGGCCTGGGACCCCTTCTTCTGAAACATTGAATGGCCTCTGTAGCGATGGTCTTGGGGTCATCAACGCCATGTGTCTGTGGCCCTGTGCTGTCCGCCTCCTCCGGCCCCAACTGCGGGCCACCAGGGCCCACACATGGCATCGGGTCTTGACCGGCCCGGACATCGCATCACCGCAGGAGGAACACGCCACCACCACAAGGACCACCTCCAACCGTCATCTGCCAGAGTCGAAAGGGTGGTCCTGACAGACCTACGGAGTTGCTCAGACCTGTCGTGGATGCCATCATTGGCCTGATACCCTGCTCAGCACTCCAGGTGCCAGTGACTCAGTGCACCGCAAGCCATTGTCCGTTACTGATTGAGTTTTGTTCTGTTGTGAGGTTGCACAGCAGTGTCACCTCATGCAGTGGGGAAGACCTGGGACCATGAGGAGGAGGATGTGTCAAGTGTGCAGACGGGAGAAGGCACAGACAATGGGAGGGCAGGTGGCAACAGCTCCAAGGCAGGAATGCAGACTGGTGGCGGTAGTCAAGCTACACACCCGGATCTAATACTGGGTATTGCGCTGTGGACTGCGGACGCAACTGTCACCTCAGGCAGTGTGGGAGACCTGGGACGTTGATGAGGAAGTTGATGCAGGTGTACCACACCCCACTGCATCTGCATCAGGACTAACCCGAGGGGACACAATCCTAGCAATTTCTTCACATGAGCGCCCTCTTCTCTAGTGCCCCTACCTCAGTGCACTGCAACTCACAGAACCTCCAGACTGAATATTGGGTGACCTCTGTCCTTACTCCGGATCCCTCCATGTTGCTCTGCAGTTGACTCTGTTATGCTGGTGTTTTCTGTTTCCATTACACTGGTGTCCACTGTTCAGGTTGTTGGCAGCACCAAGCACTCCGTGCGGGCTGGCTTATACTCACCCCACACACATCCAGCACAGGCGTCACTGTACATGTGGCCCTGCCAATAAAGGGGCCGGGTGCACATGCCTGTAGCCAGTTCAACATGATATGTGCATGTATCTCTGTGGAGGTGTGGGTCTCCTTTGTGGGGTGTAGGTGGTGCCTGAAGGGTATTGGACACCCACGTATGTGTTCTAGTTCGCATTCCATGGGTTCGGCAACACCCTCACCTGTTGGGCTACCTCCTTTTGGCATTCTGCCACCTGGCATTGGGGTGCCATGTGTGGGTGGGTGAAGTGTTGTGAGGCAGCTGTGATTGCGGGTGCTTCATGCTGTGTGGTCTGTTGCAGGGGCTGGGTTCTCCTCTGAGTAGCTTGTGTGCCCTGGTCCTCGTGGTGGGTTGTGTGGGATGTCCATGGGCTGTTGTAGGGCGTCGGTGTCGGGGGTGTGGTGTTCGTCTCGGGCATCACTGATGGGTTGTCTGTTCTGACCTGCTGGAGGTGTTGTTTGTCCCTCTGCATTGTGAAGGTGAGGTGCATGTTGGCATTGTGTTGGCGCCTTGTTCTTGTGGACATGCAGACTGTGTGACAATGTACATTGTGACTGTTTGGGCGGTGGTGGTTATTTGAGTTGGGACAGTGTACATTTGGCCTACATGGCTGATGTGGGGTTGTAGGGGTAGATGTGCATCTCACAGTTTCCTGCTCTGTCCAATATGATTGTTCTGTTTCTGCGCCTGGGTGGACCCAGTTGTGTCCCCTGTTCTGCAGTGTGGGTGTTGCACTTTGTGCCACATTGTCATGGTATGTGCTGTGATTGCTATGTGTGTGTGCTGCAGTGTGCCACTGGGATGGGGGACATGTCCCTGGGTAATTGTGGGTGTGCAGTGTGTTACACCTCATTGTGCATGTGTGGCATTGTGCCCATCACCCCCCATCCCTCCCAGTCCCTGTTGGATCCTCACCCTGTTGTTGTTGTGTCAGGTCCTCTCGAGCTGTGTCCGTACTCCCTACTCCTTGCACCCTCTTCACACTGATGACTGTGGCCTGGGTTTCCTCCAGCTCCTCCTGTGGCGCTGGACTGCCACCTCCTGTCGCCGTTGCTGCCTTCCTGTTGGCAGCGGGTTTGTACCTGGTTTAGGTTGTCACGTCCTGCCGGTGCCTCTTGGCCTCCTGGATTGGCCTCCTGGGCACTCCGCCTGCATTCCAGGTGGTCTGCTTGTGGGTCAGTTGCTGGTAGTGTTCTGTTGCTTCCGTGGCCTTGGTCTTGTTTTCCTGCGGTCTGCACCCCGTCTTCCTCTCCCTTTTCTCCTTGGCCTTCCCCGAGCCAGTTGTTCCTTGCTGGTGGTCTGTGGGGGTTGTGGGGTTCGCGTTGACCTCTGCACTGGGCCAGGGTGGATCCATGTTGCTACGTGCTTTGGCTTGTTTCTGGTGTGTTGTTTCTGTGTTTTTTATGGTGCAATTTCCCGCCAGACGCGTGGGATTTGCAGGCCTGAGGCTGCTTTTCGCTACTTTTTGTACCGCGATTGGCCTCATCGCATGTTTTCTCGCGTTTCGCATTTTTTCGGCGTGGCGTTGATTTTCACGCTGACATTTGACGCATTATCTGGTGACTATCGCATGGTACCACCTTGTTGTGAATTCCACGTTGACACAGGGTTATTTTCCAGTGATTGGCTGCGATATTGAAAGTTGCGTTACGCTATTCTTGTGGTAGTTATCACACGTTCTTTTGAATATACCCCTAGGTGCACTACTACCCAGTGGTATTACTTCTAACATATATTATGTGAGTGGATGTGTGACTGAATGTATACTTGTGTGTATGGATGTGTGAGTTGCTGTATGGTTGTATAAGTGGGTGTGTGAGTAGCTGTGTGAGTGAGTGAGTGAGATGCTATTTGAGTGGCTGTGTGGGTGAGTGAGTGGCTCTTTCAGTGGGTGGTTGGCTAACTGAGTAGTTGTGGGAGTAGCTGAATTGGAGAGTGACTGTTGAGTGGCTGTATGGGTGAATAAGTAGATGTGTGAGTGCTTGTATAGATGTGTGAATGGGTATGGAAGTGATTGTGTGGGTGTGTGAGCAGATACGTTGAGAGGCTGTATGGGTGAATGATTTGGTGTGTGAGTAGCTGCATGTATGAGTGAGTGGGTGTATGAGTGGCTGTATGGGTAAGTGTCTCTGAGTGACTGTATAGGTGAGTGTGTGACTATGTAAATAGGTGTATGGTTAAGTGAGTGGCTGTATGTAGGAGTTAGTGGGTATGTGAGTGGCTTTGTGGATGAGTAAGTGAGTGTGTGAGTGGTTGTATGTGTGTATGAGTAGGTGCATGAGAGGTGTGTGAGTGATTTTGTGGATGATGTCATCAGTGATGTCATTTGGGATGTCATCAGTGATGTCACTGACCATGTTATGAGAGATCAAGTAAGTGTAAGTGTTTTTAAGAGTTTATGGGTTTTATACATATATACTAACCTACTACAAAAGTTAAATTAGTATACTAGGTGCACTACTACCAAGTGATACTACTTATAACAAATATTATGTGAGTGGCTGTGTGACTGTATGAATCCTTGTGTGTTTGGGTCTGTGAGAGGCTATATGGTTATTTAAGTGGGTGTGTGAGTAGCTGTGTGGGTGATTGAGATGCTATGTGAGTGGCTGTATTGTTGAGTGAGTAGGTGTATCAGTGGCTGGATGAGTGAGTGTTAGTGTGAGTGGCTCTATGGATCGGTGATTGGGTGTGTAGTGACTGAATGGGGGAGTGAGTGGGTATCTGAGTGGCTGTATGAGTGAGTGACTGGTTGTGTAAGTGGCTGCATGGGTGAGCGAGTGCCTGAGTGGGTTTTTGGTCAAGTGAGTTGGTATGTTTGTGGTTGTACTGGCGAGTAAGTGTTTGTGTGAATGGCTGTATGTGTGAGTGAGCGGATGTGTGAGTGCTTGTATGGTATGTAAATGGGCATGTAAGTGGTTGGGTGAGGGTGTGAGTGAGTGTGTGAGTAAGTGCTTGCATTTTTGATTGAGTGGCTGTGTTCAGAGGCTGTATGGGTGAGTGAGTGGGTATGTGAGTAACTGTGTAGGTAAATAAGTGGGTGTGTAAGTAGCCATATGGGTGAGTGTGTGGCTATGTGACTGGCTATACAAGTGAGTTGCTGGTTGTATGAGTGGCTGTATGGGTGAGTGAATGGTTGTATGAGTGGTTGTATGAGTGAGTAAGTGGGTGTGTGAGTGGCTCTATGGAGGAGTGAGTGGGTGTGGGAGTACTGGTATGGGTCTGTGAATGGGTATGTGAGTGGGTGTGTGGGTGGGTGTACAAGAGGTTCTATGGGGTGTGAGTTGGTATGTGAGTGGATCTGTGGGTGATGTCATCAATGATGCCATTTGAGATGTCATAAGTGATGTCACTGACCATGTTACAAGAGATGTAATATGTGAGGTCATAACCAATGCATTGCAGGGGCATAAGTTATAGTTAGCTCAAGTAACTATAACTGCTGAATTTCTATGGTGTTGTATCAGTAAAATCTAAGCCTAACTATAATGTCCCTGTAAATTTTGTTTTTTCAGTGAATTTCTCAGTTTTTTAATTCTATTTCCTAACTACAACGTCCCTGTAAGCTTTGGTTTTTTAATTGAATTTCTATTGTTTTTTAACTGGTAGTCGCGTTTGCTGAGTGGTGGAGAAAAGGGGCAGGGCCTCTGATCAGCTCAAAGCAATCCCACTGTGGGAGACTTACCAGAGGTAACAGGAGGGGTTCTTGGCCCCCAAGGACCTTCAGCATCCAAGAGGACTTCATTACCCAACCAGTAGTGCACCAGGAGGCACATTTGCAGGGTGGTGGAGAAAGGGGGCATGGCCTCCGAAGGCCTCTCATCAATCCCGCTGTGTGGTACTTACTGGAGGTAACAGGAGGGCTTGTTGGCACCCAAGGACCCTCAGCAGCCAAGGGGACTTCATTCCCCAACCAATAGTGTGCTGGAAGCGCATTTGCAGAGTGGTGGAGAAAGCGTGCATGGCCTCTGATGACCTCTCAGCAATCCTGCTGTTTGGGACTTACTAAAGGTAACAGGAGGGCTTGTTGACCCCCAAGGACTCTCAGCAGCCAAGGGGGACTTTATCCCCCAATTAGTAGTCTGCCAGGAGGAGCTTTGGCACAGTGGTGGTAAAAGGGGACTGGCCTCCAGTGACTTGCCAGATGGTTTCTTAAATAAAATGTCTTTGCTTAGGGGAGGTCAGCTGCGTGGCCCTTGTCCCTGAGCTGATTTCAGCCCAGGGACCCCTTTCCCTTGAACCAGGCCTTTATGAAATGTGGGAGGGACCACAGCCAATTTTGGCCCGAGGACCCCATCCCCTGGGGCCCAGCCTTTCTCAAATGGTAGAGGGGGCTGTACGGCCCACCTCCATTTTGTTCTGTTATCAGTTGCATGTTGAAGAATAAAGATGTGCAAACCAGAGCTCCATGTGTGGAGTGGTCTGTCACCTGCTCCCGGGCTGGGGAGGAGGCTACAACTGGCGATAAGCTAGGGGATATGTGCCTCCAAGGATACAAGACTGCTCTACCTAAGAGTTTGCCGTACATCAGCAAACTGCTTGTGCACCTCAAGAAGTGGTCTACAGTTGACGTATCTGGAGTCAAAGCACAACTCCAGCTTTTGCAAGGTCCTCGAAGGAGGTAAAGGTCCTACAGAGGAGTACAGTCAGTAAGCCTGCCAAAAAAAATCTACTGGTAAGGTCGAAAGAAGAGATACTGCACCACAGCATAACACAGAGCCAGCACTGATACAAAGCAGAAACGCTAAAGAGAGTGACAGCCAATTACAAAGAAGCGCTGAAGGCAGTGATAGCCAGGTGCAGGAAAGAGCTAAAGGCAAAGACGACCAGGCCTGAAGAAACTCTAAAGGCAGCGAAAGCCGGTTATAATGCATAAAGTTGAGAGCGGTGAAGAGCACGTGCAAGAAGGAAAATCATTACTCACCGTGAAGAAGGCGCCTACCAGCTTCAGCTTGGGCATGATGACCCAAATGCTGGTGAGCAGGCTGATGCTTGCAGAGGTGCCACCTGCCCAATAGACACTGAAGGACAATGCTGTCTGAACAGCACACTCTAGATCATATGGAAAATGGGAACATAGCCACATACAGTGTAGCCGTATTCCTGAAACCACTGACTCCATTCGACACCACCAAATAGCAGAATATTGGCGCCAGATGGACTGCCTGAATTGAAACATTTGATGACTTTATAGATGCTATAGAAGAAGCAGATGACAAGAAGATCATCAAATACTTGAAGAACCTTGCAGGTGATGGAGTAAAAGAAGTGATAAAGAAGATTTCACAAGCTGATGAAGTATCATACCATCAAGTCAAGAAGACGTTGGAGGCCAAATTCAATCCAGTGCCGAATGTCGACTATGAAAGGTACACTTTTAACCAAGCAAGACAGCAACCTGGTGAGATGATGGATGAGTTTGTTGAGAGACTTGATACGCTTATAAATCACTGCAAGTTCAATTAATTCAATGATGAAGAATCCTTAGAGATATCAATGGTTGCCTCTCCAATTCATTCCGACGATGCATGCTGCGAGAAACCCTTAGTTTGGAGAAAGTGCACATGGCTGCAAGAGTGGAGTCACGTGCTGATCAAAAAGCTGCTGATAGGGAAGCTGGAACAACCCAATGACTCAACATTGAGCATGAAAAGTAATCAGAAACAAAAAGACAGTGGCCCACAGAGTGATGTCTCAGAAGAAAAAGAAATTGTGTTTGCTCTGGGGATTCTCCTTTCCACATGGAGGTAAATGTCCCGCTGTTGGACAGATATGCAAAGGCTGTGGGAAAGAAAACCATTTTATGACGGATTGAAAAGCGATAGAGAAATTAAGTATGTCACAGAGAGACGAGAAGATGGAATTCATAAAGAAGCACTCTAGCTACTCCCACAAATCCAAACGGAAACATCGACTAAGACAAGTGGATCATTATCAAACTCATCTTCCAAAGGTTCGTTGACGTCTTCATCGAGTGACAGTGAGGAAGATGGATGTGCAATGGTGATGTCAGTCACAGACCGATGTGCGCAGTAGGATTGTCCGCTTGCAAAGAAAAACACTAATCTAAATGAGAATTTCCTCACGAAGCAACAACGTTTATTTGGAAATTGTCTTAAAATCACGTTCAAGGTGAATGGTTGCCCTAAAGCATTTATTAGGAACACTAGTGCATCGATAAACATTGAGCCGGCAGAAAAGTACAAAGAACTGCCTTCGATGCCATGTCTCACACCGTCAAGAACAAATGTGTATGCCTGGGCAGCTTCTACACCCTTGTAGAGTAAAGGATCCCTTGTGGCACAAAAAAATGACAGTGAAAGTGCCAATTCATGTCCTCCCAGGTAGTTCGTCAAGTGCATGCTTATTAAGTTTCAATACTGCTGCTGATTAGGACTGATCTTTATTAGCTACAACTTGAATGCCCACTTTGAAATAGTGAGTCAATTCCCGACATTGTTTCGTGGACCTGGGAAACCTAAGACAATGAAGGTGCAGCTTCACATTCATGAAGATATTCGCCCTGTTGACAGTGACATGTCAAATTGCTGTTTACTCATAGAAAGCCATTGAGAAAAAATTAGAAACACTGCTAAAGCATGACATCATCAACTGCTCTACTGGTCCTACAGCGTGGGTTTCATCCATTGTGGTGGTGCCAAAAAGGAACAGTGGAGGTTCAGTGAGCATTTGTGTAGATATGCGACAGGTCAACAAAGCAATCGAAAGAGAAAGAGATCCAGGTCTACACAGTGCGGACATGATTACGCAGCTGATTGGTGCCAATGTTTTCTTCCACCTCAATTTTAACAAAGGCTACCAGCAACTTGAATTGAAAGAAAACTGGAGGTATAGTACTACTTTTTCAACTCATGTTGGTTTGTTCAGATATAAGAGACTCAGTTTTGGTGTGTTGTCAACTGCAGAAATCTTTTAAGATGTCATTCATCGAATAATTCAGCCTGTCACACATGCTTTTACCTACAGGGATGATATACTGGTATTTGAGGATCCACAAAAGGAACATGATAAAGCACTCACACAAGTATGCTGTCTGCTTGCTGATACAGATCTCAAACTAAATGCAGAGAAGTGTGAGTCTATCTCAGACTGAACATGCTTATTCTCAACCTGATAAAAATGAGTTAGCTGTGGAGTGGTGTGTGAACACTTCCATGTGTTTCTTCTGTATTTAAAGCATTTCACCCTTGCCATGGATCATCAGGCATTGCTCACCATTTTCAGAAATCCGAAAGCCAAGATGCTCCTTCGTATCGAGAGGAGGGGGTTGTGCCTGCAGGAGTATGATTACACTATTGTGCACAAACTGGGGGAGGATCAGAAACCTGCAAACTGCTTTTCCCGAGTGCAACTACAACATCATAGTACAACATCCAAAGCAGCTGGGGCCTACATCAATTTCATAGTAAAGTCAAGTGCTCCTGCAGCTCTTTCGATTGAACAAATTCTGATGACTACTAGAACTAACAAAGACATACTTAAGCTTAAAGAAATCACTGCAACGCAATCATGGAGGACACATACTCAACACCTTACAATGTTGAGTTCCAGAAATGTAAGAATGTTCAGAAAAAACTTTTTTTACACATGATGGTGCCATACTAAAATGGGCCAGAATAGTTATCCCTGAAAACCTGAGGCAACAAGTTATTGAACTGGCACAAGAAGGACATTGTGGCATTGCTGCAACTAAAATAGCACTCAGGGATCAAGTGTGGTTCCCACTCCTTGAACAAGTTGAAAGGGAGCTAAAAGCTTGTCATCTATGCAACTGTCTGTCTCCCAAGATGACTCAGCACCTGCTCAACATGTCTGATCTTCCTAAGCAAGCCTGGGAGAGGATTGCAGTTGACTTCTTCAGACCTCTAAATAATGGACATCATCTCATGGTAGTTGTCAATGAGTACTCGCGTTTTCCTCTAGTGGAAGACTTATCATCAATGACACATGACAGAGTTATTGAGAGGCTGGATGACATTTTCGCAACATGGGGTGTTCCTTCGATTCTCAAACCTAACAACTGTCCACCCTTAAATAGCAGAAAGTTCAAAGACTATCTTAATCGTTTGAACATCAAACATCAGGAACGTACACCTCTCTGGCCACAGGCAATGTTGTTGAACGATTTATGAGTACTTTAAAAAGGGTGGTTTAGCATTCTGCCCTGGAAGGCATCGGACTCAAGTCAGCTTTTCGACCAGCCATCTGTGCCTATCATTCCACTCCTCATTCCATGACAGGAGAAAGTTTTGCCACCTTGTTGTTTGGGAGATCTCTTGGGACACAGATACCACAATTGACCATCAGTCGGTCCATTCACCCTGACGAGAATTGTGTCACAGACATTGCTTGCAAATGCAAAATGAAGGCCTATGCCAATAAGCACCAATGTACTTGAGACACAGTCTTCGAGAAAGGAAACTATGGGGCATACTAACAAGCGGCAGCGATAATTATCGCTGGCCGCTCTTAGCGAGAACTTTTTTATCGCTGGCAATTATCGCCATGCTATCGCTGTATTAACAAAGCATAGTGCAATGGCGATAATTTCCCAGCGATAGCGGTGTTTTCCATGGAACATCGCTGGTTTTCCAGCGATGTTCCATGGAAAACGGCGATAACCTTGCTGATACGACCCTGTGGTCGTATCAGCATAATCCACCCCCATTGTTAGGTATAGGTAAGTCAGCATTTTAGCAGACGTTAGTTTTAGTGAAAACCGTGGTTTTCGCCAAAACTAACGTCTGCTAAAATGCGTGAGCCTCCTTGTAAATATCGCGATGTACATTTCGCAATATTTTACAAGGTAGTCCGTCAGGGTACGCCCAGTGATGCCCACTTTGCATCTCATTAGAGATGCAAAGCGAGGCGTCTAGTAAACGGGTGCTAACATGCGCTAATGCATGTTAGCACCACCTTGTAAATAGGGCGATAAAAATATCGCCGCTTTAGTGGCAAAAAGTGCCGCCAAAGCAGCGATACTGCCCTTGTTAATATGCCCCCAAGTTCTTGCCAAGCAAAAGCTTACACGCAAGACTGACGCTCCCTATGATGTGAACCGCTAAGAGTTATGGGAAGCAAAGGACATATGATAACTGCCCAACGACCTGGAACATCCTAACCAGACACTCGGCACATTTTAAGCCTTTGCCTCGATGTTCGTCAGCTCCAGACCTCAGCAGTGAGGCAAGTCAGCCTGAGTCCCCAAGTCAAGCATCCAACTCTTCTCCAGAGATAGCAGATGAAGGTGCCCTTCGTATCGAGAGGAGGGGGTTGTGCCTGCAGGAGTATGATTACACTATTGTGCACAAACTGGGGAAGGATCAGAAACCCAAAAACTGCCGTTCTCGAGTGCAACCTCAACATCATAGTACAACATCCAAAGTCAACCTGAGTCTCCAAGTCAAGCATCCAACTCTTCTCCAGAGATAGCAGATGAAGGTGCCCTTCCTCTATCTCGTACAACTAGATCTGGAAGACTGGTGCGAGCTCTGGACGACTCATTGAGGAGTTATAATGTGTATATGTGCGTACAGTTGTTTGTACTTTCTATTTAACAAAGGGGAAATGTTGTGTCCTCTGTTTATGTGTATAAGGCCTCTAGTGGTCCTCGGGAGGCTCCTTGCAAGTATTACGTAATCTGGTAGGTGTGGCTAATAAAGTTTGTGATGCAGTGCATTCAGTTAAAGGTAGCATGCTGAAGAATAAAGATGTGCAAACCAGAGCTCCTTGTGTGGCTTGGTCTGTTACCTGCTCCTGGGCTGTGGAGGATGCTACAGCCCTCAATCCCTTTCCTATTGCTGCAAACAACCTTGTTGGAAACATGGCTTTAGTGGACCTCTTTGGAGTACAGAAAAATTGTAGGATCCCTACTTGTATGCAGCCCCCATATTTTGGTTCGATTGTGACACACATTTCAATTAGGTGATCAATCTAGCATTCGTTGTTTAGTGATCCATAGGACTCTTAGACATTTTGGGCAGGACTAACTTTACTCAACTCGCATGTTCTGGTTTTGGACTCTGCCTCTCATTGTAATGAAAGTTCACTTCGCTGTACACTGGGCGACTGATATCATTTTGTCCATAGGGCATTGGGCTATTGTGGTGTATTTGGTTGGTTGTTTGATGAGCCTAGGATTACATAGACTTGAAATTTGGGAAGTTCTTTGTTGAACATCAAATACACATCCTCTAGCACTTCCTCCCAGTGCCAGTTTAGATTGGGACCATTCCATAGTAAATTTACTAGTGTACTTAAACCTCCACATATCCTCCAGCACTCTGCAGAGAAGAATGTTTTTGTGCCAGACTGTGGGAGCTTACAGACAACCAACCCTATCCTCTCTAGACCTTGGGAGCAGAGTGTGCTGTAATAGTTCAATTCTATTTACATTTGCATGCCAGCCCTCAACAGTAGTTACCTCTCTACTTTTATTGACTTAGCATGTGTGTCTGCAATCCTATTATTAATCTCTCATTTCTTTATTGCAGTAGTGTAGACACTTATCAATAAAGAAATGGCTTGGGTGCTTCACTCTAATAAGTTACTAAGTCACAGAGCCTCCTGCCAAAGCCAGCAGCCAAGGTGAAAGGCATGCCACAGAGCAGTTTTATTTGCAATTTAAACAATAAAGACAGAAAATGGCACTTTATTCTTCTAGCCACTTTGTTCTAAAATGAAGAGCCAGCAGCAGAAAGGAGAGGTTTAGGCAACATTTTTATGCTTTGCACCTTATTGTTACAGAAAAGAAGGAATCTCTCTGCAAGTTTCTACTCATTCTGAGTGGCATTCTGTGCTACAGCTCATTCTAAGTCTTATGTACATTAAAATGATTCTAGTACAGTTTTTAAACAAATTACTAACTGTTTTGGTGTGTTTGATTTTTCACTACCCGATTCCGTTTGAACTCTTCTTGTCTGTAACTGTACTATTTCTTTGTTATGAAGGAGCAACACCCCAAACCTTGAAGACGTTTGTGAGAAGAGTGATGGTGTGATCATGCAATATGAGGAATAAAATGCCCTCTGTTTTATGTGAAAAGGATTTTACAGTTACTTCTGAGTTCCATGACCTTATAAAGAACTCGGCCTTCCACCTCGCTCCTCTATAAAGTCCGGAACTCCTTGGTGACTCCAAATAAACCACAGGACATACTTTTTCTTAGATATATTATATCAGATTCAGAAAATCTTTATTCGGAGAAAATAAACATCCATAAAAGTTGCATAACAATTTATAGCAGTTAAAACACTAAGGGCCTGATTACGATGTCGGGCAGACACCGTTGCGGTCTCGGGACCGACGACCTCTGTTCGGCGGTCCCGACACCTCTATTACAATGCGACCACACATGGTGCGGTCGCATACTCCCAATTATCTATGGGATATTGTGCTGCAGCCATAAACCGGCCACAGCACAAGCTCCCATAGAAAAATGGGAGTTTTTGTTGCCTGCCACTTGGTGCAGGGATTGACAGGGGGGCACCATATGTGCGTCCAATCGGTGGCCACTTTTGTAAGAGGTCCCTGCTAGGGGCCCCCAAAGTCACTTCCAATCAGCTTTTTATATCGGAAAGCCTGTGGGAAACTGACATTGTAATCCCGATGGTGGAATTGCCAATGAGCTCCTCGAGCCCATCAGAAGCCAGCCGGAATGACCAGCCGATTTCACTTCCGACCGCCGTCATTGTAATACGTCAGTTGAAAGTGAAACCGAAGATATCGGTCGGAAAGCCTCCGACTGACATCAAAATGAGGGCCATAGTGTAAAAACAGTTCATCAGAATAAAAATAGTGTGCATAACAGCATTCAGGTAGTATCCCTACAATGAGACAGTATTAGCAACATAATTATTACAATAGTTTAGTTCAAAACTCTTTATTTCGGCCACCTGGGCGATAAAAGTACAATTCATCACACTGAGGACATAGGTCTAAAATAGTATAAATACATCTAATAGTACCTAAAAACATATAAAAAATCAAAATATATATAATTATACACACGTACTAATAGAAATGAAACATATCATTAAAAATTAAATGTTAAAAGGATTCCCCCAATATGGTCCAACTGGGACATGCAGAAATATAAGTCATTGAGGTAGAGAGCGACCTAGGGCTTTTTTGTGTAGCACCCACATTGCACCAAAACATTTTGCAATAGAGATAACCATTGGCATGAAAGAGTCTGGTCTAAAGATACTGAGGGCGTCCGGGTAGTTCCGTACACCTAATGACCTACAAATCGGTGCCAACCAATTGTGTGGGGGAAATAAATAGCCTGGACAAGGAAACATAACATGTGCTGCACTTTCCTTCTGGTGTTCACATATAGGACACGTGTTACCTCATTTGCCCTTCCAGACTGAAGTAAACGACCTGAGGGGTAGAGTGCCTATGCGAAACTGAAAAAAAAGTTTTCGGTGCAGTGGAACCGTCACTACATCCCAGAATAATTCCCGCAATAATTCCCGCCCCTAGCAGGACTTAATGTCCATGTAATCACTTGTTAGCTTGGGAGCGGCTGACTTCCGAACATCCTCAGCCTCCACAAATGACTGATATTTCATTTACATCTCAGTCTTAGATAGAAAGACAGACCTATTCAGATGGTCCAACAAATCATGGAGTCCTAACAAATGCAGGGCTGACTTCATGTTTGAGAGCCATGGAATTGAATTAAATTGGTCAACCTTCATAACGTCCTTTGAACTGTCAGCATATTGAGCAAGTTCAAGAGTGATCCACAGGCGCCTCCAGTACAATAAGGGCCGCAGGCAAATTTTATGCATGGCCCTAGTAACTACTAGATCTCAGAACAGTGGGTATAATGGAGTGCTGGTTGGGAGGGAAATCAGGTTCCTAATGAACTTGTTCTCAGATTTTACGATGTCATCGTGTTTGGAGAACCCCCACAGCTCAGCCCCGTACAAGGCTGACCCCAAACCCTTGGCTTCGTAGAATTTAAGTGCAGGAGAAATGGGTTTAGAGTAGGATGTCAAAAACTCTTTAAGTATTGCACCAGAGATCTGTTTTAACCTGGTGGTGGCCTTGCTAATGTGCGGCTGCCAAGAAATACCCCTGCAATGGTAACCCCCAGATAAACAAATGAGTCAACTTGTTCTAGGGGGTACCTCCCAGGGCTAGTTTGCTCTTGAAAGATTTAGGCTGCTTAAATGACATCAACTTAGTCTTTGAGGTGTTAATTTCCAGGCCCCGATCCACACAGAATTCGTTAAAGCAATCCAAGAGTTTCTGGAGTCCTGACAGGATCTTTGAAATCAACAAGGTTTCATCAGCAAATAGGAGGATTGGAGTTTTGAAGCTTGCTAAATATGGAGCATCAGCTTACAGTTGTAGCAAATTGGAAGCAATATCATTAATAAAAAGTGAAATTATGGTGGGTGCCAGCATACAACCCTGCCGAACACCTTTGCAGACCGGTACTTGTTCTGTCAACTGAGTCTAATCCCCTCCCCATCTTATGCATGCAGAGGTGACCACATTATTATCCATGGTCTGTGTGGCTCTTAAACAATCCTGGGTCATGTCAATAACTGTTGGCCACAGCCACAAATCGACCAAGATGTAATCTATACAGCTTGTGTGGAATGGTCTGTTGTAAATATGGGCGCCTTTAGTATCAGATTTAACATGACCATTAAGAGCTCTCCAGCCATACTCAATAGTTAGTGCCTTTAAATAGACTGCTGAATGAGCCCAGGTATGAATAGGTGGAATCTCGAGGAGTGGAACAGGCCAGGCTACGTCCTCGTCCTCTGCTGGAAGCTCGTCTTTGTCATCTAGTGTCTCAAATGTGATGTTGAACCTGCCTTCAACCTCGTTCCTCTATAAAGTTCGGAACTCCTTGGTGACTCAGAATAAACCGCAGGGCATGCTTTTTCTTATATATATTATTTCAGATTTAGAAAATATTTTTTCGGATAAAATTCACAACCATAAAAGTTGCATAATGATCCAGAACAGTTAAAACACTAAGGGCCTGATTACCATGTCGGAAGGACACTGTTGCGGTCTTGGGACAGACCGACCTCTGGTCGGCGGTCCCGACACCACTATTACAATGCGACCGCATATGGTGCAGTCGCATACTCCTATTTATGTATGGGATCTTGTGCTGCGGCCGTAAACCGGCCGCAGCACAAGCTTCCATAGAGAAATGGGAGTTTTTGTTAATCCCTGCACCAGGTGGCAAGCACCACACAGTGCCTGCCACCCGGTGCAGGGATTTGCAGGGGGGCACCATATATGCCCCCCAGGCTTCCAGCTGGAGCCCGCTTTTGCAAGGGGGGCCTGCTAGGGGCCTCCAAAGTCGCTTCTGACCGGCTTTTCATGTTGGAAAGCCTGACATGAAAAGCCTGTGGGAAACCAACATCTTAATCCCAATGGCAGAAACACCGCGCTTAAGGGATTACATGTTGGTTCCGACTGGCCGGTGGGCTCTTCGAGCCTGTCAGGAGCCAGCCGGAATGACCAGTCAGTTTCACTTCTGACCGCCGTCATTGTAATACGGCAGTTGAAAGTGAAACCGAAGATGTCGGTCAGAAAGCCTACGACCAACATCAAAATGAGAGCCATAGTGTAAAAACAGTTCATCAGAATAAAAATAGTGTGCATAATAGCATTCAGGTAGCATCTCTACAACAAGACAGTAATAGCAGCATAATAATTACAACAGTTAAAACCACACAATATAAAAACAGTTCTTCAGATGAAAATAACATACATAGCAGCATTCTGGTAACATCCCTATGATAAAACAGTATTAGTAGCATAATTACGAGGGTATAATGCCATTGGCCTTCACTGCAGATCTCAGGAAAAACACAGCATGCATGACAGATTCATCATCAGAAAATTGTAATAAAAAAATGAAAGCAGATCTAAAGTGTCTGTTATCAAGACATTTCTTTTTAAAAAGCGGGATAAAAAAATGTTTTGTGTATCTCAGATAAAATGTACAGAAAAGTGCAAAGTGCACCATGGATTGTACTGACTTGTCATCGCAAGGACAGGGAATATCATCTAAGTTCTTTATGTAACCTAATGGGAAACACCACAAAACTTTTCTGTGGTTGCTCTAAAGCAAAATAGTAATGGGCGTTCCCACCTTCCATGTGCACACCTGAGATAATTAGTGGGGCTATTTAGCACAATTCTGCTCCGGTAAGCTATAACATTTCGCTTCCTCTCCTCCCTAATAATTCTATGGGAGCGCTCAAAATTATACAAAGCTTTTTGGACTTGCTTTTTGCTTAAGGCATTACAAATTTCCAGCTCCACAAAGGTGCGCTGCAGTACAATTTTTGAATATGGAAATACACAAAAAAGTGCCCTAGTGCTTCATCCAGCCCACGAGAAATAAGCATTTGCCAAAGCTTAAAGCGATTAACACAGTCAAATGCTGAGGTCGAGTCCATAAATGCCAGGTAAAGTGGGGTTTGTTTGGCAACAGTATAATTACAGAGTACCAAATTCAAATTTAAATACTGTTCAATTGTCCCTATTTTATTTCTCTACCCATACTGACATGGACATAGGACTGACTCAGCTTGGATCCATTTCTTGATTCTGTTATATATGACCCTCCCAAGGACTATGATAGTGGTGATGATTAATGAGATGGGCCTGTAACATCCAGGTTGAGACTGATCACCCTTTTTAAAGATGGGTACTATAATAGATGTGCACCATGAAGCATGCACCGGAGAATGAGCAGGACTGTTGAAAACATTGGTTAATAATTGTGCCCAAAAATCAGTGTTATATTTTATCAAATTAACTGGGACACCATCAGGGCCCGGGGCCTTACCACTAACACTGTGGTTAATCACACCCTCTACCTCCCATAGATTTTTTGGGAAGCCACTCAAGCTATTACAGTATATTATAAATTCATCATCAGATGGGGGGCTGCATAAATGCTAGTAAAGTGTCCCTTTCAAGTTTTTACTAGCAATGTGGCAGGTGACTGAAGATATGGGCTGGTTTTTGCGCCTCCAGTCCAAGACAGCGGACAAGAAGGGTTTGCTATCTTTCAGAGAGGCTGCCTGTACTAGCAAATCCCACTGTTGGTTTGTGAGAAGAGTTATGATGTGTCCATGCATTATGAGGAATACAATACTTTCTGTCTTGCTTCAAAAGGATATTACAAGTTTTTCTGAGTTTCATGACCTTTTAACGGAAATCAACCGTCAACCTCGTTCCTCCATAAAGTTTGGAACTCCTCAGTGACTCAGAATGTATAGCAGGGTGTACTTTTTCCTATTTATACTATATCACCAAAATGCACTGTAAGGTTCTTTAGATACCCACTTACATGTGGGCTTGGTTCACTTTAAAATTAATTTATGATAATGATAGTATTGTAGGACTATTACAAAAAACCTCAATGTTCGACAATTTTTTATTTTTTTTTGTCATCCTATCCTTCAGCCACTTGGGGAAGAATTTACTCCAGGTCCTACTACTGAAATAACTGGCAATGACAAAGAGAACTACCCTCTCCTCATTTGCGAAAATCCTGAAGAACCAGCAGAACAGAATGTGGTATGTACATCAGTCTTATCTAATATTTTAAATGAATCTTACAAGTTATAGTAGTGGTATGTTACTTCACAGACAACTGTTCATCTCATTGCTCTGAACCTGTACTTGAGATGCTTCTATGTTGAAAGAATGTTTAAGTCCCCCCATGTCTCTATCACTATTACAGTCTGAATTATTCTTTAAAACAGTATGTTTCATGAGATAACATGGAACCCCAAAAATATTTTATAATCTGGAAAACTGTGTGATAGTTCACAATATAGGGATTGGAAGATGTGTATGGCTACTGGTTCCATAGATAAGCTCTACATTCAGGGTGATTATCTAAAAGGAAATGTTATCTTCAAAGTCACATCAAATGTTATAATACTTTGCTTACTGCTTCCGAATTAGTCAGAGGCTGTAGAGTTTATGGGCCACATGGACGACGTCAGGGTTTGCAACTTCGCAAATTGAGATTTTTAGCAACTCGCAATTTGCGAGTAGCAAAACCTGATGTACAGCAGTGTCTCAGACACTGTTTGCGCGACCCAAATGGGTTGCAAGGGACCTGCCTCATTAATATTCATGAGGCAGGTCGCAATTTGCAACCCTTTCTGAATGGCCAGCACTCACAGGGATGGTGGCCTGCTGGGGTCAGCAGACCACCATATCTGTGACTGCTTTTTAAATAATATGTTTTTTTTTTTTTGGGCAATGCAACTTGTATTCCTTAATGGAAATTAGATTCATTTTAGAAATAAAAATGAAAAATGTTCTTTTCATTTTTTCAGAGTGTGCAGTGGTCTGTGGGACCATTGCCTGCTCTGAAAAAATGTTGGTGCCCCCATTTACAAAGAAGAAGGGGTCCCTTTGGGGACCGCTTCCCGTTTGCGAATGGTTTACCACCAAATTGAAATTGGTGGAATCTGCAAATGTTTTGCGACCTCATTCCCAATCACAAAACATTCATACATTCCAGTGCGACTTGCTATTAGGAAGAGACGCCCGTTATACCCCCTTCCTAATAGCGACTCGCAAACCTTATCTGTAATATGTTACCAACTCGCTGATGGGGTTGGTACATAGGAAAATGCATTTTACCTGTTGCAAATGGCCTGATGGGTAATATTAAATTTGTAAAATGCATTGTACATCTGGCCGCAAATCTGCTATCTGTGCATCCCATACTTGCCAGACCACCCACTTATTTTGAGTCTTTCAGTATGTGTCACACACAAGTAGCAGCCAAAATAGCAAGAGCGGAGGATGGCACCTTATTGTAACAGGTTATTAAGTTGAAGGCAAAAATACACCTGTGAACATTATTCTGCAGCATACTGCTGCCATTCTATTGGGAAGTACAAGGGGAGACACCTTGACAGCTTGTAGCAATACTCAAACATGCCAAAACAGCCAGCTGGCCGCACATTAGACATTTACTGAGAGTGCAAACCTCCTCTGGCCCTTTTATGTGCAATGCCAGTTACATATTTTTAGCAGAGTTTTACTAGTCATACAAAATAGTGACTTTTACTTTGACATATTTGGCAAATAATGCCCTTACAAGGATCATTCTTATAGTGTGAAATGAATGTTCCTGACTTTTAGATTACCTTAAGTTTTTGGTACAAATCAAATCTGTTTGAGACTGATCAAATGCTAAATTATTAACCAGAGTAAAAATGAAGATATAATGCTATATCAATTATTAAAGGCACTCTAAGATATAGCTGTAAGAAAGTGAATATACAAATAATAAAGTCAATTAAATATTTGGTTTTGGGTCAGGCAAAGGTTTCAGTACTTCAAACATGAGCTTAGCTCCTGCAGGCTATGGCACATTGCAAAAAGGCTAAACTCACAGATAATGTGTACAACATTTAGGAGACCCATAACAGTTAAAAAGTCAAAAATTCAACAGAATAAAAACCCCACTCCAATTTGTAAAAACAGAGTAAAGGGTATTAAGCAGAATTATACTAATACAACAAAAATCCAATAAGTGGAATTGGGGATATGAATTGTTAATGATTTAGAGCAAAAAGCACCAAGGAAAATTAAAGCACCACTAGAAAGTTCCTTTTGCGTGTGACTGAGACCTAGGTACAATTCGAGGTAGACTGCCATGGACAGTGGGTGAGGTACGCCAAGCGGCTTTGTCTTTGTCAAAGATTTTTCATTCTGACTTAGCCTCCGAATTGGAAGTCAGATCTTTCAGCGCACCAAGGTTGCAGACTGAATCTGAAGAAGTCTTTTCAAAGTCAGATAGCTGCTGCACAAGGGCCCGCTGATGCATTGGTTTTGTCAGGAAAAGTTCACATTTCCTGCCCAGGAAAGTCCATTTGTTGGCTGGATACTTTCCCCACCTTTGCCCGGTCAAGATTTCTTCATTTGGAGTCTCTTTTGTGGAGCCTAGAATCCTCCAAGGAGGAAAGGCTGCTTCCGTATCAGGAAACAGTGTTTTTTTCAGAGTCACTGGATACCCTGATGAGTCTTGAGGGCCAAAAGAGCACAGTATAGTCCCAAAAAGCATTTATTTCAAGAAATGATGATCCTAACGTATGTTTAGTGCCACTGATAAGATTACCCGGTGAATTAAGTACACATGAAAATTTAAATGGTCACAAATGTAAGTACATCCACTGGTGTACAAGGGTAATCTGTCCATGATTCAATAGTGGGGAAGCAGGAGAAGTTGTCAACATTTTCATTGTTAGGACAATTAACATGGGTTTTATTTGGGGAAAAAATATTGAGCAATCTATAAAGACGAATAACAATGCCCATGAGTCCATAAAAAGGGTTTGGGACTGTGCTAAAAATATCCACATTTGCAATCGGGTAAATAACTAATTCAAACAGTTAGGTAACAACTTCATTGACCTCTAGATTGACAGTATCAACCAACACTTCCATTCTGTCATTTAAAAAAAAAAAAGAGACAGATGTGGGGCATTAATGTCATTTGCCCACCTATGCAAAACTCATCTTCCTGGAGGATGGCATAGGTCCTTATGTATTGTGGGTAAGATGTAAATGGTAGAAGTTTTAGGATACTTCTTGTTCAGATGGTCAAACACATTTTGCTCAAAAAACCTTCCTGCAATGCAACTGAGGTGGTGCCCTTAATGAGTATCTGGATGTCCGTGAGTGCAATAACTCTCAGTTTGGTGTGGTGTGATTAATTGCACAGGTGTCTTAATAGTCCAGAATAATATATCTCAGTGTCTAGGAGTACAGTCCCTCCACCCTCGTTTTCAAGTTTTATGACAAACATTGGTAAGCTAAATCTTTTTTCGTTCATTAAATAGTTAGACACAGCTCATCCTCTGATTGATTCAGCAGGAGTGCAGCAGGACTCACCAGGCACCCCTGAGAGGGGCTGTGGGGACTTACAGAGCAAGGATCATCACAGGGAGGAGACGGGCCACAGGTGGCAGCAGCCCACCCCCTCTGCAATGTATTTTACTTGTGTTCCCTCTGTGACATTGTCTTGACGTGGATTTAGAAGCATTTCTGCACCCAATTAACACCAACTGTCCCATTTTATGGGCAGTTGACTTCAGTAACCAAAAGTGCTCCTTGATGGTGAGGCATGTGTGTGGTATTACCAGCCCATTGGGCACTGGTGTTTTACATTTCCTGCATAACGCTTATAGAAAATCTTAAACTCTCTAATGTTTAAATTTTGACCTGATTCTGCTGGAGGGCTGTAACACCCCAACCAGTGAGCAGAACCATTCTTTTATTGGTAGAGGTGCCAAAACCACAATTGATCATATTTTAATTACATCTTCAGTCCTGCACCTAGCCTCAAACTTTGGTGTAAGCCACTATAATCCGATTGTTTTATCATATCATTTCAGAGCTGAAGGCTCCACTGTTATAAGCAGTGTAGATAACGATGCTCCAGTTAGGCCAAATGGGGTGTGTATTAAGTGGGCAGGTGTTGATCCCTTGTGTATAACGCACTAGTAGTTGGCTATGAATGGGACTGACTTTAACTGCTGTCTGGGCAATGAGGTGGACCAAGATGAGCTGATTCATGCATTTGAAAGAATTGCCAGGTCAATGAATTGCTTATTGACTAGGCCTTTTATACTGGGGAATCCCAAAAGACATGGTTGATTTGATCATTCATGTGCGCTAGCATCCAAGTTGCTACGGACAGCCCTACAGAGCAAACCACGGGATTATTCTATTGTCAAGCAAGTAAGATAGCAGTATAATGAGGTGCTTGTTTCTAGAAAAAAGGCTATTAGGGAATAAGCTTGACTTAAATTGACTCAGGCAGCTGGGACCAATGATGCAACCTTGTTTTGGAGCACGGTTAATGCACCTTTTTAAAAAAAACTATTCTGCCCCGAAATTAACTACATTTGTTCCTCTTCAAGCATGGGTCGACCATTTTCTAAAGATTTTTAATCCCTTTGAGGGTAATGATCCTGAGAATGGCCAATAGGCCCTAGTGGCCCAATATAGGAGCGTAACCCAGAGCAGTAGTAAGATGTTGGATGAAGTTCTTCTAACCTTTGAGAGGATCACCGGGGCCGAAGCCCCCAGGCCCTATGGGGTACTGGTTGATGCATTCAGATCTTTGGCTGCGTTATGGGCCCCCATTTTGACCAGGGTGTTTAACGCAGCGGGTGAGAGCATGATACCAGCTAGTTGGGATGTACAAATCCAGCTAGTTGGGCTGACTCCATTATAGTGCCCATTTTTAAGAAGGGGGACAGACCCGATCCAAAGTGCTACTGCCCCATCTCCCTCCTGGACTCTTCTGCAAAGTTGCTCGGCAGAGTATTTTTGCAGAGACTGGAGCAGTGAGCCTCCAATAATTCTATTCTTTTGGAAGTGCAGTATGGGTTTTCCAAGGAGGCTGGGGACAGTGGAGCAGTGTGTTAATTTGGATCTGCTAATTGGCAAATATACAAAGGCTAAGCCAGGTTACCTTCACTTGTGTTTTGCTGACCTTAGCAGTGCCTTTGACCTGGTGGACCACACATATTTGTGACATATATTACTTTCACAAGGGGCTCCCGAGAATATAGTCATCTTTCTGTCTCTGCCGTATGAAAATCTATCTGCAAAAGTACTATATGGTCGTTACGAGAACTGCTCTCCCTCTTTTAAAAGCAAGAGGGGAGTCAGGCAGGGCTGTGTTTTGGCTTCATTTCTCTTTTACCTTTTCATAAATGGAGTAGATGGTGCCCTGTAGGCTCTGCAGTTTGATTGACCCATAGTTGATGGACGTTCAATCCCAGTGCTTTTGTATGCAGACAACGCAGTCCTAATGTCTAGGACAACTACCGGTCTGCAGAGACTGATGGACACTTTTGCAGACTTTATGGAGGCTAGGAAACAAAAGATTAATATAACTGAAACATTTACGATGACTTGTGGTAGAAATAGCCTGAAGTGTAAAACATTTTTTATCAAGGGAATCCCTATTGTGAATGTTAATTCTTTTTTCTATTTGGGTATCCTTTCACTAATAATGGTTTATGGACTCAACACATTCAAAATGCTAGATCTAAAACGAGCAGTGTGGGCAAGGGAGGTTTTAGGTACTCCTGTAAACTTGGCATTAGACCCATTAGGGAAATGGATAACAGCTATAAAGCAAGAGCTCTCTCTGCAGTTATATATTGAGGGGCATGTGGCGTCATACTACCTGTAATCCTCTACAAGTGGAGGAGAACAACTTTTTTAGGTACCTTTTATCTACCTCAGCTTCAACACCATCCACTATTGTGCATAAGAAAGTGGGGGTAACCCACTTGGAGGACCTGCTCCCTCTAAAGCCCATTTTACTTTGGCACTCTATCTTTGGCCAAAATTGAAACAGCTTTTGCGAAATCTATAATTGTCTAGCGTTAGACTATGTTCTTAAAATCCCATGGCTCTCCTATATTAATGAAATTTCCATCCTATTGCTCGATACCCCAGTGCTCCAAGACCCTGTAGGATCCTCGCTTTTCATAATATGAGGTTAAGGCTTTGTTTTTAGGTGCTAGGACAGAAAATGGGATCCTTGTAGAGTCCAATAAATCAACTGTTTCATATTTATCGGAGGCTTTTCCAGAGGTTTTTTAAAAATTGTATTTATCTTTGGTGACGAACACTCAGCATCACTTTGTTTTAACAAGGCTGCGGCTGAGTACAGTACATCATCTTGTCGCCTTCCCTATTATGAATCAGCGGCATAGAGACTTGGCACCGTGCCCATGTGATGGCATTTCTAAACAGACCACTCAGCACTTTTATTTTTTGTAGTTTTTATAACATTATAATGAAATTTTATTTGAAACTGATTTTTGTTGCAAACAGTATTAGTGACTATACTGTTGCTTTTCGTTATTTATGAGTATTGGAGGATTCTATAACATGTTATAGAATAGCCCCTTACATATGCTGGGTCTGGTGGTTTAGTGGACTAATGTGCCCACTGTAGGAGCCTGTGCTTGACCACCTGGTCACTGGTTCTAATCCTGGCGGAACCACTCAGACTTTCATCCTTCTGAGGTTGATAAAATGAATGCTGTTGGGTAGCAATAAACATATGTTATTCAGCACCAAGATACCCATGGGTGAATGTGCCCTTACAAATACACGTTATGTTATATGGAGAGCAATTTGAATCAGGAAAAGCATATCTAGTTTTTGTCCATTTTATAGACTGTGCCCCTTTTACTGTTGTGCATAGCATGTTCTTAATATAGGGAAGCTCGTTTGGGTGTTATTTGTGAATGATGTTTCTTAGCAGTGTTGTTTATTATAAATGTATGATTGCTTCCTTGTCTTTTAAATAATTTTAACTGTGTCAATGAGATTTTGCCGAATAAAGATTTGGAATCGATTCTCTTTGAGCTATTTAGCATCTCTCTTTTTCCCTGATTTTCATTTGTTGAAGAGGCAGGTTTTTGAAGCTTTCATCCCAAGAGGTTACTTATGGACGTAATCCATGGGTAAACGTTGTTTGGTTATTGAATATGTATAGGAGAGCATTTATTCCCCATCACTCTCTTTTTTTTTAATTGACAGAATGCAATTGTTGGTTGATACTGTCAACCTAAAGGTCATTCAAGTTCTTACCCATATGATGTAAGGTTTTCCCCCTGACTGCCAATGTGGATATTTTATCTCATAGCCCTGCTTTTTCTTGGGTCTATGGGCATTATTAGTGTTCTTTACAGGTTGCTACCTCTTTTTCTTGTCTTGAAGAGGACCTGTGATAAACAGTCATAAGGCTTGAAATGTTGACAATTACTTTTGCTGTGTGTACCACTATTGAATCATGGACATATTACACTTGTACACCAGTGGATGTGTTGGAATATGAAATTATACTTACATTTGTGAGCATTGTAATTTTTGCTTATCAATCAATCAATCACAGAATTTGTAAAGCGCACTACTTACCCGCGAGGGTCTCAAGGCGCTAGGGAAAAAAAGGGGGGGGGTGCTGCTACTGGTCGAACAACCAGGTCTTGAGTAGCCTCCTGAAGGTCAGCAGGTCTTGGGTCTGTCGTAGGCTTAGTGGAAGGGTGTTCCAGGTCTTGGTGGCGAGGTGGGAGAAGGATCTGCCGCTGGTGGTAGTTCTTCGAATGCGAGGGACGGTGGCGAGGGAGAGGTCGGCGGAGCGGAGTTGGCGGTTGGGGACGTAGAAGAGGAGTCGTCTGTTGAGGTAGGCTGGGCCAGTCTTGTGGAGTGCCTTGTGTGCGTGGATGAGGAGTTTGAAGGAGATTCTCCTGTCGACGGGGAGCCAGTGCAGGTTCCTCAGGTGGGGGTGATGTGGCTGTGGCATGGTACATCGAGGATCAGGCGTGCGGAGGCGTTTTGTATGCGTTGCAGTCGCTTGATGAGCTTGGCCGGGGCTCCCGCGTATAGGGCGTTCCCATAGTCAAGTCTGCTACTGACGAGGGCCTGGGTGACTGTTCTTCTTGTGTCTGTCGGGATCCACCTGTAGATCTTGCGAAGCATGCGGAGGGTGTTGAAGCAGGAGGATGAGACTGCGTTGACTTGCTTGGCCATGGAGAGCGTTGAGTCGAGGATGACTCCCAGGTTGCGTGCGTGGTCGGTGGGTGTCGGGGCTGCACACAGCGTCGTTGGCCACCAGGAGTCGTCCCAGGCTGAGGGGTTGGAGCCGAGGATGAGGACCTCTGTCTTCTCCGTGTTCAGTTTTAGTCGGCTCATCTTCATCCAATCGGCGACGGCCTTCATTCCTTCATGGAGGTTGGATTTGGCGGCGAGGGGGTCCTTGGTGAGGGAGAGGATCAGTTGAGTGTCGTCGGCATAGGAGATTATGTTGAGGTCGTGCTGTCTGGCGATGCGTGCGAGCGGGCCATGTAGATGTTGAACAGTGTTGGGCTGAGGGACGATCCCTGGGGTACGCCGCAGATGATCTCGGAGGCTTCGGATCGGAATGGTGGGAGGCGGACTCTCTGGGTTCTGCCGGCAAGGAAGGAGGTGGCCCATTCCAGGGCCTTGTCTCGGATCCCTGCGTCGTGGAGGCATGCGCGTAGAGTGCGGTGGCAGACAGTGTCGAAGGTGGCGGAGAGGTCCAGCAGGATGAGGGCTGCGGTCTCACCGTTGTCCAGCAGGATCCTGATGTCGTCGGTGGCGGCGATGAGGGCAGTCTCAGTGCTGTGGTTGCTGCGGAACCCCGATTGGGATGGGTCCAGGATGCTGTTTTCTTCGAGGTATCGGGTTAGCTGTTTGTTGACGATCTTCTCGATGACCTTGGCTGGGAACGGAAGCAGGGAGATGGGCCGGAAGTTCTTGAGGTCTCTCGGGTCCGCCTTGGGTTTTTGAGTAGGGCGTTGATCTCTGCGTGTTTCCAGCTCTCTGGGAAGGTCGCGGTCTCGAAGGAGAGATTGATGACGTTGCACAGGTGGGGTGCGATGGAGCTGCTGGCTTTGTTGAAGATGTGGTGCGGGAAAGGGTCTGACGGGGAGCCGGAGTGTATTGTGCTCATGGTCTTGATGGTGTCCTCGATGTTCACGCTGGCCCAGGCTGGCAGGGGGTCGTGGTCGATGGTGTGCGGCGGGTCTGGTGCATCGATCTTAGTTGGGGCTGTCTGGGTGTTGAAGCTGTCGTGGATGTCGGCGATCTTGCGGTGGAAGAAGGTGGCGAGGGAATCGCACAGGGGTTGCGACGGCGGGATGTCGTTGGTGTTGGAGCTGGGGTTGGAGAGTTCCTTCACGATGTTGAAGAGCTCCTTGCTGTTGTGTGCGTTGTTGTCGAGGCGGTCTTTGAAGGAGATTCTCTTGGCGGACTTGATGAGGTGGTGGTGGTTACGGATGGCGTCTTTGTGGGCTGCGTGGCTGTTCGGTGTCTTATCACTGTGCCATTTCTTCTCTAGTTTCCGGCAGGTACGCTTGGAAGCTAGGAGTTCCGAGGTGAACCAGCTGGCTCTTTTGGTGGTGTCACTGTAGGTGAGTTTTTTCAGCGGGGCGAGGGTGTTGGCACAGTCGTCCATCCATCGTCTGAGGTTGCAGGCAGCGTCGTCGGTGTTGGATGGGTTGGAGGGAGGGCTGAGAGCGAGGTTGCCCGAAGTTGGTCTTCGGTGACTTTGCTCCAGCAGCGGCGTGGGATCTGTTGGGTGCGGTGGTGTGTGGTGGGTTTCTGGAAGGTGAAATGGATGCAGCGGTGGTCGGTCCAGAGGAGTTCCGTGGTGTGGCTGAAGGAGACGTGGGAGCTTGAGGAGAAGATGGGGTCAAGCATGTGGCCGGCGGAATGGGTCGGTGTTGTGACGAGATGGATCATCCCGAGGTTGGCGAGGTTGTCGATCAGGGTGGTGGAGTTGCTGTCGTTGTTGTTCTCCAGGTGAAAGTTCAGGTCTCCGAGGAGGATGTAGTCGGTAGAGGTCAGGGCGTGCGTGCTGATGAAGTCGGCGATGGAGTCGCTGAACTGGGGTCGGGGCCCAGGGGTCTGTAGACAAGGGTGCCTCTAAGGGTGGTGTTGGGGTCCGTGTGGATCTGGAAGTGCATGTGTTCGGCGGTGCTGAGAGTGTCATCGGTGCTGGTCGAGACCCTGATGGTGTTCTTGTGGACGATGGCGATTCCTCCTCCTACTGCGTTGACGCGGTCTCTGCGGATGATCTTATAGCCGTCTGCACTTGCACTGCGGCGAAACCAGGAGTACTACTGTTCGAAATAAACCCTTTTTGTAAGAATACTTTGCCCTCTAAAGTAAATGTTCTTACATGTGGATTTGTTGTTTGTTCTGTTCTGATGGTGGGGCATGCTCTTTGTGCCCCCCAGACTCATCAGATTATTTCAGTAAATCCAAAGAAACCTCTGTATCTGGTGGGACGGTACCAAAGTGGGATATGCTTACCACAAGACTCAGTTGAAAAGGGTTTTTTAAAGCAGCAAAAAGCTAGAGTGGGACCAGCTTGATTTTCTTGCACAGCAACATCGCGCCTTGGGCTGATTGACTTGGGTGGATGGTCTTTGTCCTCTGGAGATCTGGAAGACAAATATTTTTCCAAATCCACATTTTTCAGAGATTTCAGAAAAAGTCCTTCTGGATACCACTAAGACTCACAGACAGCACAGAGGGGTCAGGACTCACTCTAGCAGAGGTAACAGCAGGGTTAGGTTTTCATCCAACTGCAATTGGTCAGTAGTCACTTCAGGGGAAAGCATGCTGTGTCTCTCTCTCTCTCGAGCTTTTAGGATATCAACTAATTGACCCTTGGAGTCCACTTCTTTGTCCTAGGTACAAATGGGAGCAGGTCCAACCCTTCAGTTATCTGCACAGGCCTCTGTCAGAAGGCACAGCCCTTCTTCTGTTTTTCCACAGGCCCAGAAACTGTTCTCAGAAGTTGAGAGTAAGGTGCCAGCTTAATATGCTCCACCAGCCAGTGGGTTGGGGTGATATCTGAACACTCCCTAGCCAATGGGTATAAGTTCCCGGGAGTGGCCCTACCCACTTTTCCAGCACATTCTGTTTACCTTACTGCGACCTATCCCAGAATGCACAGTTTTATGGAAGTCCAGGTTGGCACAGACATTCTGCCCTTGGAGTAAGCTTTTGTGCCCCTCAGAGGACGTATTATGGTGTAGGCGCATTTTCATTGTTTGCGCCGGGTGCACCTTTAAAATGGTGCACCTGGTGCAAACAATGAAAATGCACACTATTACCATGAATGCGCTGGCCCCAGGGCAGCCGCGAGCAAGCGGTGCCCTGGGGGCAGCGCATTTACATGAAATACGGAGCAGCTGCTTTAAAGCCGCTCCGTGTTTTACAGTACAGACTGCAAGCCGCCTGCACTTTCAAAGGGGATTATAGATACCCTTGCAGGCGGGTGCATTCAGTGACTGCACCTGCCTACAAAGGGATATGTGAGGGATCCATAGGACCCCCTTCACCCCCTGCAGAGGGCTGCTCTCAGGAGGAGCACTGACAGTGCAGCACCTTTTAAATGGCGTACTGTCAGTGCGCCTTCTGAGAGCTTCTTTGCCTCTGCGCCCACTTCGGTAATACGGCGTGGGCACAGAGTCAAAGGGATTCCCTCATTTGCATGGAGCAACCCCCAAGCAAATTAGAGAATGCCCCCTTGAAGATAGCATTAGCGCTTTATGGGCGCCAGTACTATTGGTATTTCAGAGGGGTCCGCACAGTGGGTGCAAACGCCAGTTGCACCCCCAGGGCACTTTATGTAATACGGACCCAGGCATATGTTTGAAAATGAACAGTCTCCTCCTTCTAAGCAATACCAAACAGGATTTATGACTGGCTCCCAATCCCACTGGGCTTGTTCCCAACTGGCTAACTTAGGGTAAGAGAACAAAGGCTGTTCCTTCCTGAGGTCTCCCCATATAATTAACTATGAACGGGCGTGGTTTACCTCTGTCTCTTTTGAGTTAATTAACTTCCTGGAATCTACCCAGCTGTTCTTTCTTGGCTGATATGTATCACACTCGCTATCCTTAATCTATCCTGTCACCAGGCTGAAACCATTTTTGCTGCTAACGGACAGTTTTCACACTAACTTTACCATTAGATTGGATTTTTTATAAATATTAAAAATAATGGGTGAATCATTTTTCTAGCAAGTCCCAAACCTGAGATAGCAGAATTAAAGTTTTTTAATCTGCATTCTAGTTTTCTCATAGGACAATCAGAGCCTTCCATAGTGAAAATAGCTTTTGGGGACAGAGAAGCACTAATATAGCCAACTAGGATGTAGCAACATCAAAGAAACACAGGAGAAGACATGCAGAAGCAAAAAGTATTGCAAAAATCAATAAACCAGACATACATAAGGCCAAGGGAGGGCCAGTTTAAAACCATTACATAGAACTGAAAGTGAATCCATCAATCTGCAATATACTCATTGATGTTGCTACCTAATCAATGGATCCCAGTTAAACCCTAACTATGTTATTTCAAAATAATTTTTCCACCATTCAGTAGCTCATGGGGGAACTGCTGACACCTAAGATCTAGCAATGGAGAGTCTAGCAGAAACAATAAATATAGACAGGAGCCGTCTTAACCAAATCTCATATTCCATTTTATACCCAAGCATTTTCTTCGTGGGGGTGACCCCTTCGCAGAACCCCTTAAGAACAGAGCATATCATGAACGTATGGAGAATGTCGGCTGCTTGACAACCACACTTAGGGCAGTTAGCTTTATCAGCATTAGGGTTGGTGCCCCACATTATAAATTTCTCCGGTGTGTGTTATAACATGCAAGCAGTCTTAAATAGCTGCAATTTCATATTAAAAGAATGCACTGAAACCTCCAAGATCTCCAAGGCCCTATATGTTTCTGATGGTAACACCTCACAAGAAAGCATTTTGCTCCATTTAGCAGCTAGAAGTGGGACATCATCATTCCTAAGCACACAGAACGCTTGATAGATCTTGCTAATTAAGGATTTACTGCTACATTTATACATACTAGGAAGAACGTAAGAGCCTTCTAGATCTATTGGAACCTTACATTCAGAGTATAAATAATCCCTTACCTGTAGATATTTTAAGAAATGATGGTAGGGAAGGGTAAAAGAAGCTTGAAGCCCAGAGAATGAACAGAATCCATTCGCATCAAAAAGCTGCCCAACCGTTTTCATGCCTAGTCTCGACCAGACCTTACAAAAAGGATTATGAAACACCCCCAGAAATGCCAGGTTGTCCCATAGTGGTGTATTCTTGTGTGTCAGCTTCAAAGAATAATATGCACAGATTTCCCACCAAGTGTTTACCGTATCCCTGACAAACTTAAATCTTACCTACTTACAGTAGTTGGGGTCTACTATTCTATAAAAAAAAGATCTAACGTGAGCCTAAAACTGGTAAATCTGGTCCTGCTTAAGTAAACAGATTACACAAACGGGCAGGAAATGCGGCCCAAAAATATAACTGAAAATCAGGCAGCTGCAGTCCTCCCTGACGGTACGATAGTTTTAATAAATGTATAGCATGCCGGGCCCGCTTATAACTCCAAATAAAATGACTTATGGCCCCTTCCAATCTTTTAAAAAACATATTCTGGACATAGAATGATGCTGCTTGGCGGGTGTATGTGAACTTCCTCGTGCTGCACTTAGAGGTCTGCAACACTGGCTGAGGTTTTTTGATGGCATAATGGTGCTGACATGTATCAATCTGCTCCAAAGCAGGCATGAGGCCCGCAATTCAACAAGAACCCACTCTGAGGCAAACAAAGTGGAAGTTGCAGGGAGTGGACTGCATGGACAGATACCTCTAGTAGATTGCCTCGCATCTCAGGTAGGGCGACTATCCTGAAGTTACTGCAGTCTGGGCAGCAGCAAGTCTGCTTCAGGCGCATTCCGAGACGTCTGCTGCCAGAGAAGAGACTTCCTTGGCAGAGGTCCTAATGGCGACTGCCCCAGTTGGGGGGGGGGACATCACCCATCTCTACTTAGGCTACAGTTTGCATCAATGTAGCTGAGGCTGGGGCTTTGGGCATTACAACAGTGCAACATAGTTGCTACTCACTGCCCCGGCTCCTTTAAAGGCACTGACCCTAATGACTTCCTCTGGATCTCTGTATATAGTTTCTGTAGCAGCCCGGGTACTGACTTTGTGGCTAGAACAGTGAGTGCTCCAGCCACACTCCTGGGAGTTGACCCGGGTAGGGGGTGCAGAGCAATACACCCTGTAACACCTGTAAGAGCCACGGACTCTAAGCTAGCACATTTGTCAGCAGTGTGTCAGCGCGCTCAGGATGTTCTGGGCCCCAGTAATCTTCTACCACTATCAGAGAGCCTAATAACTAATACAGAGGGTTCTACAAACAGTGAGGGAGCTGATACTGATACTGCTGGTCACATATGTTTAGGGGCCACTGAGGAGGCTACAAGTACATCTCCGACACAGTGACTGTCCTTAAATAGCCGGGACAACATAAAGAAGCTAAATGAAGCGCTGAAGTGCTCTCAGCCTGGCAAGCATTTGACCTCGAAGCCTAAGAGCACGACTGCAAGCAATAGCTTTAAGGGCAGCCCATTGTGGGACTGGGTAATGTCTAAAGGCGAAGTAAAAGCCTTAATATCCCACTTGTCCACTACCAATATGGAGACCCAATCATCCTCAAGGGGTGACAGGCATCACACTGCAAAGCTGATATCAGCGGTCTCACTTAGCCCAGATGCCAGCATGCCCACACAATACCAGTCTTAACATACCAGGCAGGCATCTCTCCAGCTATCCATCTCCTGGGATTTGGGATCTTTCTGTGAACGAAATACAGGAGCCACTCTTCGGAAAATACTACAGGTATTAAAGGGTCATTGGGCTGAGATGCAGCAGCACTAAGCAAAAGTCAGAGCAGCCAATGTGTAAATTCAGCAGTCGATAGCTGAGGTAGCAGGCAAAGTTACTGCCCTTTCAACAGAAGCGACAGAATTGCAGCAGGATATTGCCGACATAGAAGAAGTTGGAACAGCCACTGTAAAATCCATTAAGAATCATGCCCATCATCTGGAATTGGTCCAGACTAAAGTTGAAGACCCAGGGAATTGCCAGAGGAGGAACAAACTGCAGGTGTTTGGAATACCTGAAGGGAAGGAAGAGGACAATCCCCGGCAGTTCATAGTGCAGCTGTTCGGGAAGGGTATCTCTGCCCTTATGGACTGGGACATGGATTTACAGGTTCAGCGGGCTCATCAGCTGTCAATAAATCAATACAATAAAAAGCTTTCCTCTAACTCATGACTGGCACATCCTCGCCCTTTTCTAGTATATGTGGGTAATTTCCTGTCAAGCCAGGCAATCTCAATGAAAGATCTCCTGACTATGCCTGTAGCGGTAGATGCTATGTCAGTCTTTGTAAGATTACGATGGACAGACTTTGGAAACTGTGTCAATTAATTGATCCCCTGAAAGCAGTTGGGATCCAGGTTTTCTTACAGCAGTTAGCTAGGCCTAAAATAATTTATAATGGGCGAACTCAGATATGCCTAATGGAACAGGACGCCCCGTTGGCTCTCAGAAATCTCAAGGTGACAGTGAACTGATTTAGACCTTGTTTATTTATCAATGTTAATGTCTTATCACAGACACTGCTGATCTAAGTATGTTCACAATTATTTAAGGCTTGGGCCTCACTTTAGAAGGGATGGGGTGTCTCTGGTTGAGGCTGTTTCTTTTACTTTTCAGGGCAGCATCTGTGGTCGGTGGGTGTTCTGGGATCCTGGGTTTGGGGTGGCAGTTTCATAGGGCTGTTTTACCCACCAACAGCTTTAGGGTGGGATGATTCCCTTTGCTAGAGATGGTGGAGGGTTCCTGCAGCAGGTTGGGGGGTGTGGGAGGGGATGGGATTCATGGCAAAGAGATGCAGACAAGGCTTTTGCAAATGGCTGGCTGGGGGTCCAGAGCGGTGAAAGTAGTCAGATTAATCAAAGGTTGAAATCTTAGTTGACCCTTTTGGGGAAGCACATAGAGGCTGCTTTTCAGTTTAGAATGGTTGTGCTTGGGATGAAAACTATGCAGCAATGACCAGATTAAAGTGTATGTGCTGGAATGCTTCTGGTCGGGCTCTCTGCAAAATGCAGAAATGAAATTCTGCCCTAAGATCACGTATGATCATAATCCCACATTACTACTACTAAATGTTTCAGGTGCAGGGGGTGGCGTCGGTTTTGATTTCCTCACCATCTTCTCACCAATCCCAACTTCTGTAAGGTCATGTGAAATTCTCTCACTTAATTTTTGGGTGTTAATACAGGCACAGCTTCTCCATTGGTGGTGTGGGATACAATAAAAGCTTGTATTAGGGGGTATCACAGTGCAGTTTATTTTTAACGAAAACAAGAATACACAAAATAATGCCAGACAGCTTCGCCAGGAAATTGTGCAATTGGAAATAACTCACGCTTTAGCTATAAGCTCTGGAGTCCTGATGAGCGAGCCCTTCATGTTCAACTTATTAATAAATTGTCCCAGCTGGAGCACAATTTGAGGGAGAAGGTGGCTGCTACCTACCTTAAAAATAAGGCTCGACAATATGAAAATATGGAGTAGATTGGTAGAGTCCTGGCCCATCAAATTCAGATAGAAAGGCTAGGTGTCTGATCCAGCGCATTAAAGGCAGTGATGGATCGAGTCATACCCTTCCCCAAGCTATTGCTCAGCAGTTTTCCTTTTTTTACCAGGAATTGTACAACCAACCCCAAACTTTGTGCATGTCGGGACTCATGGCCAATGTTCAAGGCAGGAGGTTGCAGAGTTTAGAGGTTTCACAGGCATCAGCACTACAGATAGATATTGCCACTGCGGAATTAGTAGCTTCTCTTGTAGCTCTGTCCTCGGGTAAGGCTGCAGGTGAGAATGCAATCCCTTTGGAGTTTTATAAAATATTTAAGGATATCATAGTTCAATGCTCTTAAGGGTAATACACTGCATTCATGTGGAAGGTTAAGTGCCTGACACCTGAAATATGATTAATATCACGGTATTCGTGAAGAAGGATAAACCACCAGATGAGATGGGTTTGCACCGACCCCTCTCTCTGATCAATGCTGATGCAAAGACCTTTACCAAGGTTTTGGCTATGCTGCTTGCCCCTCTTTTACCTAATCTAGAATCTAAACAGCAATATGGTTTTATTCCAGGCAGAGATACTCCTAGCCATAGTAATATAGTAATTGCTGCCTTTGATGTCGCAGAGAGAGCAGGTAAAAAGCTTGCCATGATTCTATTAGATGTAGAGAAGGCTTTTGACCGGCCTGGGCCTGTTTGTGGATGATGATGGGGATTGGCGACCAATTTTGTAATTGGGTACAGTCCTTGATTAGGTCCCCCCCTGCTAAATTGGTCTATGCTGGGATTTCTTCATGACCTTTTAAGATCCACCAGGGCACTCGGCAGGGGTGCCCACTTTCCCCCCTTCTAATTGCACTCTATCTGGAGCCTCATTTACAATCACTGCAGATGATTGTTGGGATTTGGCCTATGATATCTGGTGACTGTAAACTTAAGGTTATGCTGATGAAGTTGCTATATACTCTTCCAAACCTTTAGTAGCTATGAAATGTGCAATTGATGAAGCACGGTTTCTGGTTATAAATTCAATGTAGCCAAAACTCAGCTGCTGCTAAACTTCAAGCCCGCTATTCCAATTTCTGGGTTAATAACCACCGCTACCTATCTGGGTTTGAAAATAAGTGCACGTGTTGAAAAGATTCTTAATTTCAATTATGAGCCCTTGCTTTAATCTGTTATCTCTAAGCATGGGTGTAGTTTCTTCACCAAATACTATGGCCTTATCTGAAAGTTAAAATATGCCAATTTAGAGTTAGCCAATTTTATCAGATTTTAGAAGTAAGAGCACATTCAGTGGGGCCTGATTAACAGTGTCCCAGTGCACAGAGTAAATAAAAAAACAGCAGCATCAGTCCAGAAAAATCATGTCCAAAAGGGCACTTTCTTTCAATAGGCCTGACCTGCAGTCAATGACCTATAACAAGGCAGAGGGTCTCAAACAACTGGTAAGACCCAAACAGAAGGACTATAAAAAGTAATTATAGCATTTCACCCTTGCAGAGTAGATTGTTCTAAATCAAATAGTAAGAAATTACAAGACAAATACTGGAATGTTAGTACAAAAGGTCTGTACTAGGAATGTGCGAAATTATACCTGTGAGAAATGTATCATGCCTATGTGTGTGCAAAGCATGTCAGGCTATCCCGACTGGTTATCCTTTCTATATAAAAAGAACACATGACTTGTGGGTGCAACTCAGGATTCAGAATTCTAGGCTGCTATGGAAGTCCAGATGAAGGCTTATTTGAAATTTTCTTGCAACTATGGCACAATGAGTATGAATGTCTCGACAAATCAAATCAGATCAAACTTTATTTGGATTTTAGCAAGGAATCCATAAAAGCACAGCAAACCAAATGCATACATTAAAAACTCTCGCTCATAGTCAGTGTAAAATATTATATCATAAAACACAATATAAAACAAAATCGACATAAAATTATATAAAACATACTTATATATCGATTACTTTAAAAATAGCACTCCTAACACCATATGACATTTGTAAATGTAAAAAATACTACACACTTCATGTGAACTCAAGAATGGTAATATAGTCGCTAGAGTGCAATAGAATCAATAAAAAATAAAAACAATTCAATCTCTTCGAAAAAATATTAATAGTACTCATGGAAGGTACAGCAAAAATTAAAAACCCTCCGGCTAAAAGAAAAGGTTATTGTAAACCCAGTGTTTATTTTGTGACTACACATGGGGCCTTGCATGTTAGTTGTCAAAGTAGATAATGGAGTAGGCTCAAAGGTCTGTGCTCATTATTTAAATTGCCTCATAACATAGCCCTTCTAGGTGCCTTAATGATTTGCATCTCCTGATTGCAGTCTCGATATAGGTTACAATGGCATGACATGTGCAAACACCTGGTAATTTCCTAAGAAAATCAAAGACCACCTGATAATTAATGAGACCCTGTGATAGGAATAAGGGGCGGAGTACTCTTAATCTGATGTCTTTATAAAATTTACAGAACAACATGAAATGCATAGTGGATTGACCAGCTTTTCCGTCACAAGGGTACTTGGATAGATTTGATAACCATGCCTTTGATTTAGGAAATGCAACAATATGATGGATCAGTTGGAAGGATAGTCTAATCAAGTAAAATCTGTCCTGATTATTAATCATAATAGTCAGATAATCTTGTAACCTTTGTTGTATCGGCCCCTTGCAATAACTTTCCACTAATTCCTTAGTTCTTTCCTGTGAATCTCTGTGAGCCCCCTGATTCCCCAAAAAACGGTTATCAACTCTTTCTTACTAAATTGTAGAATGCCTGCAGGGACCCAAACACTACAATTTTCTTCCACTTCTTTCAAGAGGCCGTTTAGATACCTAAACCAGGGGATTTTTTCGTACTGATCAAGTTCTAGACAATCCCTTATGATGTCTCTAGTAACATTTCTGCCTTGTTTGGAACAGACACCGTGCCATTTGATCATGCCACTAAGATGAATGTGATCTTCAATATACAAGAGGTCAAGTTCTTTATGGGTTGTGTAATGCGTGACTGCTAGTAGTCTACTTAAAATGGCATTTTCCTATGTCTGGATATGTTTACTATTTGTTATTCCCCATATTGGTGCCCCATATAATGCAACCGGGAGGCATTTGCTTTTATACAATTTTACAATTTCTCTGATGGGTTTCCTTCCTCTTTTATTGGCAAATCTAAAGAGCGCATCAGAAGCTCGAGAAAATTTTAAGTTAGCGTCTTTAGATGGGGTTCCCATAACCCATGCTGTGAAAATAGGATGCCCAGGTAGGTAAACGTTTTTAACTGTTCAATCTTTTGTCCTGTTACAAAGTGTGCCCTGTCCTTCTTCCTTCCTTTGCGGCAGACCATGGTATATGTTTTAGTCACGTTAAGTTTTAATCTTCTGACTTCCATGAAGGATACAAAATTATCTATTAAAAGCTGGAGGCTATTAGCTGTCCTTGATATCAGCACCGCATCGTCTGCATATAATAGAATTGGGGTATTGCATGGGCCAATTTTGGCTGCATCTGTATTTAAGCTTTGGAGCATAGTGCTAACCGCATTGATATATAGCGAAAATAAAAAAGGGACCAAGAAACAGCCCTGCCTAATGCCTTTTGTTACCCTGAATTTATCTGGGAGTTCCCCGTTTTTCCCAAAATGCACGCAAGCTGTTAGGAAGGCGTACAGCTGTGAGAGATGGCATATTATGTCAACTGGGATGCCCATTTCAGCTAAAGTCTGTCACAATATACCATGAGTCACTAAATCAAAAGCACTGCTCATGACTGCAAAGCAGAGATGGATTTGTCCCTGGCGTGCTGCTGTGTATTTGCTTATTATCAGGTATAAATTGATGCCCTGCTCCACCGTGCCAATTTCTCTCCTAAACCCATATTGGCAGTCAGACAATATATGGTTATCCATAGCCCAGGATTCCAGTTTGGCCAGAATCACCCTCCTTATTATTTTTACAGATGAGTCTAATAGGGATATCGGGTGATAGCATCCAGGTTCTCTTCTGTCCCCTTTTTAAAAAAATTGGCACTATGGTACTATCACTCTATGTTTTGGGGAAATGGACATGTGCTGCTGCATTGCATACTTGGTTAATATGGGCACCCATAATGATTCGAAAGGCTTAAAAATGTCGACGGGTACCCCATCTGGCCCTGTCGCTTTTCCGAGGGCACAAATTTAAGTGCAATGGTATCACGCAATGTTTGCACTGCTGTTCTCAGTTATATCATTGCTGCTATCAAATTGAGAAGAATCTATGCATTTTCTGTTTTACGATGCATTTGGTGTTATTTATATTCTATGAAGATGTAAATGTTTTATCCTGTTCCTTTAGGGTCCTACAATTACCGAATAAAGATGATTTTGATTGAGTGTTACGAGCAACGGTAACCTCCTCAATGCTGATTGGCTTCAGGGGTTCAAAACCTGCTACGTTAAATAAAGCCCCAGTAGTATCCAATGTCAACATTATTCGAGTTAAAAATCCCCCCAAAGTTGATAATCCATGCTGCGGGAGTGACTGAGACCTCCAGGGTTGGTATTGAATTATCATTTAGAAAAGAGGAGTTAACGGTCTTCCAAAACAAGGTGCAGTCCCCTTTATCTGCTGCACTTACTATGTTCTCCCAAGCCTGCTCCTGGAGTTACTTTTTCTGGTATTATGGGCTGACTTATAGTTCCTTCTTAGTTTTTGAATGTGTCCCCAATTTCTCGGACATTTCTGTAGTACTATCCTTAGCTCCTTATTGGCTTTGGAACAACGTTTATCAAACCAGCCTGAGTCTTACTATTGCTCCTTTGGTCTTTGATTGGGGCAATCAGTTTATCTGCTTCTGTGACTGCAATGTTCTGAAACGCTATTAGGAATCTTTCATGGTGCACTCTCCATTCAGTACAGATGTCAAAAGCTTCGGAGTTCTCCTTAACTACAGATTCTAAAATCCTGTTTCAATTAAAGCCTGCCCATTTTAGACTGACCCCGTTTTTACCCACTGGTTTAATGAGCATAGCTTGTTTAGTACCCTTTGTCTTGCGGGAGGATATATTAAGTGTAAGCTTAAGCACCGAATAGTTGCTATATATTGATGGTTCTATCTTAAGTGATCTAACCAAATTGGTCTTGGTTACTGTCTCGACTCATAAGCCCCCCTCTATTACCATGGGTGGCAGATTACAAGACAAGCCTAGTCACCTTCCCCAGTGACGTATTGTTGAGGGAGAGAGAAAGGCTGTTGTACCAACCACATTTTTTCATGTCAAAATGGTATGACAAGGTTGGCTTAAAGGTCCATCCATAGTGTAGCGGACAATAGTGCATCTGGTGCAGTGGCAATAGGACCCAAGGATACCAGTGGCACACTGAACTTGCTGCTCCTTTACTGCTGTGCTGGTAGTATGCTCATTTAATTAACAGGCAGATGTACGCAAAGACTGACATGTTTCTGAACTGAAGGAAGTGTCTGCAGGTGGAGTAGGTGTAGTGATGACAACACAACTTGAGCTTGTCCTTCATATGATCCACAGTATTCCATACCGGCTTCCTAATAGTTAAAGTAGTATGAGATTAACCTCAACTGACAGAAGCGGATCAACTATTTGGTGGGACTGGGGAAGGCACACCCCCAGCTCCCACCATGTCCCTCACTTTTAATTTGAGATGCTTACCCATTCCCAAACCAGTCAGTGTGTAAATTGCATATCCTAGTTTGCCTCATAAGGACAGGAAGCCTACATCCATAGCCAGAAAGAGATTGAGAAAGTAACATTTGAACCTTACCTGTGCTTGGACTGCAGAAGCTGGCAGATGCAACTATAATCTAAACCATTGACACTGCATTGGATCTAGCTATTTATTTTTCTAAAAGGTATCTGAGTCCCACGTTAAAGAAGGCAGACATTTTGCTCTAATTACTTCATAAAGTGGTTTTAGTGTTGGTCTGTTAAATTACTAAAATAATTTTGCAGCACAAAACTTCAAGATGTTGGCTTCTGTTTCAGAGTACCAAGATTTGATTTACAGCTGCCTTTATCATGATACAACACTCCTTGTATCTGATCACCCTAGATATAATTTGGTCATTAAAAAAACCAAGCCCCATCCTTCATCATACTTCTCTGAAAATAAGGGCTCTGGATTTAGATGGAATTACTACCTCAGCATTCTATTTGTGATACAATTCTAAGGGGCCGATTACGATGTTGTTCGGAAACTATTATGAACGAATTGGTCTCGGAATCGTTTCCAAATGAATCAGGTCCTACGAGTCTGAACGACTGATTACGATGCTTTCCAACATCGTTCGGTCGGACTGGAATTGACTTCAATGGGAGCCTCTGTTCCGAACGACAACACAGGCTCCCATTGAAAAAAGGGGTGGTTGGGGAAATGCTTACACCCTGTGGCAGGCACCCCATGCTGCCTGCCACATTGTGCATGGTTGGGCAGAGGGGTCCCTTGGGTACCCCCACGGGCCCCAATCAAATGGCTTTTGGTGAAGGGGGGCCTGCAACGGGCCCCCATAGACAGATTCTGACAGCCATTTTGTGTCGGGCAGACCGAATCGGAACAGCTGTCCGAATCGGTCATCGTAATTGTTCGTTCGGAAACCGTGTCCATAGAGCTGTACGATTTGCCTCTGAAAGACTCGGGCTGTCCGAATGCCTTTCGGAACCGAATCGGACTTCCCGAACGGTTTTCGGCCATTGTAATCAGTTGTTGGGAAATGTGTACGATTCATTCGGGAACAAGGGTTCTGAATCGGATTTTGCAATACTAAATCCCATTCGGAGCCTTTTTAGCAAAACATCATATTCGGCCCCTAAGTTGGGTGATTAAGGATGGAAGCCGACTCCGCATAGACCATGTAAAACTGACCCATGCTGTTGTTAACAAGCTTTACCCTGACCCATGTATTATGGTATACTATTTGTGTCACTGACCCTTGGTGGAATATCTCGGTTACTTAGCTTACACCACAACTGCCAAGGCATTTGAAAGCAGTTTTAAAAGGGAAGAAGTATGCAGAAGCATTTGCCTTTGTGCTAATATCAAAATTGCCATTGTGTTGTCTTAAATTTCACAATCTGTCCTAATCCCTGTCAGACGCCTAAATAAATAAGCATTACTAAAGCCTACATGTCTCGCCTATGCGACCTATTGGCTTTATTAATGTTTTTTGCCATATTGTACAGTAATGCGGCTGCAATGCAGCATGAAGAATATTTTTCTAAACACTATGACATGGCCTGCGTTGGCCATGCCATGGTGCTTTATTGTTGCCTGTGGGATACTGGGGCAGTCTCTGGTTAAACTTGGGTCAGAACTTGGAGATGCCTATTTAGAAAAAATAAGAATTCATTTAATAATAATGGGTCAATTTTTTAATAATGGGTTTGAAAAGCCTCTTAATTTTATTTTTCTGTTCAGAATCAAAAACATATATTTCCAAACATTCAGTGGCATAACTATGCCTTTTTGTAAGATCGAGTACCTCCTTTAAGTTTTCCCTCTGAGCCTTGAGAAAAATCATAAATAAGGCAAATGCATTCAGGGCCTTTTACAGAATGTGAATTCACAGCCCCCTAGAGCACCTGGGATCCTATCTCGCTCTTGTCACACTTTGTAATTCATTCACCCGCAGACAGGCAGGAGACAGGGCCATATCGGAACTTCATCTCACAGGAAGCCAGGCAGGGAGATCCGACCATTCAGTGCAGCACTAGGCCTTGGTGAACATTTGATGGTACAGGCAAGCACACCTTTAGGAGCAAATGCAAATTTCATGTGCACCTTGTGAAGAGAAAACCTACAAAGACATGGGTAAGCTAGACTCCTGACCAGCTCGATGAGTTGAACGCTGTCCATTGAAACATGCAGTGTATTCCAAGTCTTAAATTCGAATCCATCCTTGAGAAAATTGTGAAAATATTTAGCATAAACATGGGATAATGATAACATCTGTAATTTGCAAAACTTGGAAGTTCAGTATGAAGCTTGTTCGCCAGGTTAAGCTTCCCCAGTCAAGAAGTGACCACTGTAGCCCCTCCATTCCCTTGAAAGTCTCCAGCTTTGGCCTTGCATTTGCAATCTTGAAAATTTCGGTAGAGAGAGATAAACCATAGAGAATGCAGGTTGGGGTAAGAAAGAAGAAGACATAATTACTATTTTGCCGTGAATTATACAGAGTAGTGAACTCTCAGCGCTAACAAATTCAATGCTCCAGGACACCATCGTCTCCAAATGCTCACCTTATGGGCTGGAGTTTTCATGGACCGTGAAAGGTAATCTAAGTTATTTTCCTAATAATAATATTTTACTAGTAGTATCTTTATGACTGCGGAGTCTCCACACATAAAAAGATAGGACAGTCTTATCTTTTTATGTGCGGAGACTCCGCAATTGTAAAGATACTACTAGTAAAACACACTTGTAAAAAGCAAAGAATCATAAGCTTACACAAAAGTGTTAATTTACCTTTATGAATCAGGTCCTGTGCCTTTGCTGCATAAAGATGCACCATTAAACCTATTATTGAGAATAATCTTTAAGTGGGATTCGGAGGAATGTACACAGTCGTTAACCAACAATATGGCCTAGCTAAGCTTATAACTTGGTGTTACTGTAAACAAACCTACTTTAAGAATGGTATTATATAAGATAGGCTGATTTACTGTTAAATCATACTTGGTGGATATGTACTCTGCTAGACCTCCTTCATCTTTACCCCTCAAGGTCTGTTTTGCAGTTGTAATGTAAAACTGAGCATGCCAAATCAGGGTTGAGGAGTCACCACATTATGGTTCTTATAAACAGTGATCATGAAACATCACAACACAGACTTTTTTCTGGTCCCTCAATAGTTTATACCAATGAGCAACATTACCAAAACACAGTAGTTTTTTTTAAAGATGAATACTCCTTTCATTTTGCTGGAGATTTGAGGAATTACCGAGCCCAAAGCGCACAGTCTCCCCACTACCAAAGCTGAGGCTAACAGGCCCAAGTTATTACTGTAAGTATCTAGAATATTTGCTACCTTCTTACATAATAAACTTGCCCCCCCATTCCCTTGGGACGAATCCTAAGGGGAGGAGACATCTGGTCTCCCTCCCCGAGCCTTACTAGGCTTTGGGGAACCCATCCCTCGGGGCAAAATGTAATAAATAATGTGAGGGGCCACGCATCTCCCCACCCTCAGCCTTATTAGGCCCCTGGGACCCCATCCGCTGGGGCCAAAAGCAATAAAAACTTTGTGTGGCCCTTCTCCTGAGACTTATTAAGCCCTAGGGAACCCATCCCTTGGGGCCAAAACCAATACAAAAGGGGAGGAGCCGCATGGCCCCTCTCCCTGAGACGTATTAAGCTCCAGGGACCTCATCCCCCTGGGTTCACAGGCCGTTGCCCTCGTGCCCACCCATGGCACCCACAAACCTGAAGTTGGGGCTGCAGGTGAAGCCCCAGGGCCCTAAGGCTGTAGCCAGCATCCAACATAGTGAGGACTCGGCATTACTCCCACCCAGAGGGAACAACTATTTATGCTTGCTTCCTACGGGTGGATGCAATATCTGTTTCCCTGCCCACAGGAGTGTGCGGGCAGGGAAACAAAAGTCAGCTCCCACCCGGCAGGAGCATGTTTAAATCTCCCACAGGCTATAAGCTGACATGCCTTTCCTACCCGCGCTGCTGCAAGCAGAAAAGACATGTTTGCTGCCTCTGACGGGAGATTAAAAAATACTCCTGCAAGGCAGGAGCAAACATGTTTCCCTGCCTGCAGCAGTGCAGGCAGGGAAACTATGCCCCAGGAGTGAGCTCCCTGTGACACAGTACTTGAGCCGGCCCTGGGGGGGCCTGGGGCCTTGAGCCGATGGGGTTCCTGGGGCCTTTTATAGCTCAGGGAGGGGGGACTGCGTGGCCCCACTCCCTTAAAAGTTACTTTACGACCCCAGGGATAGGGTCTCTGGGTCCTTTTAAGGCACTGGATTAGGGGCTAACGGCCAACAACGCCTTTTTTGTTGTTTTTGGCCCCAGGGTATGGGGCCCCGTGGCCTATTGAGGTTTGGGGAGGGTGGCTGTGATCAAACCATTTTCTGAGAGCTATATTATCACATTTAGGTGAAAGGAAAGTTTGTGAATTATTTTCCTGAGCTGGTAAAACATTTGAAGATTGTGGGACTTCCAAAGGATTGACAGTGGTTTGTGCATCATTTCTCTGATATGATAATGTATATATAGCTATCTAGCATTTAATAATTTTTTTTGCCTTCCTGTCCATCAGCAACTTGAGGAAGCACTAATACCAGGTCCCACTGCTGAAATAAATGGCAATGACAAAGAGGATTCTCAACCCCTCACTTGCGAAACTCCTGAAGAACCAGCAGAACAGAATATGGTATGCACATCAGTCTTAAATGATATTTTAAATGAATCTTACAAGATATAATAGTGTTGTAGTACTTCACGTACAACAGTTTATCTTATTACTTGAGATGTTTCTATGTTGAAATAATATTAAAGTTCCCAGGTGTCTCGTCTCTATTATTATTACTGTTTGAATTATTATTTAAAACAGTATGTTTCATGAGATAAAATGGACCCCCCCTAAAATGTTTCATAATCTGGGAATCTGCATGATGGAAGCTATGTATGGCTATTGGCTCAGTAGCTAAGCTCTACATTCAACATGATTATATGAAAGGAAATGGTATCTTCAAAGTCACATCACATTTTATAATACTTTGACTACTGTTTCTGAATTCTTCACAGGCTATAAAGTTTGCATCTGCTATCTACCCTTCCCATACTTGCCAAACCACTTATTTATTTTGCATCTTGCAGTGAGTTGGACAAGAGTTTTTTTAACGTTTTGTGAAGAGTTATTAGCAAACCAAAAATAATCAATTTCCATAGGAAATGCCTTTTTTATTTTGCTAATAAAATTAGCATTATTTGACGAATCTCAACAAATCTTTCCAAAACATTTCTGTTTCTTGCTAGTTTGAGAATGGAAAGATTCAGGGTGATCCATCAAGCAGGGTCTGAGAAAAACGGGCAGTCGCAAAACTCAAAATCCCCATGCATTTTCCATTGATTTTTTTAAGAAGCACTACCACAAACACTGCTTAAGGCAATTACACCACATTTGGCAAGGAACCTAGGGGCATATGCATCAACATTGCGATTTGCGATTCCCAAATTGCGAATTTTACCGAATCGCACTTTGCGTATCGCAAATTGGAATGCATCAAAAAAGTCGCAATTTTTTTGCGAGTCGGTAATATTCGCAATTGCTATTTGCGATTCTAAAATACCGACCCGCAATTTTTGCGAATACGCTATTAGCGAGTCGCAAATAGTGATTCCCATAATACCATTCAGCAGGATGATGTCAGAATCAGGAAGTGATCATGCCCATGCTGTTACCTGTGTGCTGAGAGTGAGGAGGAGGAAGCAGACTGTTGGAGAACAGCTTTTTTGGACGCTTTGGAACTTTAAAACCGGTGCAGTTACCAGCATGGCTTCAGAAACACCACAGAAGGAGCGCAAAAGGAAAATGAAATTTAGTGAAAAGGAGTTGGAGATACTGATAGAAGAAGTGGTGAGGAGTCATGAAAAACTCTTTGGGAGACAGTCACTGCAGGTCCCAGAGTCTGAAAAACGAAAATTGTGGCTGGGAATGCAACGAAAAATAAATGCAGTGGGAGATTCTCAGTGCAGCATTTCGGATTTGCGCAAAAGGTGGTATGACCTGCGGAGTCGTGCAGAAAGGCTTGCTGAAGCCAATAAAACAGGAGGAGGGCCATCCACCCAAACATCACCCACAGCCATGGAGGACCTTGTGGAGTCCACCCTGCAGCCGGAGGCAGTTGTTGGAGTGACTTCAATAGATTCCTCAGCACCACCCAGTACCTCCCAAGGTAAGATGCATGCAAATCAACCTCCGAATTTTAGTTTTAACAAATAAACTGCGTAAGTCTGATCTGGCTTAGTGTAGAACATAGTATTCCAGACCATGTTTTACTTGTAACACACAAATGCATTATGGGAATTGCAGTCAGCAAATCCACAATGGAAGACTGGTGGGTAGCAAAACAGAATAGTTTCAATCAATTGTGACAGGCAAGTCAGTCTCCACACACTGTGTGTGTCAATTTTTTTTATTTAACAATACAATGGACAAAAGTGAAAACATCTCCAAATATGCTAACTAGTTATACACTGTTCAATTTCACAGATGCACGTGAGCAGGAGTCAGAAGACAGTGAAGGACATGCACCCCCAGAGAGTGAGTCTCAGTCAGGAGAAGACATAGCAGTCTCACCAGCACGCACAACATCAACTCCAAAAAGATGCAGGATCACAGTGGCCCCATTGCCTGCACTTGAAACAGGGGATGAGGGACAACCTGAGCCTACAACAGCCCAGCCTGTGAATGCACCCACAGCAAGACCATGTGTACAGCTGCAACCTGGGAACATGAGAATCAGGAGACGCAGGGCAGTTGCAATGATGAGTGCTGACGAAGGCGAGCGTTCAACATCCTAAGCTGGTCTAGAGAATGCCATGTTAAGGGTACAGTGCCTGCAAGTAAAATACATGCGGTTAATGCAGGCAAACCTTGCCACTCTTGCAAGCAACATGGGGGAGATGAGTGACAGTATCAAGCATCTCACAACAGCTGTGCAGGAAGGTCGCAGGGAAAGCAATGAACAATTTGGTGAGATGACTGTTGCACTCAGGGACCTATGCAAAGTGTTGAAAGATGATCAGGTGTCCCATCGCAAAAGACACCACCAATTTCTGGGACGCTTGGATGGGTACACTAGGGTCATCAAGCGGCTTAGCACAACAACTGCACAACTATCCCGACGTGCAATAGGCATGCAGTTGGAAATATGCCATTGCTGCGGAGATGTTGCCAGGAGACTGATCCAAGTCACAAATGCTGTGGAGCAGATGCAAACCAAATCTGTTGCTGCCAGTAGTGTCATGGGTGGGGGGGATAGTGAGGATGACTCCAGCACCAGTAGCAGCACAGCACCTCCTGCTCCGCAAAGGGCTGCCCAAGTAAGCAGCTGCAGACCTACTCGGGTATCGTGGTGATGCAATCTCGTGCCCCCGAGAGACCACTAAACATTCAGTGAGATCGCACTCACAGGTCGGTGAAAGCTGTTTAAAAACAAAAGCCTTGGGCAGCGCTTTGCGGAGCACAAGGTGCTGTGTAATATGCAAGTGCAAAAGAAACAATTGATGGACGGAATGCTGGACACGAGATTGCACCGCCACGATACCCGAGTAGGTCTGCAGCTGCTTACTTGGGCAGCGCTTTGAGGAGCAGGAGGTGCTGTGTAATATGCAAGAGCAACTTTGTGGGACACTCTGTGGTGCCTTTGTGAACTTGGAAAAGCGCACCTGACGGCAGCGACCCACGTGGGGAGGAAATGGACTACCAGTCCCATAATCCATTGGGGAAACTCACCTGAGTGCCATTAGCCAATAAAATATAAGGGGATGTACTAGCTGGTCTCCGTTTGCCGTCATTTGCCAAAACTGCCCATGAAGAAGGGTGTGATGCCCGAAACGCATCGGCAGGATATTTTAAGAAGGACTGTGTCCATGCTTGTGGCTTTTGTTTTTAAACAGCTTTCACCGACATGTGAGTGCGATCGCAGTGAAGGGGCAACTCTTTTTTTAAAATATTTATTGGTCAGCCCGGGCCACGAGATTGCACCGCCATGATACCCGAGTGGGTCTGCAGCTGCTTACTTGGGCAGCACTTTGCGAAGCAGGAGGTGCTGTGTAATATGCAAGAGCAACTTAGTGGGACACTCTGTGCTGCCTTTGTGAACTTGGAAAAACGCACCTGACGACAGCGACCCACATGGGGAGGAAATGGACTACCAGTCCCATAATCTATTGGAGAAACTCACCTGAGTGCCATTAGCCAATAAAATATAAAGGGATGTACTGGCTGGTCTCCGGATGCCGTCATTTGCCAAAACTGCCCATGAAGAAGGGTGTGATGCCCGAAACGCGTCGGCAGGATATTTTAAGAAGGACTGTGTCCATGCTTCTGGCTTTTGTTTTTAAACAGCTTTCACCGACCTGTGGGTGCGATCTCACTGAAGGGGCAACTCTTTTTTTTTAATGTTTAGTGGTCTGCCCGGGCCACGAGATTGCACCGCCACGATACCTGAGTGGGTCTGCAGCTGCTTACTTGGGCAGCGCTTTGTGGAACAGGAGGTGCTGTGTAATATGCAAGAGCAACTTTGTGGTACACTCTGTGGTGCCTTTGTGAACTTGGAAAAACGCACCTGACGGCAGCGACCCACGTGGGGAGGAAATGGACTACCAGTCCCATAATACATTGGGGAAACTCACCTGAGTGCCATTAGCCAATAAAATATAAGGGGATGTACTGGCTGGTCTCCGTTTGCCGTCATTTGCCAAAACTGCCCATGAAGAAGGGTGTGATGCCCGAAACGCGTCGGCAGGATATTTTAAGAAGGACTGTTTCCATGCTTGTGGCTTTTGTTTTTAAACAGCTTTCACGGACCTGTGGGTGCGATCTCACTGAAGGGGCAACTCTTTTTTTTTAATGTTTAGTGGTCTGCCCGGGCCACGAGATTGCACCGCCACGATACCCGAGTGGGTCTGCAGCTGCTTACTTGGGCAGCACTTTGCGAAGCAGGAGGTGCTGTGTAATATGCAAGAGCGACTTAGTGGGACACTCTGTGGTGCCTTTGTGAACTAGGAAAAACGCACCTGACGACAGCGACCCACGTGGGGAGGAAATAGACTACCAGTCCCATAATCCATTGGAGAAACTCACCTGAGTGCCATTAGCCAATAAAATATAAAGGGATGTACTGGCTGGTCTCCGGATGCCGTCATTTGCCAAAACTGCCCATGAAAAGGGTGTGACGCCCGAAACGCGTCGGCAGGATATTTTAAGAAGGACTGTTTCCATGCTTGTGGCTTTTGTTTTTAAACAGCTTTCACGGACCTGTGGGTGCGATCTCACTGAAGGGGCAACTCTTTTTTTTTAATGTTTAGTGGTCAGCCCGGGCCACGAGATTGCACCGCCATGATACCCGAGTGGGTCTGCAGCTGCTTACTTGGGCAGCGCTTTGCGGAGCAGGAGGTGCTGTGTAATATGCAAGAGCGACTTTGTGGGACACTCTGTGGTGCCTTTGTGAACTTGGAAAAATCCACCTGACGGCAGAGACCCACGTGGGGAGGAAATGGACTACCAGTCCCATAATCCATTGGGTTAAGTCACCTGAGTGCCATTAGCCAATAAAATATAAGGGGATGTACTGGCTGGTCTCCGTTTGCCGTCATTTGCCAAAACTGCCCATGAAGAAGGGTGTGATGCCCGAAACGCGTCAGCAGAATATTTTAAGAAGGACTGTTTCCATGCTTGTGGCTTTTGTTTTTAAACAGCTTTCACGGACCTGTGAGTGCGATCTCACTGAAGGGGCAACTCTTTTTTTTTAATGTTTAGTGGTCTGCCCGGGCCACAAGATTGCACGGCCACGATACCCGAGTGGGTCTGCAGCTGCTTACTTGGGCAGCGCTTTTTAACTCTCAGCTGCTGCGCTTACCGCGGCTTCGGCACAGTTCCTGGTTGCCGCGCAGCCTCTCCTTCCAGTATGGGGATGGTGCAAACTTTCACGGCAGGGCAGCCGTGTAATTATTTTATCCAATGAACCCGAAAGCTTAAAGATGCACTCCCAGCAGCTGACACCAAACAGGCTTTATTCACTTCAGAAACCGGCATTTTATTTCAGGTAAATTTTCATTTTCTTCAGCCTACGCGTTTCGAGGACACCGCCTCTTCTTCCTGGGCTGCTCTACATAATCACGCAGGTGCTCCAATTCCTTGATTTAAATACATGCAGCAACCCCCAGTGGGTCAAGCTCAGTGCCTGCTTGCATGCTGGGACATTGAGTCCGATTTGGAGAAAGTCATTCCTCATAGTGAGTCCCTTTTGTGATTAATTATTGTCAGAGCAATAACGAAGCATTAAACACCCTCCATTGGGCCCCCAAATGTCATCCCGGTATTTTTAACTCTCAGCTGCTACGCTTACCGCGGATTCGGCACAGTTCCTGGTTGCTGAGCAGCCTCTCCTTCCAGTATGGGGATGGTGCAAACTTTCACGGCAGGGCAGCCGTGTAATTATTTTATCCAATGAACCCGAAAGCTTAAAGATGCACTCCCAGCAGCTGACACCAAACAGGCTTTATTCACTTCAGAAACCGGCATTTCATTTCAGGTAAATTTTCATTTTCTTCAGCCGACGCGTTTCGAGGACACCGCCTCTTCTTCCTGGGCTGCTCTACATAATCACGCAGGTGCTCCAATTCCTTGATTTAAATACATGCAGCAACCCCCAGTGGGTCAAGCTCAGTGCCTGCTTGCATGCTGGGACATTGAGTCCGATTTGGAGAAAGTCATTCCTCATAGTGAGTCCCTTTTGTGATTAATTATTGTCAGAGCAATAACGAAGCATTAAACACCCTCCAGTGGGCCCCCAAATGTAATCCCGGTATTTTTAACTCTCAGCTGCTGCGCTTACCGCGGCTTCGGCACAGTTCCTGGTTGCCGCGCAGCCTCTCCTTCCAGTATGGGGATGGTGCAAACTTTCACTGCAGGGCAGCCGTGTAATTATTTTATCCAATGAACCCGAAAGCTTAAAGATGCACTCCCAGCAGCTGACACCAAACAGGCTTTATTCACTTCAGAAACCGCCATTTCATTTCAGGTAAATTTTCATTTTCTTCAGCCTACGCGTTTCGAGGACACCGCCTCTTCTTCCTGGGCTGCTCTACATAATCACGCAGGTGCTCCAATTCCTTGATTTAAATACATGCAGCAACCCCCAGTGGGTCAAGCTCAGTGCCTGCTTGCATGCTGGGACATTGAGTCCGATTTGGAGAAAGTCATTCCTCATAGTGAGTCCCTTTTGTGATTAATTATTGTCAGAGCAATAACGAAGCATTAAACACCCTCCAGTGGGCCCCCAAATGTCATCCCGGTATTTTTAACTCTCAGCTGCTACGCTTACCGCGGATTCGGCACAGTTCCTGGTTGCTGCGCAGCCTCTCCTTCCAGTATGGGGATGGTGCAAACTTTCACGGCAGGGCAGCCGTGTAATTATTTTATCCAATGAACCCGAAAGCTTAAAGATGCACTCCCAGCAGCTGACACCAAACAGGCTTTATTCACTTCAGAAACCGGCATTTCATTTCAGGTAAATTTTCATTTTCTTCAGCCTACGCGTTTCGAGGACACCGCCTCTTCTTCCTGGGCTGCTCTACATAATCACGCAGGTGCTCCAATTCCTTGATTTAAATACATGCAGCAACCCCCAGTGGGTCATGACTTTCTCCAAATCGGACTCAAAGTCCCAGCATGCAAGCAGGCACTGAGCTTGACCCACTGGGGGTTGCTGCATGTATTTAAGTCAAGGAATTGGAGCACCTGCGTGATTATGTAGAGCAGCCCAGGAAGAAGAGGCGGTGTCCTCGAATCGCGTAGGCTGAAGAAAATGAAAATTTACCTGAAATGAAATGCCGGTTTCTGAAGTGAATAAAGCCTGTTTGGTGTCAGCTGCTGGGAGTGCATCTTTAAGCTTTCGGGTTCATTGGATAAAATAATTACACGGCTGCCCTGCCGTGAAAGTTTGCACCATCCCCATACTGGAAGGAGAGGCTGCGCGGCAACCAGGAACTGTGCCGAAGCCTTGGTAAGCGCAGCAGCTGAGAGTTAAAAATACCGGGATGACATTTGGGGGCCCACTGGAGGGTGTTTAATGCTTCGTTATTGCTCTGACAATAATTAATCACAAAAGGGACTCACTATGAGGAATGACTTTCTCCAAATCGGACTCAATGTCCCAGCATGCAAGCAGGCACTGAGCTTGACCCACTGGGGGTTGCTGCATGTATTTAAATCAAGGAATTGGAGCACCTGCATGATTATGTAGAGCAGCCCAGGAAGAAGAGGCGGTGTCCTCGAAACGCGTAGGCTGAAGAAAATGAAAATGTACCTGAAATGAAATGCCGGTTTCTGAAGAGAATAAAGCCTGTTTGGTGTCAGCTGCTGGGAGTGCATCTTTAAGCTTTCGGGTTCATTGGATAAAATATATATATATATATATATATATATATATATATATATATATATATATATATATATATATATATATATTATCTACTGGCGGTCGCCAGTAGATAGTTATAGTTAAAACCTATTATCCATAGGAAATCCGCGACATTCTATTTGAAATAACGTTGGCGACGGTTGACGAATCTTCGCGAAAGTTTCCAACTTGTTGGGGCGCTCCGGTCCGCTCCTATCCTGAAAGTCTCGGGGTGATACATCAAGCGGGGGCCGAGAAAAAGGGGGTCCCAAAACGCGTTTTCCCCATTCATTTTTCCATAGGAACCTTTAGTCGCAGCTACAGCCCGAACTGCTGAACGGAATTACACCAAATTTGGCAAAGAGGTAGCCCTTGGTTCAGTGTCGTGCCGTTTGCTTAAATGGTGTAAATCCGTTCAGTAGTTCCTGAGAAAATCAAAAGTAAAGTCACATATATATCTGGGCGGAGCCTAACCACACATGTCATCGTGAGATCTGATTGGCTGTCAGCACTTCATCCTGGAATTGCTGGCAGCCATCTTGGGACCAATATAAATGATAGTACCTCATTGAAATGCATTGTAGTGAATAGAAGATTTTGAGGGTCACCAAAAGGAGAACTATAAAGGGTGATAACAGGCTTTAGTTACATTAGAATTTATTTGTTGATGGTACCATACTAATTTTAGGAATTGTGGTGTATTCTAAGGTGATTTTACCATGTGAAAATCCTTCTGCTGGAATATCATGAATCATGTTTGAGAGAACACTATTTTCTCATGCTTGTCCCATGGAGGTTTGGAAGGTGCTCCAGAAGCTAAAATGAGAGCATATTTTCTGTAAATTCACATTATCTTTCTCACTCATGTGAGAATGAAGTCTGACATTCTCAGTAAAACATGTACATCCAACAAGGGCAGAGACTGTCAGTTGATTCCTTTGTGTTCTACTGCAGCTTCCCAGAGTGTTCTAAAGAACAACTAGAGTGCTAACAGCCTTACTTATGACAAAAGTATGGCACACCTGAAGCCATCTTGATTGGAATAAACTGGTAACACTTAAACAATTTAATTTAAAAAGGAACAAAATGATGGGGTTCATTTTGTCATAGAAATTATGGTTAGTGCTGTAGAAAGAAAAATTAGGACATGTTTCAAGTATGATCTCAAATATCTTCCTATTATATTTCAACAGGAGCAGCCTGCCAGTTGATGCCTTTGTGTTCTACTGCAGCTTCCCAGAGTGTTCTAAAGAACAACTAGAGCGCTAACAGCCTTACTTATGACAAAAGTATGGCACACCTGAAGCCATCTTGATTGGAATAAACTGGCAACACTTAAAACATTTAATTTAAAAAGGAACAAAATGATGGGGTTCATTTTGTCATAGAAATTATGGTTAGTGCTGTAGAAAGAAAAATTAGGACATATTTCAAGTGTGATCTCAAATATCTTCCTGTTATATTTCAACAGGAGCAGCCTGCCAGTTGATGCCTTTGTGTTCTACTGCAGCTTCCCAGAGTGTTCTAAAGAACAACTAGAGCGCTAACAGCCTTACTTATGACAAAAGTATGGCACACCTGAAGCCATCTTGATTGGAATAAACCAGTAACACTTAAAACATTTAATTTAAAAAGGAACAAAATGAGGGGTTCTTTTTGAAATAGAAATTATGGTTAGTGCTGCAGAAAGAAAAATTAGGGCATGTTTTAAGTGAGATCTCAAATCCTCTTCTATTTCATTAGAAAATTCTGACATGCAGACTGAAACAATCACTTTCAATACCAGCAGCAGACTACCAGTTAACTCCCTGGTGAGCAGTAGCTTTACTCCAGTGATCTAATGAGCAACTAGAGTGCTAACATTCTGAATTTATGGCAGATGTGAGACATCTGAATGCCTTCTTGATGGAATCAAAGTAAAAAACTGAAAGTATTTCCTACTGAGGAGACTGCAGTAAATGAAGAAATTAGGAAACTTCATAACAAAGAAGTCTTCCAAGATGGCCACCAGTGAAAAAAGAGCCCAAATATAGCACAAATATTACCCAGATGTAGCCCACATATAGCCCAATGACAAAAGTGTGCAAAACACTTTTTATTTTTAGTTTTTTGCAGTTTTATGTAGTGCAGACTGGTCAGGTATTGGAGCATTGCATCTTAAAACATGACCCCCTACACTACAAAAACACCACTGCACTACCTTAAACCCTAAAACACTACCCCCAGCACGACCCCCTACACTACACAAGCACCACTGCACTATCCTAAACCCTAAAACACTACCCCCAGCACGACCCCCTACACTACCCAAACACCACTGCACTAACCTAAATCCTAAAACACTACCACCAGCACGACCCCCTACACTACCCAAACACCACTGCACTACCCTAAAACATGACCCCTACACTACACAAACACCACTGCACTACCCTAAACTCTAAAACACTACCCCCAGCACGACCTCCTAGACTACACAAGCACCACTGCACTACCCTAAACCCTAAAACACTACACCCAGCACGACCCCCTACACTACACAAACACCACTGCACTACCCTAAACCCTAAAACACTACCCCCAGCACGACCCCCTACACTACCCAAACACCACTGCACTAACCTAAATCCTAAAACACTACCCCCAGCACGACACCCTACACTACCCAAACACCACTGCACTACCCTAAAACATGACCCCCTACACTACACAAACACCACTGCACTACCCTAAACCCTAAAACACTACCCCCAGCACGACCCCCTACACTACACAAGCACCACTGCACTACCCTAAACCCTAAAACACTACCCCCAGCACGACCCCCTACACTGCCCGAACACCACTGCACTGCCCTAAACCCTGAAACACCAGCCCCTGCATGACCCCCTACACTGCCTGAAGACCACTGCACTGCCCTAAACCCTGAAACACCACCCCTAGCACGACCCCCTACACTGCCCGAACACCACTGCACTGCCCTAAACCCTGAAACACCACCCCCTTCACGACCCCCTACACTGCCCGAACACCACTGCACTGCCCTAAACCCTGAAACACCACCCCCAGCATGACCCCCTACACTGCCCGAACACCACTGCACTGCCCTAAACCCTGAAACACTACCCCCAGCAAGACCCCTACACTGCCCGAACACCACTGACCTAAACCCTGAAACACCACCCCCAGCACGACCCCCTACACTGCCGGAACACCACTGCACTGCCCTAAACCCTGAAACACTACCCCCAGCATGACCCCCTACACTGGCCGAACACCACTGCTCTGCGCAAAACCCTGAAACACCAGCCCCAGCACGACCCCCTACACTGCCCGAACACCACTGCTCTGCCCTAAACCTTGAAACACCAGCCCCTGCACGACCCCCTACACTGCCTGAACACCACTGCACTACCCTAAACCCTGAAACATCACCCCCAGCACGACCCCCTACACTGCCCGAGCACCACTGCACTGCCCTAAACCCTGAAACACCAGCCCCAGCATGACCCCCTACACTGCCCGAACACCACTGTACTGCCCTAAACCCTGAAACACCAGCCCCAGCACGACCGCCTACACTGCCCGAACACCACTGCACTGCCCTAAACCCTGAAACACCAGCCCCAGCACGACCCCCTACACTGCCCGAACACCACTGCACTGCCCTAAACCGTGAAACACCAGCCTCAGCACGACCCCCTACACTGCCTGAACACCACTGCACTGCCCTGAACCCTGAAACACCAGCCCCAGCACAACACCCTACACTGCCCGAACACCACTGCACTGCCCTAAACCCTGAAACACCACCCCCAGCGCGACCCCCTACACTGCCCGAACACCACTGCACTAAACCCTGAAACACCACCCCCTGCACAACCCCCTACACTGCTCGAACACTACTGCACTGCCCTAAACCCAGAAACACCATCCCCAGGACGACCCCCTATACTGCACGAACACCACTGCACTGCCCTAAACCCTGAAACACTACCCCCAGCAAGACCCCCTACACTGCCCGAACACCACTGCACTGCCCTAAACCCTGAAACATCACCCCGAGCAAGACCCCCTACACTGCCCGAACACCACTGCCCTAAACCCTGAAACACCACCCCCAGCAAGACCCCATACACTGCCCGAACACCACTGCACTGCCCTAAACCCTGAAACACCAGCCCCAGCACGACCCCCTACACTGCCCGAACACCACTGCACTGCCCTAAACCCTGAAACACCACCCCCTGCACGACCCCCTACACTGCCCGAACACCACTGTACTGCCCTAAACCCTGAAACCCCACCCCCAGCATGACCCCCTACACTGCCAGAACACCACTGCACTGCCCTAAACCCTGAAACACCACCCCCTGCATGACCCCCTACACTGCCCGAACACTACTGCACTGCCCTAAACCCTGAAACACCACCCCCAGCACGACCCCCTACACTGCCCGAACACCACTGCACTGCCCTAAACCCTGAAACACTACCCCCAGCAAGACCCCCTACACTGCCCGAACACCACTGCACTGCCCTAAACCCTGAAACATCACCCCCAGCAAGACCCCCTACACTGCCCGAACACCACTGCCCTAAACCCTGAAACATCACCCCCAGCAAGACCCCCTACACTGCCCGAACACCACTGCACTGCCCTAAACCCTGAAACACCACCCCCAGCAAGACCCCCTACACTGCCCGAACACCACTGCACTGCCCTAAACCCTGAAACACCACCCCCAGCAAGACCCCCTACACTGCCCGAACACCACTGCACTGCCCTAAACCCTGAAACACCACCCCCAGCACGACCCCCTACACTGCCCAAACACCACTGCTCTGCCCAAAACCCTGAAACACCAGCCCCAGCACGACCCCCTACACTGCCCGAACACCACTGCACTGCCCTAAACCCTGAAACACCAGCCCCAGCACGACCCCCTACACTGCCCGAACACCACTGCACTGCCCTAAACCCTGAAACACCACCCTCAGCATGACCCCCTACACTGCCCGAACACCACTGCACTGCCCTAAACCCTGAAACACCAGCCCCAGCACGACCCCGTACACTGCCCGCACACCACTGCACTGCCCTAAACCCTGAAACACCAGCCCCAGCACAACCCCGTACACTGCCCGAACACCACTGCACTGCCCTAAACCCTGAAACACCAGCCCCAGCAAGACCGCCTACACTGCCCGAAAACTACTGCACTGCCCTAAACCCTGAAACACCACCCCCAGCAAGACTACCTACACTGGCCGAACACCACTGCACTGCCCTAAACCCTGAAACACCACCCCCTGCATGACCCCCTACACTGCCCAAAAACTACTGCACTGCCCTAAACCCTGAAACACCACCCCTCAGCACGACACCCTACACTGCCCGAACACCACTGCACTGCCCTAAACCCTGAAACACCACCCCAGCACGACCCCCTACACTGCCCGAACACCACTACACTAAACCCTGAAACACCACCCCCTGCACGACCCCCTACACTGCCGGAACACCACTGCACTGCCCTAAATCCTGAAACACCACCCCCAGCACGACCCCCTACACTGCCCTAACACCACTGCACTGCCCTAAACCCTGAAACATCACCCCCAGCACAACCCCCTACACTGCCTGAGCACCATTGTTCTGCCCTAAACCCTGAAACACTAGCCCCAGCACGACCCCCTACACTGCCCGAACACCACTGCACTGCCCTAAACCCTGAAACACCACCCACAGCACCACCCCCTACACTGCCCGAACACCACTGCACTGCCCTAAACCCTGAAACACCAGCCCCAGCAAGACCACCTACACTGCCCGAACACCACTGCATTGCCCTAGACTCTGAAACACCAGCCCCAGCAAGACCCCCTACACTGCCCGAACACCACTGCACTGCCCTAAACCCTGAAACACCAGCCCCAGCATGACCCCTACACTGCCCGAACACCACTGCACTGCCCTAAACCCTGAAACACCAGACCCAGCACGACCCCCTACACTGCCCGAACACCACTGCACTGCCCTAAACCCTGAAACACCAGCCCCAGCATGACCCCCTACACTGCCCGAACACCACTGCACTGCCCTAAACCCTGAAACACCAGCCCCAGCACCACCCCCTACAATGCCCGAACACCACTGTACTGCCCTAAACCCTGAAACCCACCCCCTGCACTGCCCCCTACACTGCCCGAACACCACTGCACTGCCCTAAACCCTGAAGCACCACCCCCTGCATGACCCCTACACTGCCCGAACACCACTGCACTGCCCTAAACCCTGAAACACCACCCCCTGCACTGCCCCCTACACTGCCCGAACACCACTGCACTGCCCTAAACCCTGAAACACCACCCCCTGCATGACCCCCTACACTGCCCGAACACCACTGCACTGCCCTAAACCCTGAAACACCACCCCCTGCACCACCCCCTACACTGCCCGAACACCACTGCACTGCCCTAAACCCTGAAACACCACCCCCAGCATGACCCCCTTTACTGCTCGAACACCACTGCACTGCCCCAAACCCTGAAACACCACCCCCAGCATGACCCCCTCCACTGCCCGAACACCACTGCCCTAAACCCTGAAACACCACCCCTGCACGACCCCCTACACTGCCCGAACACCACTGCACTGCCCTAAACCCTGAAACACCACCCCCTGCACGACCCCCTACACTGCCCGAACATCACTGCACTGCCCTAAACCCTGAAACACCACCCCCAGCACGACCCCCTACACTGCCCGAACACCACTGCACTGCCCTAAACCCTAGAACACTACCCCCAGCATGACCCCCTACACTACCCGAACACCACTGCACTACCCTAAACCCTAAAATACTCCCCCAGCACGACCCCCTACACTACCCGAACACGACTGCACTGACCTAAACCCTAAAACACTCCCCCAGCACGACCCCCTACACTACCCGAACACCACAGCACTGCCCTAAACCCTAAAACACTCCCCCAGCACGACCCCCTACACTACCTAAACACCACTGCACTGCCCTAAACCCTAAAACACTACCCCCCGCATGACCCCCTACACTACCCAAATACCAATGCACTACCCTAATCCCTAAAACACTACCCCCGCACAACCCCTACACTACCCAAAGACCACTGCACTACCCTAAACTCTAAAACAATACCCCCGCACGACTCCCTACACTACCCAAAGACCACTGCACTACCCTAAACCCTAAAATACGACCTCCTACACTACACAAACACCACTGCACTACCCTAAACCCTAAAAACTACCCCCAGCACGAACCCCTACACTACCCAAACACCACTGCACTACCCTAAACCATAAAACACTACCCCCAGCAGTACCCCCTACGCTACCCAAACACCACTGCACTACCCTAAACCCTAAAACACTACCCCCAGCAGTACCCCCTACACTATCCAAACACCATTGCACTACCCTAAACCCTAAAACACTACCCCCAGCAGTATCCCCTACACTACCCAAACACCACTGCACTACCCTAAACCCTAAAACCCTAAAACACTAACCCCAGCACGACCCTCTACACTACCCAAACACCACTGTACTACCCTAAACCCTAAAACACTCCCCCAGCACGACCCCCTACACTACACAAACACCACTGCACTACCCTAAACCCTAAAACACTACCCCCAGCACAACCCTCTTCACTACCTAAACACAACTGCACAATTTGTTACAGGCATTGCAACGCAGGCCTGTGGTGCTTACTGGAAGTACCTGGTGGGCTGGTTGGGCCCCAGGGACTCTCAGGATTCAAGGTGACCTAATCCCCCAACTTAAAACGCGCCACGGGGCGCGTTTGCACAGTGGTGAAGGGAGGGGCGGGGCCTCAGGTGACATGTGCGCAAACACGCCCTGTGGTGCGTTTTAAGTTGGGGAGTTAATTCCTTTGAATCCTGGGGGCCAACTAGCCCACCAGGTACCTTCAGTAAGCACAACAGAGGTGCGTTGCAGAGAGGTGAAAAAAGGTGCGTGGCCTCGGAACGCCTCTCTGCAACTCAGCTCTGTGGTCCTAACTGTAGGTACCTGGGGGCTAGTTGGGCCCCAGGGACCCTCAGGATTCAAGGGGACTTAATCCCGCAACTTAAAACGCGCCACGGGCGCGTTTGCACACATGTCACCTCAGGCCCCCTCCCTTCACCACTGTGCAAACGCGCACCGGCTCTGGTCAGTCAGAGTCAGTTACCACCAGTACCCGTCTGAAAAGTTGTGGGCACAGGTTGATTTTGCAACAAGGCCTCTTTCTGCTCCTCTGTTGGTTCTTTCTGCACATCTTTTGCTTCTTTCTGTGCGTTTTTTCTTCTTTCTTCACATGTCCTACCTCTGTTGGCATAGTTAGAAACTAGCATTTAAAAAACCTTTGAAATTCACTTAAAAAATCATAGTTTTCAGGCACGTTATAGTTAGAAATTAGCATTTAAAAAACCTTTGAAATTAACTGAAAAAACCATAGGTTTCAGGCACGTTATAGTTAGAAATTAGCATTTAAAAAACCTTTGAAATTCACTGAAAAAACCATAGGTTTCAGACACGTTATAGTTAGAAATTAGCATTTAAAAAACCTTTGAAATTCACTGAAAAAACCATAGGTTTTAGGGACAGTTATAGTTAGTTGGACATTGCACTCGTACAAAACCCGTGAAATTCCCTGTTATAGTTAGTTCAGCTAACTATAACTCGCGCCCCGCAATGCACTGCTGATGACGTCACATATTACATCACTCATGACATGGTCAGTGACATCACTGATGACATCACTGATGACATCACTGATGACATCATCCATGTGATAATTTCATGCATCTTCTCACACCCTAATATAACTTTTGATACACCCACTCTAAATTACAGACTGCCATTCTCAAAACCATAGACACTCCAACACCAAAAACTACATACCCACTCACTGATTCTTAGGTCTACACACACATCCACTCACTCACCTGTACAGTCACTCATACTTACAGTCACTCAGTACAGGACTATCATATGCAATCATACACCTATATAAACACTCACACACGCCACTCATCCATAGAGGTTCTCACACACCTAGTCAGTCATGCAAAAAATTAATCACACACCCATTTACTCACCTATACAGTTATACACACACCAGCTCACTTACTCATACAAATACTAGCACATTCTTACGCTCTTATACAATAACTGATACAAGCACACACGCATCCATACAGCCACTCTCACAATAACACACTCTCACTTATAGCCATTTAAATACTCTAACACACATATATACTGCCTTTTACATATGTAGTTACTCGCACATGTACCACTGAGATATACATTCACTCACTAACACACTCATACACACACTCACCCACCCAAGCAGTCCATCACAGATGCACTCTTGAAATCATGCACCCAGTGAATCACCCACTCACACATCTATGTATAGAGTCACACACACCACACCCACACAAACACTCAGGCAGCCATACAGATACTCAGAGAACCAATCAATAACCCATATAGACACTCATGTAGCTATTTGCAAATCCATGCATCCACTTACACACCAACAAACAACGGATACATACATTCACACAGTTTAGTCACTAACCCATGCATTCAGTAAGATACGTTTAATCACTCACTTGTAGAGTCAGTCACTCACGTACTAAATCATCCATTCAGACACTTATACACCCACTCATTCTTCAATACGCCTTTCCCTATATATATTAAACATATTTAAACTTTACAGAAACACACAGTCACTGGATGATGTCATCAGTGATGTCATTTGAGATGTCATCAGTGATGTCATCAGTGATGTCACTGACCATGTTATGAGTGATGTAATATGTGACGTCATCAGCAGTGCATTGCGGGGCGCGAGTTATAGTTAGCTGAACTAACTATAACAGGGGAATTTCACGGGTTTTGTACGAGTGCAATCTCCAACTAACTATAACTGTCCCTAAAACCTATGGTTTTTCAGTGAATTTCAAAGGTTTTTTAAATGCTAATTTCTAACTATAACGTAGTCTGAAACCTATGGTTTTTTCAGTGAATATATATATATATATATATTCACTGAAAAACTCATAGGTTTTAGGGACAGTTATAGTTAGTTGGACATTTCACTCGTACAAAACCATAGAAATTCCCCCGTTATAGTTAGTTCAGCTAACTATAACTCGCGCCCCGCAATGCACTGCTGATGACGTCACATATTACATCACTCATGACATGGTCAGTGACATCACTGATGACATCACTGATGACATCTCAAATGACATCACTGATGACATCACTGATGACATCATCCACTGACTGTGTGTTTCTGTAAAGTTTAAATATGTTTAATATATATAGGGAAAGGTGTATTGAAGAATGAGTGGGTGTATAAGTGTCTGAATGGATGATTTAGTACGTGAGTGACTGACTCTACAAGTGAGTGATTAAATGTATCTTACTGAATGCATGGGTTAGTGACTAAACTGTGTGAATGTCTGTATCCGTCTGTCTGTTGGTTTGTAAGCAGCTGCATGAGCTTTCTGAATAGCTACATGAGTGTCTACATGGGTTATTGATTGATTGTCTGAGTATCTGTATGGGTGCCTGAGTGTTTGTGTGGGTGGGGTGTGTGTGACTCTGTGCATAGATGTGTGAGTTGGTGATTCACTGGGTGCATGGTTTCAAGAGTGCATCTGTGATGGACTGTATGGGTGGGTGAGTGTGTGTATGGGTGTGTTAGTGATTGAATGTATATCTCAGTGGTACATGTGTGAGTAACTACATATGTGAAAGGCAGTATATATGTGTGTTGGAGTATATAAATGGCTATAAGTGAGAGTGTGTGATTGTGAGAGTGGCTGTATGGATGAGTGTGTACTTGTATCAGTGATTGTATAAGAGCGTAAGAATGTGCTAGTATTTGTATGAGTAAGTGAGCTGGTGTGTGTATAACTGTATAGGTGGGTAAATGGGTGTGTGATTAAGTTTTTGCATGACTGACTAGGTGTGTGAGTACCTCTATGGATGAGTGGCGGTGTGTGAGTGTTTATATAGGTGTATGAGTGCATATGATAGTCCTGTACTGAGTGACTAAGTATGAGTGACTGTACGGGTGAGTGAGTGGCTGTGTGTGTAGACCTAAGAATCAGTGAGTGGGTATGTAGTTTTTGGTGTTGGAGTGTCTATGGTTTTGAGAATGGCAGTCTGTAATTTAGAGTGGGTGTATCAAAAGTTATATTAGGGTGTGAGAAGATGCATGAAATTATCACATGGATGATGTCATCAGTGATGTCATTTGAGATGTCATCAGTGATGTCACTGACCATGTCATGAGTGATGTAATATGTGACGTCATCAGCAGTGCATTGCGGGGCGCGAGTTATAGTTAGCTGAACTAACTATAACGGGGAATTTCTATGGTTTTGTACGAGTGAAATTTCCAACTAACTATAACTGTCCCTAAAACCTATGGTTTTTTCAGTGAATTTCAAAGGTTTTTTAAATGCTAATTTCTAACTATAACGTGTCTGAAACCTATGGTTTTTCAGTGAATTTCAAAGGTTTTTTAAATGCTAATTTCTAACTATAACGTGCCTGAAACCTATGATTTTTAAGTGAATTTCAAAGGTTTTTTTAAATGCTAGTTTCTAACTATGCCTACAGAGGTAGGACATGTGAAGAAAGAAGAAAAAACGCACAGAAAGAAGCAAAAGATGTGCAGAAAGAACCAACAGAGGAGCAGAAAGAGACCTTGTTGCAAAATCATCCTGTGCCCACAACTTTTTCAGACGGGTACTGGTGGTAACTGACTCTGACTAACCAGAGCCAGTGCTATGCTAAAAGACACTTAGAATACAGTGAAAACACCTACATACACTAGGGAACACTATGCGTTGGGGTACCCCTGTGATTAGCATGACCTCCTCTGCAAGTCCCTAGTACATAATAGGGCAGGGGGATTAAAACTACCTCTTAAAACGCGCTACAGGGCGCGTTTGAACAGTGGTGAAGGGAGGGGGGCCTGAGGTGACATGTGTGCAAACGCACCCCGTGGCGCATTTTAAGTTGCGGGATTAAGTCCCCTTGAATTCTGAGGGTCCCTGGGGCCCAACTAGCCCCCCAGGGACCTACAGTTAGGACCACAGAGCTGAGTTGCAGAGAGGCGTTCCGAGGCCACGCACCTTTTTTCACCTCTCTGCAACGCAACTCTGTTGTGCTTACTGAAGGTACCTGGTGGGCTAGTTGGCCCCAGGGTCCCTCAGGATTCAAAGGGAATTAATTCCCCAACTTAAAACGCACCACAGGGCGTGTTTGCGCACATGTCACCTGAGGCCCCGCCCCCTCCCTTCACCACTGTGCAAACGCGCCCCGTGGTGAGTTTTAAGTTGGGGGATTAGGTCACCTTGAATCCTGAGGTTCCCTGGGGCCCAACTAGCCCACTAGGTACTTCCAGTAAGCACCACAGGCCTGCGTTGCAAAGCCTATAACAAATTGTGCAGTTGTGTTTAGGTAGTGAAGAGGGTCGTGCTGGGGGTAGTGTTTTAGGGTTTAGGGTAGTGCAGTGGTGTTTGTGTAGTGTAGGGGGTCATGCTGGGGGTAGATTTAGGGTTTAGGGTAGTGCAGTGGTGTTTGGGTAGTGTAGGGAGTCGTGCTGGGGGAGTGTTTTAGGGTTTAGGGTAGTGCAGTGGTGTTTGTGTAGTGTAGGGGGTCGTGCTGGGGGTAGTGTTTTAGGGTTTAGGGTAGTGCAGTGGTGTTTGGGTAGTGTAGGGGTCGTGCTGGGGGTAGTGATTTAGGGTAGTGCAGTGGTGTTTGGGTAGTGTAGGGGTACTGCTGGGGTAGTGTTTTAGGGTTTAGGGTAGTGCAGTGGTGTTTGTGTAGTGTAGGAGGTCATGTTTTAGGGTTTAGGGTAGTGCAGTGGTCTTTGGGTAGTGTAGGGAGTCGTGTGGGGTAGTGTTTTAGGGTTTAGGGTAGTGTAGGGGTCATGTGGGGGTAGTGTTTTAGGGATTAGGGTAGTGCATTGGTGTTTGGGTAGTGTAGGGGGTCATGCGGGGGTAGTGTTTTAGGGTTTAGGGCAGTGCAGTGGTGTTTGGGTAGTGTAGGGGTCGTGCTGGGGGAGTGTTTTAGGGTTTAGGGCAGTGCAGTGGTGTTCGGGTAGTGTAGGGGGTCGTGCTGGGGGGAGTGTTTTAGGGTTTAGGGCAGTGCAGTGGTGTTTGGGTAGTGTAGGGGGTCGTGCTGGGGAGTGTTTTAGGGTTTAGGGCAGTGCAGTGGTGTTCGGGTAGTGTAGGGGTCGTGCTGGGGGAGTGTTTTAGGGTTTAGGGCAGTGCAGTGGTGTTCGGGTAGTGCAGGGGTCGTGCTGGGGGTAGTGTTTGAGGGTTTAGGGCAGTGCAGTCGTGTTCGGGTAGTGTAGGGGGTTGTGCTGGGGGTAGTATTTTAGGGTTTAGGGCAGTGCAGTGGTGTTTGGGCAGTGTAGGGGGTAATGCTGGGGGTGGTGTTTTAGGGTTTAGGGCAGTGCAGTGGTGTTCGGGCAGTGTAGGGGGTCGTGCTGGTGGTGGTGTTTCAGGGTTTAGGGCAGTGCAGTGGTGTTCGGGCAGTGTAGGGGGTGGTGTTTCAGGGTTTAGGGCAGTGCAGTGGTGTTCGGGCAGTGTAGGGGGTCGTGCAGGGGATGGTGTTTCAGGGTTTAGGGCAGTGGTGTTCGGGCAGTGTAGGGGTCATGCTGGGGGTGGTGTTTCAGGGTTTGGGGCAGTGCAGTGGTGTTCGAGCAGTAAAGGGGGTCGTGCTGGGGGTGGTGTTTCAGGGTTTAGGGCAGTGCAGTGGTGTTCGGGCAGTGTAGGGGCGGTGCAGGGGGTGGTGTTTCAGGGTTTAGGGCAGTGCAGTGGTGTTCGGGCAGTGTAGGGGGTGCTGCAGGGGGTGGTGTTTCAGGGTTTAGGGCAGTGCAGTGGTGTTCGGGCAGTGTAGGGGGTCATGCAGGGGTGGTGTTTTAGGGTTTAGGGCAGTGCAGTGGTGTTCGGGCAGTGTAGGGGGTCGTGCTGGGGCTGGTGTTTCAGGGTTTAGGGCAGTATAGTGGTGTTCGGGCAGTGTAGGGGGTCGTGCTGGGGCTGGTGTTTCAGGGTTTAGGGCAGTGCAGTGGTGTTCGGGCAGTGTAGGGGTCATGCTGGGGCTGGTGTTTCAGGGTTTAGGGCAGTGCAGTGGTGTTCGGGCAGTGTAGGCGGTTGTGCTGGGGCTGGTGTTTCAGGGTTTAGGGCAGTGCAGTGGTGTTCGGGCAGTGTAGGGGTCATGCTGGGGCTGGTGTTTCAGGGTTTAGGGCAGTGCAGTGGTGTTCGGGCAGTGTAGGGGGTCTTGCTGGGGCTGGTGTTTCAGGGTTTAGGGCAGTGCAGTGGTGTTCGGGCAGTGTAGGGGGTCGTGCTGGGGGTGGTGTTTCAGGGTTTAGGGCAGTGCAGTGGTGTTTGGGCAGTGTAGGGGGTCATGCTGGGGCTAGTGTTTCAGGATTTAGGGCAGAGCAATGGTGTTCAGGCAGTGTAGGGGTTTTGCTGGAGGTGGTGTTTCAGGGTTTAGGGCAGTGCAGTGGTGTTCGTGCAGTGTAGGGGGTGGTGTTTCAGGGTTTAGGGCAGTGGTGTTCAGGCAGTGTAGGGGGTCTTGCTGGGGTTGATGTTTCAGGGTTTAGGGCAGTGCAGTGGTGTTCGGGCAGTGTAGGGGGTCATGCTGGGGGTGGTGTTTCAGGGTTTAGGGCAGTGCAGTGGTGTTCGGGCAGTGTAGGGTGTCGTGCTGAGGGGTGGTGTTTCAGGGTTTAGGGCAGTGCAGTGGTGTTCGGGCAGTGTAGGGGGTCGTGCAGGGGGTGGTGTTTCAGGGTTTAGGGCAGTGCAGTGGTGTTTGGGCAGTGTAGGGGGTCGTGCAGGGGTGGTGTTTCAGGGTTTAGGGCAGTGCAATGGTGTTCGGCCAGTGTAGGTGGTCTTGCTGGGGGTGGTGTTTCAGGCTTTAGTGCAGTGGTGTTCGGGCAGTGTAGGGGGTCTTGCTGGGGGTGGTGTTTCAGGGTTTAGGGCAGTGGAGTGGTGTTCGGGCAGTGTAGGGGGTCTTGCTGGGGCTGGTGTTTCAGGGTTTAGGGCAGTGCAGTGATGTTCGGGCAGTGTAGGGGGTCTTGCTGGGGGTGGTGTTTCAGTTTAGGGCAGTGGTGTTCGGGCAGTGTAGGGGTCTTGCTGGGGGTCGTGTTTCAGGGTTTAGGGCAGTGCAGTGGTGTTCGGGCAGTGTAGGGGGTCGTGCTGGGGGTGGTGTTTCACGGTTTAGGGCAGTGCAGTGGTGTTCGGGCAGTGTAGGGGGTCGTGCTGGGGGTGGTGTTTCAGGGTTTAGGGCAGTGGTGTTCGGGCAGTGTAGGGGTCTTGCTGGGGGTGATGTTTCAGGGTTTAGGGCAGTGCAGTGGTGTTCGGGCAGTATAGGAGATCTTGCTGGGGGTAGTGTTTCAGGGTTTAGGGCAGTGCAGTGGTGTTCAGGCAGTGTAGGGGTCATGCTGGGGGTGGTGTTTCAGGGTTTAGGGCAGTGCAGTGGTGTTCGGGCAGTGTAGGGGGTCGTGAAGGGGGTGGTGTTTCAGGGTTTAGGGCAGTGCAGTGGTGTTCAGGCAGTGTAGGGGGTCTTGCTGGGGGTAGTGTTTCAGGGTTTAGGGCAGTGCAGTGGTGTTCGTGCAGTGTAGGGGGTCGTGCTGGGGATGGTGTTTCAGGGTTTAGGGCAGTGCAGTGGTGTTCGGGCAGTGTAGGGGGTCGTGCTGGGGGTGGTGTTTCACGGTTTAGGGCAGTGCAGTGGTGTTCGGGCAGTGTAGGGGGTCATGCTGGGGGTGGTGTTTCAGGGTTTAGGGCAGTGGTGTTCGGGCAGTGTAGGGGGTCTTGCTGGGGGTGATGTTTCAGGGTTTAGGGCAGTGCAGTGGTGTTCGGGCAGTGTAGGGGGTCGTGCTGGGGTAGTGTTTTAGAGTTTAGGGTAGTGCAGTGGTGTTTGTGTAGTGTAGGGGGTCATGTTTTAGGGTAGTGCAGTGGTGTTTGGGTAGTGTAGGGGTCGTGCTGGGGGTAGTGTTTTAGGATTTAGGTTAGTGCAGTGGTGTTTGGGTAGTGTAGGGAGTCGTGCTGGGGGTAGTGTTTTAGGGTTTAAGGTAGTGCAGTGGTGTTTGTGTAGTGTAGGGGTCGTGCTGGGGGTAGTGTTTAGGGTTTAGGGTAGTGCAGTATTGTTTGTGTAGTGTAGGGGGTCATGTTTTAGGGTAGTGCAGTGGTGTTTGGGTAGTGTAGGGGGTCGTGCTGGGGGTAGTGTTTTAGGATTTAGGTTAGTGCAGTGCTGTTGGGGTAGTGTTTTAGGGTTTAGGGTAGTGCAGTGGTGTTTGTGTAGTGTAGGGGGTCATGCTGGGGGTAGTGTTTTAGGGTTTAGGATAGTGCAGTGGTGCTTGTGTAGTGTAGGGGGTCGTGCTGGGGTAGTGTTTTAGGGTTTAGGGTAGTGCAGTGGTGTTTTTGTAGTGTAGGGGGTCATGTTTTAAGATGCAACGCTCCAATACCTGACCAGTCTGCACTACATAAAACTGCAAAAAACTAAAAAATAAAAAGTGTTTTGCACACTTTTGTCATTGGGCTATATGTGGGCTACATCTCGGTAATATTTGTGCTACATTTGGGCTCTTTTTTCACTGGTGGCCATCTTGGAAGATTTCTTTGTTATGAAGTTTCCTAATTTCCTCATTTACTGCAGTCTCCTCAGTAGGAAATGCTTTCAGTTTTTTACTTTGATTCCATCAAGAAGGCATTCAGATGTGTCACACATTTGCCATAAATTCAGAATGTTATTACTCTAGTTGTTCATTAGATCACTGTAGTAAAGCTACTGCTCACCAAGGAGTTAACTGGAAGTCTACTGCTGGTATTGAAAGGGATTGTTTCAGTCTGCATGTCAGAATTTTCTAATGAAATAGAAGAGGATTTGAGATCTCACTTAAAACATGCACTACATTTTCTTTTTGCAGCACTAACCATAATTTCTATGGCAAAATGAACCCCTCATTTTGTTCCTTTTTAAATTAAATGTTTTAAGTGTTACCAGTTTATTCCAATCAAGATGACTTCAGGTGTGCCATACTTTTGTCATAAGTAAGGCTGTTAGCACTCTAGTTGTTCTTTAGAACACTCTGGGAAGCTGCAGTAGAACACAAAGGCATCAACTGACAGGCTGCTCCTGTTGAAATATAACAGGAAGATATTTGAGATCACACTTGAAACATGTCCTAATTTTTCTTTCTACAGCACTAACCATAATTTCTATGACAAGATGAACCCCATCATTTTGTTCCTTTTTAAATTAAATGTTTTAAGTGTTACCAGTTTATTCCAATCAAGATGGCTTCAGGTGTGCCATACTTTTGTCATAAGTAAGGCTGTTAGCACTCTAGTTGTTCTTTAGAACACTCTGGGAAGCTGCAGTAGAACACAAAGGAATCAACTGACAGTCTCTGCCCTTGTTGGATGTACATGTTTTACTGAGAATGTCAGACTTCATTCTCACATGACTGAGAAAGATAATGTGAATTTACAGAAAATATGCTCTCATTTTAGCTTCTGGGGCACCTTCCAAAACTGTATGGGACAAGCATGTGAAAATAGTTTTCTCTCAAACATGATTCATGATATCCCAGCAGAAGGTTTTTCACAGGGTAAAATCACCTTAGAACACACCACAATTCCTGAAATTAGTATGGTACCATCAACAAATGAATTCTAATGTAACTAAAGTCTGTTATCACCCTTTATAGTTCTCCTTTTGGTAACCCTCAAAATCTTCGATTCACTACAATGCATTTCAAAGGGGTACTATCATTTATATTGGTCCCAAGATGGCTGCCAGCAATTCCAGGATGAAGTGCTGACAGCCAATCAGATCTCACGATGACATGTGTGGTTAGGCTCCGCCCAGATATATATGTGTTTTTACTTTTGATTTTCTCAGCAACTACTGAACGGATTTACACCATTTAACAAAAAGGGTTCTTTTTGAACCAAGAACTACCTCTTTGCCAAATTTGGTGTAATTCCGTTCAGCAGTTCGGGCTGTAGCCTTGCATAAAGTTTCCTATGGGAAATTGATTTTTTGACTCTTATTTTGTTTAATTTCTCCGCAACTACTGAACGGATTTACACCATTTAACAAAAGGGTTCTTTCTGAACCAAGAACTACCTCTTTGCCAAATTTGGTGTAATTCCGTTCAGCAGTTCGGGCTGTAGCCGTGTCTAAAGTTTCCTATGGGAAAATGAATGGGGAAAACACGTTTTGGGACCCCCTTTTTCTCGGCCCCCGCTTGACGAATCACCCTGAGACTTTCAGGGTAGGAGCGGACCGGAGCGGGCCATAAAGTTTGAAAATTTCGCGAAGATTCGTCAACCGACGCAAGAGTTATTTCAAATAGAATGTCGCGGATTTCCTATGGAAAATAGGTCCTAACTATAACTATCTACTGGCGACCGCCAGTAGATAATATATATATATATATATATATATATATATATATATATATATATATATTCAATTCAATTCAATAAATCTTTATTCAGATATGAAATATCCATAAAAGCACAGGTCAAAATACCAACAGAAATACATACATTTATAAAAATACACAGTATATAGAGTAATAGCAGCATAAACAACAGTGGACAAATAGGGGCTTGTGGTGCGTACCAAAAGACAGCAATAAAAATACATATGTTATAAAAGAAGACATGGTATGCGAGGCAGCAGCTTCATAAAACATTAAGCGGTTGAGAGCTTATAGCCTCTTAGCAGATAGCAGCATAATGTAATAAAGTGCAATCAAGTGTAAACTGTAAAGAAGAAAAACATGGTATGCAGAACAGCAGCTTCTTAAAGAACACTGTCCAGATGAGAATTTATAACTCATATCGATTAGCAGCATGATGTAATAAAGTGCAATCAAATATGTCAAGGGGTGCTCATTGAAATATGTGAGCGAACTGCCACCTTCAAAAAGGAAACTACACAGAAAATCAAGTCATCCCCCTTAAGTTTAAGAATTTCCATATAGGCTGCTGTTACATCTCTCTCTCCTGTCCTCCCTTTCCCCTCGTGCTCTTTTCCCTCCTTGGAATATGGAACCATGTACCTGCGTGTACAATCCTGGTTCCATGTTCCAGAGCTCCAGGTTTTCAGTTACTGCAGTCCTTCGTGATTTAAACATGTACTGTGCCTCTTTTGAATAAACTACAAGTTTTACTCACCATTTGGAGCTCCTCATCTTTTACATTTGGCGACGATCTACAGAAGACTTCGCTAGCTACTTACTTCTAGAGGTCCAGGTGCTGCGACGTCTTTCCGGACCCGTCTTCGTTTTCCTGCTGTGTTTCGTCCTGGAGTGCCTCTCCGCTGTTTCAGCTTGACTGCTGAGATTACTGCTGTCCAAACCGTGAGTTTGTCGGCCTTCGTGCGCCTTGCTGGCTGAATTTTGACATCTTTTCCATACTCTGTGGAGCAACGGCCATCGCGTAGACTGTTCATCTTCCTCCGCGTTTCCAGCTTGCCCATTGTGACGTGTGTTCATTTGTCTGTGTCACACCGTTGCCTAGCTGCTATACCTCCTCCGATCCTGCATTCCCCTTTCCGCTCCTTACGTTTGGCACGCCGTGCGCCGTCACGCCTGCGGCCATCTTGGAGCAGGGTTTCTTCACCCATTTCTATAGGATCTATTGGAGTTTACCAACTTCCGGCATTTTAACTGTACGGACATTCAAAAGTCCGATTCATGTCACTGCGCACAATTTTACAGTCAGTGTCCGCACTTTGGAAACTTCGATTCCAGCAACACTGGTAACCAGTTTTCTATGTTTTCCACTCGGCGATGAACACACCTTGCTAGGAGCTCTCTCGTGTTCTCATTTTGCATGGTGATGAGCACACCTTCCTTGTTTAAACAGGTAGGAAAGCCTGTTCTTCATCGGTGACAGGCACACCTTGACCTTTCAGATTATTTCATATGCTTTGCAACCTACTGACCCAGTGACAAGCACTCTTAGGGGCCGATTCTGATGCGGGTTGGAAAAGCTTCCCGACCAAGGGCCTGATTCTGATGCGGTTAGGAAGGCCTCCTAACGGCATTTGCTCCTTCCAAATCAGATCGGGAACGTGTCTTCCCGACCGAGGGCCCAATTCTGATGCGGTTAGGAACAAATGTTCCCATTGAAGTCAATGGGAGTTCAACCAAATCGTATCTGGAAGCATCCGGATGCATCCTACTCCGCCGGTCGGACTTTCCCGATCCAAGTGGGTCGGACACCATTTCCCAACCGATTCAGTCGGGAAGCTTTTCCAACCCGCATCAGAATCGGCCCCTAAATATATATATTTTTATTTCTTCCTCGTTCTGCTTGTCTGCGGTGACAGGCACACCATTAGCAATGCACATTGTTTTATTTTTGTAACTATTTTCTCTTTAATTGATTTGTGTGCACTTATATATTTTTCCTCTATATTTTATATATTTTATTTATACACACAATGCCTTTATTCATAAAAATATTTTTTTACAAAGTCTCATTTTCACAGTTTTAAACTAGTGTTAGTGTGTTTTATACTTTATTGTCTTTTACCTCCATATATTACAATGCAATTTGATCCTCCCTCAAAGTTTCTACAAAACAAGGGAGAACCGCCCATTCCATGGACAAGATGGAAAGAAGAATTTATCACCTACTTAAAGGCTATTGATGGTGAACGCATGTCTGCCGAGAGGAAAAAGAACATTTTCCTCCACTGTTTAGGATCTGAGTGACAGTTAGTCTATAGAACCCTACCTCCTGTTAGATCTGGTGGCGATCACAATGTATACGATGAGGTGATTTTACATATTGAGAACAGGTTTAAACCAACCACTAGCGTTGCTCTAAACAGATTTAAATTTTATACTAGAATCCAAGAAGAGGGAGAGACTTTTGACGAATTTTTAACCGCTCTCCGTGCCCTGTCTCTGCACTGCAACTTCGGTTTAATAACTGACAAGATGATTCGAGACCAAATCATTGTCCATGTGAGAAACAAAAAAGTACAGGAGCAACTTTGGATAATGGGAGACCCTAATTTAGAGGCTGCTATCAGTACGGCCAAGGCATTGGAACAATCCGAGAAGTGGATGAAGTCACTTAACAAAGAGACAAAAAATCTCACTTCCAGTGAAGTTAACAGTGTCAATTCCACCACTTCAAAAGACTTGTCCATCAACAAGAGTAACCTTAACCAAAAAAAATTCTACTGTTACAGGTGTGGTAATCCGGGGCACCTGGCATCCTTCCCACGTTGTCCTGCTATAGGCAAGGAATGCAGTAAATGTGGACGTTCAGGCCACTTTTCCAAGATGTGCAAGGATACCAGGAAGGGTGTTGCTGACACAAGAAAGTGTTTTTCATCTTCTTCCAAAGGGAACATTTCTTGTGTATCTTGTGATAATTCAAGTTATGACCATGCCCAGGGAAATTTAGAGTCTGGAATTGTAGTTTCCATTCAAGATTCATTTGACCTCTCTGATGTTGACAAGATTTGTTCCCCCAAATGTTTTGTACATGTTCTGGGGAGGGAACTGGAGTTAATGGCAGACTCTGGGTCACCTTGGACCATCATCACTGAGGATTATTGTTTAGAATCCTTTGGGGATCTGTTTGACCTAAACTCTTTGTGCAAACCTGATATTGTTGCATATAATTTTGATGCCTCTACCATTGATTTCATAGGGTTCAAAGAAGTACTTATTGAATTTAAAGAGAACACGGCTATGATCAAACTTTATGTAGCGGTCAAAGGTGTTAATGTTTTAGGGTGGCGGGACCAAGCCAAGCTGGGTATTATATTGAACCCCAGGGACAGGGAGCCCGTGTCTGTTCTAGCACTTACCTCTGCTGGTCCTGAATTTATTAAATTATTCCCTGATGTGTTCTCTGAAAATCTGGGAAAACTTATTGGATTCAGCCACAGGATCAAAGTAAAAGAGGGATCTATACCTATTAAGCAGAAGCTAAGGGGGGTACCCATCAGCATTAGAGCTGAATTGAAGAAAATGTTGGATGACATGGTCATGGGTGGCATCATTGAGGAAATTGAGTCATCCGAATGGGTTTCTCCAATTGTTTTAGCCCAAAAACTAGACAAAAGTATTAGGTTGTGTGTTGATATGAGGGCATTGAATGCCAATTTAGTGGCCGACTGCCACCCCCTTCCCAACATAAACAAAATGGTGTGCATGCTGGATGGTGCTTGTATTTTTTCCACACTCGACCTTAGGTCTGAGTACCACCAAATTGAACTTACTGAAGACTCCAAAAATTACACCGCCTTTATCACACCTCATGGGCTATTTCAGTTCAAGAGGATGCCTTTCGGGCTGGCATCAGCTGCATCTGTATTTCAGAGGGCCATGTATCATATTTTTAAGGATGTCAGCAATTTTGTTAAATGTTTCCAGGACGATATCCTCATTTTTTCTAAAAATGAGGATGATCATTCCCAACATGTAGAAGAAGTTTGCGAAGATTGAGAAGGTGTGGTTTGACACTTAAGGCTGCAAAATGTAAATTTTTCTGCAAATCAGTGGAATATCTTGGTCATACTCTCTCAGGAGATGGTGTAGTGCCCAAAAAGTCTTTAGTAGATGCCATCATCAATGCACCCTCTTCTGACAATAGAGAGAAACTTCTTTCCTTCGCGGGTTTGTGTGAATATTACAGCAAATTGATACAAAATGTTGCCACTAAGATGGAGCCCCTCAGAGAGTTGACCAGGAAGTCCACTGAGTTTGTCTGGTCTGAGAGACAAGAGACAGCTTTCAAACAAATCAAAAACGAAATTGTCAATGCTCCTACCCTTAAGTCCTTTTGCCTCAACAAAAAATGTATCATTACCGTTGATGCTAGCCTTTACGGTTTAGGTGGAGTACTTAGCCAGCACTCCGGAAAAGAAGAGTGGTGTGAAACTTTTGCTTCTAGGACTCTTTCTGTTACTGAGAGAAGATATGCGGTCATCGAGAGAGAATTGTTAGCATGTATTTGGGCCATTGAACATTTCCGCAACTATGTGTGGGGAAACAGATTTACACTTCGGACTGATCATAAGCCCCTTGTTGGTATCTTTATCTCCTGGGGGGGGGTGTTGGAATTCTATAGCTCGTATTGCTCCTCTCACTTCCAGGTTACAGGAATATGATTTTGAAGTTGTTTATGTCCCCGGCAAGAGCAATGTTACTGCCGATTTCTTATCTAGATTACCCTGTTCTGATGTTGGGGTATCTCTTGATGAACAAGAGGTGGACATAGTTGCAACCATCAAGGATTTCGTTTCTCATGAATTTTTGTGTTTGTCAGAATCTGAGTGGGTGACAGAAATGAATAATGATGTTGTGTGTCAACTGGTTATTGAGTTTTTGAAGAAGGGTTGGCCAAGAGAAAAGTCTGCCAGCAGTGAAATTGCTCCTTTTTGTCATGTCTCAAATGAGATTGAAGAAGATGGTGGATTGCTCTTCAAAGGAGGCAAGATTATTCCTCCTGTTTCCATGCAAAAGAAGATTCTATCACTTGCCCATTAGGGACACCTAGGTATGTCCTCCATGAAGCGCCTTACCCGGGCCAATTTTTGGTGGCCTGGTCTTGACAAAATGGTTGATAGAGCTGTAAGAGAGTGTCCAGACTGCATCAGTAGTGACAAGATGCTCCAGGTTTCATCTGCCCCTCTCAAACCTGTTTCTTGGCCTGAGTGTCCTTGGCAAAAGGTAGCATTTGATGTTTCAGGTCCTTTTAGACATCTGCCTTCTAATGCCCGTTTCGCTCTCGTCATGATAGACTATCATTCCAAGTGGCCTGAGGTAAAGTTTGTGGCTAGCGCCTCCACTCAGGTCATCATTACATTTTTTAGAGAGGTTTTTGCTCGTGAAGGTTTCCCCGAAGTTCTAGTGACAGACAACGGGGTACAACTTATCTCTCAGGAGATGGAGAGTTTCCTCCATATGTGTAGCATTAAGCATGTGACCACTTCCCTGTACGAACTGAGAGAGAACGGCCAAGTGGAGCGGTTTAACCGCGTTCTTAAGGATGGTATTCAATCTGCTTGCATGTCCAGTGAACCTTGGAGGGATGTGGTAAGGAAGAGGTTGTGGATGTACCGTATCACTCCCCACTCTGTGACGGGGGTGAGCCCTTTCAGACTTTTGAAGGGCAGAGAACCTACCTCAGAGATTTGCCCTTGGTGGATTAAGAAAGTTAACAAGGTTGATGACAGCATTGATATTAATCTTGTCGCTAAACATGTGGAAGAAAAGCAAAACAAGATGAAAGTTTTATTTGACTCTAAAATGAATGTGAAAGTACCTGATTTTACTGTAGGAGAGTGGGTTAGGATTAAAAAACCTGGTTTCTTGGCAAAAGGGATTTCCAAGTTTGGTCATCCAATCAAGATTGTTAAGGTTTGCAAAAACAGTGTCATTACCCAGGATGGGAGAGTGTGGAATGTGAGGAGAGTTGCCAAGTGTAAGTCTCTTGGGTTTAGCACAGACAGAGATGTTAATTTACCGTTGTCTGACTCTCCCAATTCTAATTGCAACTCCTCTCATCCTGCCCATTCTGTAGCGTCCAGAGTCAAAGGTAATAACAGACCCAGGTTTTTACCTGCTAGATACTTGTCTTAATTATTTTGTTTTTTTTCTTTCTTTTCCTTCCCTCTTTCTTTTGTTTTGTTAGGAATGAGATGTGTTACATATCTCTCTCCTGTCCTCCCTTTCCCCTCGTGCTCTTTTCCCTCCTTGGAATATGGAACCATGTACCTGCGTGTACAATCCTGGTTCCATGTTCCAGAGCTCCAAGTTTTCAGTTACTGCAGTCCTTCATGATCTAAACAGGTACTGTGCCTCCTTTGAATAAACTATAAGTTTTACTCACCATTTGGAGCTCCTCATCTTTTACAGCTGCTCTATAATCAGTGATGGCAGTTACCTTAAAAAAAGGGATCAGAAATTGTTTGGTATATTTTTGATAAAAATTACAAAAGAATAAAAAATGTAACATTCATTGATTGCTGCGATTGCCACAAGGGCAGGGTGTTTGCTCAAGATTAACATTGAACCCTAAGGGGAAGCAAAGCGAATATTTTAGAGTGCCAGCCCTAAGGCGAAAGAGCAAGCTTCTCTCCCAGTGACCTATATTCTTTAAAAGGTAGCTGGATGGCAGGGCAGATGTGATGGGGGACAAGTTGCGTCCACCAGGGACATATACCTTGCAACTGACGATTTCGAGAGCTCTGTTACATATCTTGTGTTATTATAGTGGCCATATAGAGCCTCCTGGAGGGTCTTTTTATTTATACCTTCCATTATTCATAAAGTTTTATTTATAAAGTTTTATATAGCGCTGGCTAGACCCGGAGGTATCAGAGCGCTTTACATAAGGATCAGTGCGTTACAGGTTACATAGTTACAGGATCAGCGAGTTACAGGTTATATAGTTACAGTAATTAGATCAACGAAAACGGAGGGAGGAGGAGGAGGGAGGGGGGAGGAAAAACAGCGGGGGACGAGGAAAACAATGTCAGATGTCCGGCTGGGTAGGTGACAGCCAAGGGGTAAACCAGAGCCAGACTCCTCTATAGCTGCAAAGAACAGCTCCACCGGGCATCAGCCAAGGTTGCTCAGGCTCCGCAGTAGGTACAAAACAGTTTTGGAATCAGCCCAGGGGGCATCGTCATACCTCCATCAAAAATCACCAGGTCCCGGTATTCCTGGGGAGTGCCGTCCGCCTCGTCTTTCAGCTTACCCCCAGGACACGAGTGATGGGAGGAGAGGAGGAAAGGACAGTTCCAAAGTCAGAAGAATTCACATATCACTTGGATATCACTTGGATTTAAAAAAATATGTTCAATATTCACGCTGATCAAACTTTTTCTAACAGCAGCGAGCCAGGGTATGTCCCCGCCCCTATCACATTTAAGACAATCAACTATTATATCTCTCGTTAGGGTCGCTGCCGGGTTTTGCCAAACTTTTAGCCAAAATATGGCTGGACGGGCCCTAATGTAATCTTCGATATAAAACAATTTTAATTCCTTATGGCAAACAAAATGTGAGGAGGAAATTGGGGCCCCCAGAAGTTTCCGACAGAATCAATTTTCCTCTCCCTGGATACTACTACATTTTGTAAAACCTCAAACTTCAGCGCCATATGTTGCGGTGGGAATACACTGTGTTTTATAAATTTTAGTTATAGATAAAACCACCTCGGCTCTTTTTGGTTGCGGGAGGCACAAAATTGAATTGGTGGCTTTTAAAAACGTACTCCTGCTATGTGCCACATGAGCTGCCCAGGAGCCGTTGGCTGAAAATACTAACCCCAAATATGGGAAAGTGCAAGTGCGTAATAAGCGTTCAGATCCTGAGGTAATTGAGTTAATAAGGTGCTTTTTAGGGCCACGGGCCATTAAAAACGATTTTTTGAAATTGGTACAAAGATCTAAACCAGCCATAAAATCCACAAAGCCCCGAACTAAAGTGCGTAGTGCATTGGGTGTGCGGCCCATTAGGACCGCAACATCCGCATACAGTAGGGCGGGGAGTGTATTACCATTGATTCTAGGGACATCGTTAGTAAGTTCGGACAATACATTATGTAAGTCATTAATGTATAAAATAAATAGGAGAGGGGCCAGTACGCACCCCTGCCTGACCCCTCTACCAATATTAATGTCCCGTGAAACCTCCCCTTCCTTACTGATCCTCACCCGTGCTTTCAAATCCCTGTGCAAATAAGCTAAAAAATGAACTAAACCCTCATCCAACCCATATTTTAAAAGGACCGACCATAAGCGTGACCTGTTAACAAAATCAAAGGCTGAGGTGAGGTCCATAAAAGCCAAGTAAATGGGGGATTTCCAAGCAACGGTGTATTTGCCAACAATAAAATTTAGGCTTAGGCACTGTTCCACAGTGCCTATTTTGCTTCTGAAACCTAGATGGCACAAGTTTAAAATGTGTTCCTCCTCCGCCCAAGACCTGATCTTGTTAAACAGGACCCTCCCAAGAATCTTCAGTGTATTGTCGATCAGGAAGATCGGTCTATAGCAGCTAGGGTTGGATCGGTCCCCTTTTTTTAAAAATCAGAACGATAATGCTGGTAGACCATGTGCTAGGAATAGAGGCATTTGTTAGATTATTAAAAACATTAAGTAAAAGGGGCGCCCAAAACTCTGGTTTATACTTGATGAGGTCGATGGGAAGCCCGTCAGGGCCGGGAGCCTTATTGCCTAAGCTTTGGTAGATGGTGTCCTCAACTTCTAACACGGATATCTGAATCCGCGAGGCAACATGATGGTTAAAGGGATCCTCACTCTGGGAGGGAGCTAAATAAATCTTAGAGAAGTGGGCTTCCCAAGCTTCACTAGTTATGTTACAGCTTAGGGAAGTAAGTGTAAGGCCCATAGATCGCATGTCTTTGTCTGCTGCCCAAAAACCGTTTCCATTGTTAAGTCTGGCAGCACAAGCAAGGTTGTCCCAGCGTTCTTTTAGGATCTCATCTTTTCGTTGCCTGGCCACTTGTTTGTAATGACACCTCAGGGACTTAATAAGAGTTGCATCCCTTGGTGTCATTGCAAGTGCTGTGCGGAGCTCTCTATTTGCTCGTGAACAGGCATTGTTGAACCATCTTGGACTCTGGTTGGTATATATATACATACATAAATTACCTACTGACAGTCACCAGTAGGTAGTTATAGTTAGGACCTGATTTCTATCAAAAAGCTGATTTTTATTTGCCAATAACTTTGGGATTGTTTAACGAATCTTCACAAAATGTTCAAAACTAATTTGATGCTCACTTCAGCTGCTGTCTTAAAACTTTCGGGGTGATCCTTGAAGCGGGGGCTGAGAAAAACACCTTTTCTCCATGTTAATTTCCGTAGGAAACTTTAGAAACGGCTACAGCCCAAACTGCTCAACCGAATTGCACCAAATTTGGCAAAAAAGTAGCTCTTGGTCCAGAAAGCACTCAATTTGTTAAATGGTGTAAATCTGTTCAGTAGTTCCTGAGAAACTTAAAAGATTTCTCAGTTGCCGCGGTCGATCCACGAACCCTTCCGATCTCGTTCCTGATATCTAATTGGCTGCCAACACTTCAAACCAGGAAGTGTTGGCAGCCATCTGTTGAACTGAGTCACGAGCAAAAACGTGAAGAAAAAGATAAGGGGAAGGGTAGAAACACCCTGACCCCTAGGCCTCTGACAACTTCTCAGCAATCCTGCTGTATGGGACTTACTGGAGGTAATAGGAGGGGTAGTTGGCCCCCAAGAGGCGTCCTATGCTTAAAGACTTTGATACAAAAGCAGACATTTGAGGTGAGCAAATTTAGAGTGTTGCGAATGCTCTATAATGGAGCTGCTTTCCACCTAAACTTGAGAACTACCCAGAGTTCTCTGCTTCTTTTTTTGCATAATTTATGCGCCACTCTATGCCTGAAAGTGTATTTTTTTTACTTATACTGGGTGCTCCCTTGTGTCTGGACAAAGCTATACCTCTCTGAGGAGCTCTAATGAGAGCGAAACATGTGTCAGGGGATGCATTTATTCACTTGAGGTTGGTTTGGATGGTGTTTTACCAATCCAAAGCTGTAATACTGTGCCTGGAGTGGTAAAATGCTTTGGCCATTTTACAGCTCGGCATGGATAGCACTGTTCTAATCCTATGCTTAAAGACTTTGCTGTGGAAATGGTAAAAGACTTTGCCCCTTTTTATCTCGGTGTGGATGGCACTGTGCTAATCCCACGCTTAAAGACTTTGATAGAAAAGCAGACATTTGAGGTGAGCAAATTTAGAGTGTCACTGGTGTTGAGAGTGCTCTATACTGGAGCTGCTTTCCAACTAAACTTGAGAACTACCCAGAGTTCAGTTCTCTGCTTCTTTTTTTGCATATATATATATTATCTACTGGCGGTCGCCAGTAGATAGTTATAGTTAGGACCTATTTTCCATTGGAAATCCGCGACATTCTATTTGAAATAACTCTTGCGTCGGTTGACGAATCTTTGCGAAATTTTCAAACTTTATGGCCCGCTCCGGTCCGCTCCTACCCTGAAAGTCTCAGGGTGATTCGTCAAGCGGGGGCCGAGAAAAAAAGGGGGATCCCAAAACGTGTTTTCCCCATTCATTTTCCCATAGGAAACGTTAGACACGGCTACAGCCCGAACTGCTGAACGGAATTACACCAAATTTGGCAAAGAGGTAGTTCTTGGTTCAGAAAGAACCCTTTTTGTTAAATGGTGTAAATCCGTTCAGTAGGTGCGGAGAAATTAAAAAAATAAGAGTAAAAAAATCAATTTCCCATAGGAAACTTTATGCAAGGCTACAGCCCGAACTGCTGAACGGAATTACACCAAATTTGGCAAAGAGGTAGTTCTTGGTTCAAAAGAACCCTTTTTGTTAAATGGTGTAAATCCGTTCAGTAGTTGCTGAGAAAATCAAAAGTAAAAACACATATATATCTGGGCGGAGCCTAACCACACATGTCATCGTGAGATCTGATTGGCTGTCAGCACTTCATCCTGGAATTGCTGGCAGCCATCTTGGGACCAATATAAATGATAGTACCCCATTGAAATGCATTGTAGTGAATCGAAGATTTTGAGGGTTACCAAAAGGAGAACTATAAAGGGTGATAACAGACTTTAGTTACATTAGAATTCATTTGTTGATGGTACCATACTAATTTCAGGAATTGTGGTGTGTTCTAAGGTGATTTTACCCTGTGAAAAACCTTCTGCTGGGATATCATGAATCATGTTTGAGAGAAAACTATTTTCACATGCTTGTCCCATACAGTTTTGGAAGGTGCCCCAGAAGCTAAAATGAGAGCATATTTTCTGTAAATTCACATTATCTTTCTCAGTCATGTGAGAATGAAGTCTGACATTCTCAGTAAAACATGTACATCCAACAAGGGCAGAGACTGTCAGTTGATTCCTTTGTGTTCTACTGCAGCTTCCCAGAGTGTTCTAAAGAACAACTAGAGTGCTAACAGCCTTACTTATGACAAAAGTATGGCACACCTGAAGCCATCTTGATTGGAATAAACTGGTAACACTTAAAACATTTAATTTAAAAAGGAACAAAATGATGGGGTTCACCTTGTCATCGAAATTATGGTTAGTGCTCTGGAAAGAAAAATTAGGACGTTTCAAGTGTGATCTCAAATATCTTCCTGTTATATTTCAACAGGAGCAGCCTGTCAGTTGATGCCTTTGTGTTCTACTGCAGCTTCCCAGAGTGTTCTAAAGAACAACTAGAGTGCTAACAGCCTTACTTATGACAAAAGTATGGCACACCTGAAGCCATCTTGATTGGAATAAACTGGTAACACTTAAAACATTTAATTTAAAAAGGAACAAAATGATGGGGTTCATTTTGTCATAGAAATTATGGTTAGTGCTGTAGAAAGAAAAATTAGGACATGTTTCAAGTGTGATCTCAAATATCTTCCTGTTATATTTCAACAGGAGCAGCCTGTCAGTTGATGCCTTTGTGTTCTACTGCAGCTTCCCAGAGTGTTCTAAAGAACAACTAGAGCGCTAACAGTCTTACTTATGACAAAAGTATGGCACACCTGAAGCCATCTTGATTGGAATAAACTGGTAACATTTAAAACATTTAATTTAAAAAGGAACAAAATGAGGGGGTTCATTTTGCCATAGAAATTATGGTTAGTGCTGTAGAAAGAAAAATTAGGACATGTTTCAAGTGAGATCTCAAATATCTTCCTGTTATATTTCAACAGGAGCAGCATGTCAGTTGATGCCTTTGTGTTCTACTGCAGCTTCCCAGAGTGTTCTAAAGAACAACTAGAGTGCTAACAGCCTTACTTATGACAAAAGTATGGCACACCTGAAGCCATCTTGATTGGAATAAACTGGTAACACTTAAAACATTTAATTTAAAAAGGAACAACATGAGGGGGTTCATTTTGCCATAGAAATTATGGTTAGTGCTGCAAAAAGAAAATTTAGTGCATGTTTTAAGTGAGATCTCAAATCCTCTTCTATTTCATTAGAAAATTCTGACATGCAGACTGAAACAATTACTTTCAATACCAGCAGTAGACTTCCAGTTAACTCCTTGGTGAGCAGTAGCTTTACTACAGTGATCTAATGAACAACTAGAGTAATAACATTCTGAATTTATGGCAAATGTGTGACACATCTGAATGCCTTCTTGATGGAATCAAAGTAAAAACTGAAAGCATTTCCTACTGAGGAGACTGCAGTAAATGAGGAAATTAGGAAACTTCATAACAAAGAAGTCTTTCAAGATGGCCACCAGTGAAAAAAGAGCCCAAATGTAGCACAAATATTACCCAGATGTAGCCCACATATAGCCCAATGACAAAAGTGTGCAAAACACTTTTTATTTTTTAGTTTTTTTGCAGTTTTATGTAGTGCAGACTGGTCAGGTATTGGAGCATTACATCTTAAAACATGACCCCCCCTACACTACAAAAACACCACTGCACTACCCTAAACCCTAAAAAACTACCCCAGCACGACCCCCTACACTACACAAGCACCACTGCACTATCCTAAACCCTAAAACACTACCCCCAGCATGACCCCCTACACTACACAAACACCACTGCACTACCCGAAACCCTAAAACACTACCCCAACACCACTGCACTAACCTAAATCCTAAAACACTACCCCCAGCACGACCCCCTACACTACCCAAACACCACTGCACTACCCTAAAACATGACCCCCTACACTACACAAACACCACTGCACTACCCTAAACCCTAAAACACTACCCCCAGTACGACCCCCTACACTACACAAGCACCACTGCACTACCCTAAAACCTAAAACACTACCCCCAGCACGACCGCCTACACTACACAAACACCACTGCACTACCTTAAACCCTAAAACACTACCCCCAGCACGACCCCCTACACTACCCAAACACCACTGCACTAACCTAAATCCTAAAACACTACCCCCAGCACGATCCCCTACACTACCCAAACACCACTGCACTACCCTAAAACATGACCCCCTACACTACACAAACACCACTGCACTACCCTAAACCCTAAAACACTACCCCCAGCACGACCCCCTACACTACACAAGCACCACTGCACTACTCTAAACCCTAAAACACTACCCCCAGCATGACCCCCTACACTGCCCGAACACCACTGCACTGCCCTAAACCCTGAAACACCAGCCCCTGCACGACCCCCTACACTGCCCGAACACCACTGCACTGCCCTAAACCCTGAAACACATACCCTAGCACGACCCCCTACACTGCCCGAACACCACTGCACTGCCCTAAACCCTGAAACACCACCCCTTCACGACCCCCTACACTGCCCGAACACCACTGCACTGCCCTAAACCCTGAAACACCACCCCAGCATGACCCCTACACTGCCCGAACACCACTGCACTGCCCTAAACCCTGAAACACTACCCCCAGCAAGACCTCCTACACTGCCCGAATACCACTGCACTGCTCTAAACCCTGAAACATCACCCCCAGCAAGACCCCCTACACTGCCCGAACACCACTGCCCTAAACCCTGAAACACCACCCCAGCACGACCCCCTACACTGCCCGAACACCACTGCACTGCCCTAAACCCTGAAACACCACCCCCAGCACGACCCCCTACACTGCCCAAACACCACTGCACTGCCCTAAACCCTGAAACACCACCCCCTGCACGACCCCCTACACTGCCTGAACACTACTGCACTGCCCTAAACCCTGAAACACCATCCCCAGCACGACCCCCTACACTGCCCGAACACCACTGCACTGCCCTAAACCCTGAAACACCACCCCCAGCAAGCCCCCCTACACTGCCCGAACACCACTGCCCTAAACCCTGAAACACCACCCCCAGCAAGACCCCCTACACTGCCCGAACACCACTGCACTGCCCTAAACCCTGAAACACCAGCCCCAGCACGACCCCTACACTGCCCGAACACCACTGCACTGCCCTACACCCTGAAACACCACCCCCTGCACGACCCCCTACACTGACCGAACACCACTGCACTGCCCTAAACCCTGAAACACTACCCCCAGCACGACCCCCTACACTACACAAACACCACTGCACTACCTTAAACCCTAAAACACTACCCCCAGCACGACCCCCTACACTACCCAAACACCACTGCACTAACCTAAATCCTAAAACACTACCCCCAGCCCGACCCCCTACACTACCCAAACACCACTGCACTACCCTAAAACACGACCCCCTACACTACACAAGCACCACTGCACTACCCTAAACCCTAACACACTACCCACAGCATGACCCCCTACACTGCCCGAACACCACTGCACTGCCCTAAACCCTGAAACACCAGCCCCTGCACGACCCCCTACACTGCCCGAACACCACTGCACTGCCCTAAACCCTGAAACACATACCCTAGCACGACCCCCTACACTGCCCGAACACCACTGCACTGCCCTAAACCCTGAAACACCACCCCTTCACGACCCCCTACACTGCCCGAACACCACTGCACTGCCCTAAACCCTGAAACACCACCCCCAGCATGACCCCTACACTGCCCGAACACCACTGCACTGCCCTAAACCCTGAAACTTCACCCCCAGCAAGACCCCCTACACTGCCCGAACACCACTGCCCTAAACCCTGAAACACCACCCCCAGCACGACCCCCTACACTGCCCGAACACCACTGCACTGCCCTAAACCCTGAAACACCACCCCCAGCACGACCCCCTACACTGCCCGAACACCACTGCACTGCCCTAAACCCTGAAACACCACCCCCAGCACGACCCGCTACACTGCCCGAACACCACTGCACTGCCCTAAACCCTGAAACACCACCCCCAGCAAGACCCCCTACATTGCCCGAACACCACTGCACTGCCCTAAACCCTGAAACACCACCCCCAGCAAGACCCCCTACACTGCCCGAACACCACTGCCCTAAACCCTGAAACACCACCCCCAGCAAGACCCCCTACACTGCCCGAACACCACTGCACTGCCCTAACCCTGAAACACCAGCCCCAGCACGACCCCTACACTGCCCGAACACCACTGCACTGCCCTAAACCCTGAAACACCACCCCTGCACGACCCCCTACACTGCCCGAACACAACTGCACTGCCCTAAACCCTGAAACACCACCCCCAGCACAACCCCCTACACTGCCCGAACACCACTGCACTGCCCTAAACCCTGAAACACCACCCCCTGCACGATCCACTACACTGCCCGAACACTACTGCACTGCCCTAAACCCTGAAACACCACCCCCAGCACGACCCCCTACACTGCACGAACACCACTGCACTGCCCTAAACCCCAAAACACTACCCCCAGCAAGACCCCCTACACTGCCCGAACAACACTGCCCTAAACCCTGAAACACCACCCCCAGCAAGACCCCCTACACTGCCCGTACACCACTGCACTGCCCTAAACCCTGAAACACCACCCCCAGCATGACCCCCTACACTGCCCGAACACCACTGCACTGCCCTAAACCCTGAAACACCACCCCCAGCACGACCCCCTACACTGCCCGAACACCACTGCACTGCACTAAACCATGAAACACCAGCCCCAGCACGACCCCCTACACTGCCCGAACACCACTGCACTGCCCTAAACCCTGAAACACCACCCCCAGCACGACCCCCTACACTGCCCGAACACCACTGCACTGCCCTAAACCCTGAAACACCACCCCCAGCACGACCCCTCACACTGCCCAAACCCCACTGCGCTGCCCTAAACCCTGAAACACCAGCCCCAGCACGACCCCCTACACTGCCCGAAAACCACTGCACTGCCCTAAACCCTGAAACACCAGCCCTAGCACGACCCCCTACACTGCCCGAACACCACTGCACTACCCTAAACCCTCAAACACCAGCCCCAGCACGACCCCCTACACTGCCCGAACACCACTGCACTGCCCTAAACCCTGAAACACAGCCCCAGCAAGACCCCCTACACTGCCCGAACACCACTGCACTGCCCTAAACCCTGAAACACCACCCCCAGCAAGACCCCCTACACTGCCCGAACACCACTGCACTAAACCCTGAAACACCACCCCCTGCACGACCTCCTACACTGCCGGAACACCACTGCACTGCCCTAAACCCTGAAACACCACCCCCAGCACGACCCCCTACACTGCCCGAACACCACTGCACTGCCCTAAACTCTGAAACATCAACCCCAGCAAGACCCCCTACACTGCCTGAACACCACTGCCCTAAACCCTGAAACACCACCTCCAGCAAAATCCCCTACACGGCCTGAACACCACTGCACTGCCCTAAACCCTGAAACACCACCTCCAGCAAAATCCCCTACACTGCCTGAACACCATTGCTCTGCCCTAAATCCTGAAACACTAGCCCCAGCATGACCCCCTACACTGCCCAAACACCACTGCACTGCCCTAAACCCTGAAACACCACCCCCAGCACGACCCCCTACACTGCCCAAACACCACTGCACTGCCCTAAACCCTGAAACACCAGCCCCAGCAAGACCCCCTACACTGCCCGAACACCACTGCACTGCCCTAGACTCTGAAACACCAGCCCCAGCAAGACCCCCTACACTGCCCGAACACCACTGCACTGCCCTAAACCCTGAAACACCAGCCCCAGCATGACCCCCTACACTGCCCGAACACCACTGCACTGCCCTAAACCCTGAAACAACAGCCCCAGCACGACCACCTACACTGCCCGAACACCACTGCACTGCCCTAAACCCTGAAACACCACCCCCAGCAAGACCCCCTACATTGCCCGAACACCACTGCACTGCCCTAAACCCTGAAACACCACCCCCAGCAAGACCCCCTACACTGCCCGAACACCACTGCCCTAAACCCTGAAACACCACCCCCAGCAAGACCCCCTACACTGCCCGAACACCACTGCACTGCCCTAACCCTGAAACACCAGCCCCAGCACGACCCCTACACTGCCCGAACACCACTGCACTGCCCTAAACCCTGAAACACCACCCCCTGCACGACCCCCTACACTGCCCGAACACAACTGCACTGCCCTAAACCCTGAAACACCACCCCCAGCACAACCCCCTACACTGCCCGAACACCACTGCACTGCCCTAAACCCTGAAACACCACCCCCTGCACGATCCACTACACTGCCCGAACACTACTGCACTGCCCTAAACCCTGAAACACCACCCCCAGCACGACCCCCTACACTGCACGAACACCACTGCACTGCCCTAAACCCCAAAACACTACCCCCAGCAAGACCCCCTACACTGCCCGAACAACACTGCCCTAAACCCTGAAACACCACCCCCAGCAAGACCCCTACACTGCCCGTACACCACTGCACTGCCCTAAACCCTGAAACACCACCCCCAGCATGACCCCCTACACTGCCCGAACACCACTGCACTGCCCTAAACCCTGAAACACCACCCCCAGCACGACCCCCTACACTGCCCGAACACCACTGCACTGCACTAAACCATGAAACACCAGCCCCAGCACGACCCCCTACACTGCCCGAACACCACTGCACTGCCCTAAACCCTGAAACACCACCCCCAGCACGACCCCCTACACTGCCCGAACACCACTGCACTGCCCTAAACCCTGAAACACCACCCCCAGCACGACCCCCTACACTGCCCAAACCCCACTGCGCTGCCCTAAACCCTGAAACACCAGCCCCAGCACGACCCCCTACACTGCCCGAAAACCACTGCACTGCCCTAAACCCTGAAACACCAGCCCTAGCACGACCCCCTACACTGCCCGAACACCACTGCACTACCCTAAACCCTCAAACACCAGCCCCAGCACGACCCCCTACACTGCCCGAACACCACTGCACTGCCCTAAACCCTGAAACACAGCCCCAGCAAGACCCCCTACACTGCCCGAACACCACTGCACTGCCCTAAACCCTGAAACACCACCCCCAGCAAGACCCCCTACACTGCCCGAACACCACTGCACTAAACCCTGAAACACCACCCCTGCACGACCTCCTACACTGCCGGAACACCACTGCACTGCCCTAAACCCTGAAACACCACCCCCAGCACGACCCCCTACACTGCCCGAACACCACTGCACTGCCCTAAACTCTGAAACATCAACCCCAGCAAGACCCCCTACACTGCCTGAACACCACTGCCCTAAACCCTGAAACACCACCTCCAGCAAAATCCCCTACACGGCCTGAACACCACTGCACTGCCCTAAACCCTGAAACACCACCTCCAGCAAAATCCCCTACACTGCCTGAACACCATTGCTCTGCCCTAAATCCTGAAACACTAGCCCCAGCATGACCCCCTACACTGCCCAAACACCACTGCACTGCCCTAAACCCTGAAACACCACCCCCAGCACGACCCCCTACACTGCCCAAACACCACTGCACTGCCCTAAACCCTGAAACACCAGCCCCAGCAAGACCCCCTACACTGCCCGAACACCACTGCACTGCCCTAGACTCTGAAACACCAGCCCCAGCAAGACCCCCTACACTGCCCGAACACCACTGCACTGCCCTAAACCCTGAAACACCAGCCCCAGCATGACCCCCTACACTGCCCGAACACCACTGCACTGCCCTAAACCCTGAAACAACAGCCCCAGCACGACCACCTACACTGCCCGAACACCACTGCACTGCCCTAAACCCTGAAACACCAGCCCCAGCACAACCCCCTACACTGCCCGAACACCACTGCACTGCCCTAAACCCTGAAACACCTGCCCCAGCACGACCCCCTACACTGCCCGAACACCACTGCACTGCCCTAAACCCTGAAACACCACCCCCTGCAGCACCACCTACACTGCCCGAACACCACTGCACTGCCCTAAACCCTGAAACACCACCCCCTGCACCGCCCCCTACACTGCCCGAACACCACTGCACTGCCCTAAACCCTGAAACACCACCCCCAGCACGACCCCCTTTACTGCTCGAACACCACTGCACTGCCCCAAACCCTGAAACACCACCCCCAGCACGACCCCCTACACTGCCCGAACACCACTGCACTGCCCTAAACCCTGAAACACCACCCCCTACACTGCCCTAACACCACTGCACTGCCCTAAACCCTAAAACACTCCCCCCAGCACGACTCCCTACACTACCCGAACACCACTGCACTGCCCTAAACCCTAAAACACTACCCCCGCATGACCCCCTACACTACCCAAACACCAATGCACTACCCTAATCCCTAAAATACTACCCCCGCATGACCCCCTACACTACCCTAAACCCTAAAACACTACCCCCCAGCACGATCCCCTACACTGCCTGAACACCACTGCACTGCCCTAAACCCTGAAACACCACCCCCAGCACGACCCCCTACACTGCCCGAACACCACTGCACTGCCCTAAACCCTGAAACACCACCCCCTGCACGACCCCCTACACTGCCCGAACACTACTGCCCTGCCCTAAACCCTGAAACACCACCCCCAGCAAGACCCCCTACACTGCCCGAACACCACTGCCCTAAACCCTGAAACACCACCCCCAGCAAGACCCCCTACACTGCCCGAACACCACTGCACTGCCCTAAACCCTGAAACACCAGCCCCAGCACGACCCCTACACTGCCCGAACACCACTGCACTGCCCTAAACCCTGAAACACCACCCCCTGCATGACCCCTACACTGCCCGAACACCACTGCGCTGCCCTAAACCCTGAAACACCACCCCCAGCACAACCCCCTACACTGCCCGAACACCACTGCACTGCCCTAAACCCTGAAACACCACCCCCTGCACGACCCCCTACACTGCCCGAACACTACTCCCCTGCCCTAAACCCTGAAACACCACCCCCAGCAAGACCCCTACACTGCCCGAACACAACTGCCCTAAACCCTGAAACACCACCCCCAGCAAGACCCCTACACTGCCCGAACACCACTGCACTGCCCTAAACCCTGAAACACCAGCCCCAGCACGACCCCTACACTGCCCGAACACCACTGCACTGCCCTAAACCCTGAAACACCACCCCCTGCACGACCCCCTACACTGCCCGAACACCACTGCGCTGCCATAAACCCTGAAACACCACCCCCAGCACAACCCCCTACACTGCCCGAACACCACAGCACTGCCCTAAACCCTGAAACACCACCCCCTGCACGATCCCCTACACTGCCCGAACACTACTGCACTGCCCTAAACCCTGAAACACCACCCCAGCACGACCCCCTACACTGCACGAACACCACTGCACTGCCCTAAACCCCGAAACACTACCCCCAGCAAGACCCCCTACACTGCCCGAACAACACTGCCCTAAACCCTGAAACACCACCCCCAGCAAGACCCCCTACACTGCCCGTACACCACTGCACTGCCCTAAACCCTGAAACACCACCCCCAGCACGACCCCCTACACTGCCCGAACACCACTGCACTGCCCTAAACCCTGAAACACCCCCCCAGCACGACCCCCTACACTGCCCGAACACCACTGCACTGCCCTAAACCATGAAACACCAGCCCCAGCACGACCCCTACACTGCCCGAACACCACTGCACTGCCCTAAACCCTGAAACACCACCCCCAGCACGACCCCCTACACTGACCGAACACCACTGCACTGCCCTAAACCCTGAAACACCAGCCCCAGCACGACCCCGTACACTGCCCGAACACCACTGCACTGCCCTAAACCCTGAAACACCAGCCCCAGCACGACCCCCTACACTGCCCGAAAACCACTGCACTGCCCTAAACACTGAAACACCAGCCCTAGCACGACCCCCCACACTGCCCGAACACCACTGCACTACCCTAAACCCTCAAACACCAGCCCCAGCACGACCCCCTACACTGCCCGAACACCACTGCACTGCCCTAAACCCTGAAACACCAGCCCCAGCAAGACCCCCTACTCTGCCCGAACACCACTGCACTGCCCTAAACCCTGAAACACCACCCCCAGCAAGACCCCCTACACTGCCCGAACACCACTGCACTAAAGCCTGAAACACCACCCCCAGCAAGACCACCTACACTGGCCGAACACCACTGCACTGCCCTAAACCCTGAAACACCACCCCTGCACGACCCCCTACACTGCCCAAACACCACTGCACTGCCCTAAACCCTGAAACACCACCCCTGCACGACCCCTTACACTGCCCGAACACCACTGCACTGCCCTAAACCCTGAAACACCACCCCTCAGCACGACACCCTACACTGCCCGAACACCACTGCACTGCCCTAAACCCTGAAACACCACCCCCAGCACGACCCCCTACACTGCCCGAACACCACTGCACTGCCCTAAACCCTGAAACACCACCCCCTGCACGACCTCCTACACTGCCGGAACACCACTGCACTGCCCTAAACCCTGAAACACCACCCCCAGCACGACCCCCTACACTGCCCGAACACCACTGCACTGCCCTAAACTCTGAAACATCAACCCCAGCAAGACCCCCTACACTGCCTGAACACCACTGCCCTAAACCCTGAAACACCACCTCCAGCAAAATCCCCTACACTGCCTGAACACCACTGCACTGCCCTAAACCCTGAAACACCACCTCCAGCAAAATCCCCTACACTGCCTGAACACCATTGCTCTGCCCTAAATCCTGAAACACTAGCCCCAGCATGACCCCCTACACTGCCCAAACACCACTGCACTGCCCTAAACCCTGAAACACCACCCCCAGCACGACCCCCTACACTGCCCAAACACCACTGCACTGCCCTAAACCCTGAAACACCAGCCCCAGCAAGACACCCTACACTACCCGAACACCACTGCACTGCCCTAGACTCTGAAACACCAGCCCCAGCAAGACCCCTACACTGCCCGAACACCACTGCACTGCCCTAAACCCTGAAACACCAGCCCCAGCATGACCCCCTACACTGCCCGAACACCACTGCACTGCCCTAAACCCTGAAACACCAGCCCCAGCACGACCACCTACACTGCCCGAACACCACTGCACTGCCCTAAACCCTGAAACACCAGCCCCAGCACAACCCCCTACACTGCCCGAACACCACTGCACTAAAGCCTGAAACACCACCCCCAGCAAGACCACCTACACTGGCCGAACACCACTGCACTGCCCTAAACCCTGAAACACCACCCCCTGCACGACCCCCTACACTGCCCAAACACCACTGCACTGCCCTAAACCCTGAAACACCACCCCTGCACGACCCCTTACACTGCCCGAACACCACTGCACTGCCCTAAACCCTGAAACACCACCCCTCAGCACGACACCCTACACTGCCCGAACACCACTGCACTGCCCTAAACCCTGAAACACCACCCCCAGCACGACCCCCTACACTGCCCGGACACCACTGCACTGCCCTAAACCCTGAAACACCACCCCCTACACTGCCCGAACACCACTGCACTGCCCTAAACCCTGAAACACCACCCCCAGCACGACCCCCTACACTGCCCGAACACCACTGCACTAAACCCTAAAGCACCACCCCCAGCATTACCCCCTACACTGCCCAAACACCACTGCACTGCCCTAAACCCTAGAACACTACCCCCAGCACGACCCCCTACACTACCCGAACACCACTGCACTACCCTAAACCCTAAAATACTACCCCCAGCACAACCCCCTACACTACCCGAACACGACTGCACTGCCCAAAACCCTCAAACACTCCCCCAGCACGACCCCCTACACTACCCGAACACCACTGCACTGCCCTAAACCCTAAAACACTCCCCCAGCACGACCCCCTACACTACCCGAACACCACTGCACTGCCCTAAACCCTAAAACACTCCCCCAGCACGACCCCCTACACTACCCGAACACCACTGCACTGCCCTAAACCCTAAAACACTACCCCCGCATGACCCCCTACACTACCCAAACACCAATGCACTACCCTAATCCCTAAAATACTACCCCCCGCATGACCCCCTACACTACCCTAAACCCTAAAACACTACCCCCGCACGACTCCCTACACTACCCAAAGACCACTGCACTACCCTAAACCCTAAAACACGACCTCCTACACTACACAAACACCACTGCACTACCCTAAACCCTAAAACACTACCCCCTACACTACACAAACACCACTGCACTACCCTAAACCCTAAAACACTACCCCCAGCAGTACCCCTACACTACCCAAACACCACTGCACTAACCTAAACCCTAAAACACTACCCCCAGCAGTACCCCTACACTACCCAAACACCACTGCACTACCCTAAATCACTACCCCCAGCACGACCCCCTACACTACCCAAACACCACTGAACTACCCTAAACCCTAAAACACTACCCCCAGCACGACCCCTACACTACCCAAACACCACTGCACGACCCTAAACCCTAAAACACTCCCCCAGCACGACTCCCTACACTACCCAAACACCACTGCACTACCCTAAACCCTAAATCTACCCCCAGCATGACCCCCTACACTACACAAACACCACTGCACTACCCTAAACCCTAAAACACTACCCCCAGCACGACCCTCTTCACTACCTAAACACAACTGCACAATTTGTCACAGGCGTTGCAACGCAGGCCTGTGGTGCTTACTGGAAGTACCTAGTGGGCTAGTTGGGCCCCAGGGACCCTCAGGATTCAAGGTGACCTAATCCCCCAACTTAAAACGCACCATGGGGCGCGTTTGCACAGTGGTGAAGGGAGGGGCGGGGCCTCAGGTGACATGTGCGCAAACACGCCCTGTGGTGCGTTTTAAGTTGGGGAATTAATTCCCTTTGAATCCTGAGGGACCCTGGGGGCCAACTAGCCCACCAGGTACCTTCAGTAAGCACAACAGAGTTGCGTTGCAGAGAGGTGAAAAAGGTGCGTGGCCTCGGAACGCCTCTCTGCAACTCAGCTCTGTGGTCCTAACTGTAGGTACCTGGGGGCTAGTTGGGCCCCAGGGACCCTCAGAATTCAAGGGGACTTAATCCCGCAACTTAAAACGCGCCACGAGTGCGTTTGCACACATGTCACCTCAGGCCCCCTCCCTTCACCACTGTGCAAACGCGCCCTGTAGCGCGTTTTAAGAGGTAGTTTTAATCCCCTGCCCTATTATGTACTAGGGACTTGCAGAGGAGGTCATGCTAATCACAGGGGTACCCCAACGCATAGTGTTCCCTAGTGTATGTAGGTGTTTTCACTGTATTCTAAGTGTCTTTTAGCATAGCACTGGCTCTGGTTAGTCAGAGTCAGTTACCACCAGTACCCGTCTGAAAAAGTTGTGGGCACAAGATGATTTTGCAACAAGGCCTCTTTCTGCTCCTCTGTTGGTTCTTTCTGCACATCTTTTGCTTCTTTCTGTGCGATTTTTCTTCTTTCTTCACATGTCCTACCTCTGTAGGCATAGTTAGAAACTAGCATTTAAAAAAACCTTTGAAATTCACTTAAAAATCATAGGTTTCAGGCACGTTATAGTTAGAAATTAGCATTTAAAAAACCTTTGAAATTCACTGAAAAAACCATAGGTTTCAGACACGTTATAGTTAGAAATTAGCATTTAAAAAACCTTTGAAATTCACTGAAAAAACCATAGGTTTTAGGGACAGTTATAGTTAGTTGGATATTTCACTCGTACAAAACCATAGAAATTCCCCCGTTATAGTTAGTTCAGCTAACTATAACTCGCGCCCCGCAATGCACTGCTGATGACGTCACATATTACATCACTCATGACATGGTCAGTGACATCACTGATGACATCACTGATGACATCTCAAATGACATCACTGATGACATCATCCATGTGATAATTTCATGCATCTTCTCACACCCTAATATAACTTTTGATACACCCACTCTAAATTACAGACTGCCATTCTCAAAACCATAAACACTCCAACACCAAAAACTACATACCCACTCACTGATTCTTAGGTCTACACACACATCCACTCACTCACCCGTATAGTCACTCATACTTAGTCACTCAGTACAGGACTATCATATGCACTCATACACCTATATAAACACTCACACACCGCCACTCATCCATAGAGGTACTCACACACCTAGTCAGTCATGCAAAAACTTAATCACACACCCATTTACTCACCTATACAGTTATACACACACCAGCTCACTTACTCATACAAATACTAGCACATTCTTACGCTCTTATACAATCACTGATACAAGTACACACTCATCCATACAGCCACTCTCACAATCACACACTCTCACTTATAGCCATTTATATACTCCAACACACATATATACTGCCTTTCACATATGTAGTTACTCACACATGTACCACTGAGATATACATTCAATCACTAACACACCCATACACACACTCACCCACCCATACAGTCCATCACAGATGCACTCTTGAAACCATGCACCCAGTGAATCACCAACTCACACATCTATGCACAGAGTCACACACACCCCACCCACACAAACACTCAGGCACCCATACAGATACTCAGACAATCAATCAATAACCCATGTAGACACTCATGTAGCTATTCAGAAAGCCATGCAGCCGCTTACAAACCAACAGACAGACGGATACAGACATTCACACAGTTTAGTCACTAACCCATGCATTCAGTAAGATACATTTAATCACTCACTTGTAGAGTCAGTCACTCATGTACTAAATCATCCATTCAGACACTTATACACCCACTCATTCTTCAATACGCCTTTCCCTATATATATTAAACATATTTAAACTTTACAGAAACACACAGTCACTGGATGATGTCATCAGTGATGTCATCAGTGATGTCATTTTGAGATGTCATCAGTGATGTCATCAGTGATGTCACTGACCATGTCATGAGTGATGTAATATGTGACGTCATCAGCAGTGCATTAGCACACGTAACTGAACGAAGCACA